>CM041778.1:324921518-325057274 GCA_023374045.1 Limonium bicolor
TCTATAACAAAATAAACTATATAATTTTAAAATATTAACAAAAATATGATATCATTGGGTCTAACGATCCTAAAGCCTAACCACAAATTTTAAAAACCTGTCAAGTCAGTGGCGCATTATAAAGTATAAAACTTAAAAAAAACATTACCGTACACTACACACCCTAAATCTTAGGAAAGCTAAAATGTCGAAGACATTTTTAGGTTGTGGAGTAGGGTTAAGGCCCTATACCACAACCCTAAAAACCTGCCGAGTCAGTGGCGACATTATAAAGTATAAAACGACTTCAAAAAGATTACACTACACCACACACCCTAAACCCTAAACCACCCTAGGAAAGCTAAAAACGGCGAAGGTATTTTTAGGGTTTGTGGTATAGGGTTTAGGGTCGTTAATATACAAAAACTACTTAATATCCATTGATTAATTCAACAAATCAATCATCTTTAATGACGCTACGTGTATATTGAATAAAATTTTACACCTTACACTGTACATGTACGGCTATTAGGTTAAGTTTTAGATACAGACAAATGTTAACCATAGACATTAAAAAAATATATGACATGTGTATACAAATATATATGCCATAGACTCATGAAATATTTGCCCCGAATGTATGTCATTAATATACAAAAAGTACTCAATATTCATTGCTTACTTCAAAAAAATCAATTGTCTTTAATGAAACTTAGCATATATTGGGTTGGCTAAAATTTTACTTTACTGCTTATAATGTTATGTACGGCTAATAATCCCTTTTTAGATACAGATTAATCTTAGCTATTGCTTCAAACAATATATTCCATGTTTTCACAAATATATGTGCCATACACATGAAATATTTGCCATGAGTGTATATCGTTAATATACCAAAACTACTCAATATTCATTGCTTAATTCAACAGACCAGTTGTATTTAATGACACTATGTGCATATTGAATAAAAGTTAACAACATATACTGTACGTCTACGGCTATTGGCTATTGTTTTTAGACACAGACAATATTAGCCATAGGCATGAAACATATATGTCATGTATGTACAAATATATATGCCACTAACTTATGTAATTTGCCACAAATGTAAATCGTTAATATACAAAATACTCAATATTCATTGCTTACTTCAACAATCAATTGTCTTTAATGAAGCTAAGTATATTGGTTGGCTAAAATTTTATACATTAAATATATATATGGCTAATAATCCCTTATTAGCTTAAGTTTTAGATACAGATTAATGTTAGTCATTGCTTCAAAAATATATATGCCATGTATTTACTAATATATGATTCATACACGTGTGAAGTATTTGCCATGAGTGTACATCGTTAATACATTCTTTCATTGTTCTTGATCAGCAACTACGCTATATTTTTTTGATAATTGCGGCACGAGGCCATTTCATTAACTAAAAATTTAGTGGTATAAATCGGGCCTCGTTAAAACCTCCTTAGGCAAAACCCAATGGGAAAAAACCTAAAGAGGAAAAAGAGTGCCCACCACTAGGAACAATACATAACTAGAACGCTGTCCGAAAGGCATTAAAAAGAAAACGCCTCTATCCCCGAATTAGACATACAAAACAAACCTAAACCCACTATCGCACCACCGCAGGGCCACCCATACACCAAGACCAAACTACAAGTATAACATATCATCCTTCAGATTACATGAGTTAATGAAGACTTCAAAAGGAATGGGGAAGTCGGGCCACCAACTCATAGTCCATCTCCACACTCCCTTTTTGCCTCAAAGATAGCTCTGTCCGCCACGGGTCTTGCATCTCTAAAAATCACCTCATTTCTCATGTTCCATATGCTCCAAACTCCATAAAATAGGGTCGACCTCCATATCTTCTGTGGCCTCTTATTCAGCTCGATCGACAACCATTCTTCAAAAATCTCTTTCGGAGTGGAGATCTTTCTTAGGGAGCTCATCAGTAATACTTCTAATGCTCTGGACAAAATCCGCTATGAGAATTTGATTGAAAAGAGCAAGCTTGAGGGACAACCTGAGCTCTTTATCCACCTTATCCCAGACAAGTCCAACAACACTCTATCAATGACAGTGGTATTGGAATGCCCAAAGCTGATTGGTGAACAACCGTGGTACAATTGCACGATCTATAACCAAGGATTTCATGGAAGCTAGCCTTGGCTACTGTAGCTGATGTGAGCATGATTGGTCAATTTGGTGTTGGTTTCTACTCTGCATACTGGTTGCTGACAAGGTCATTGTCACCACCAAGCACGATAACTATTAAGGTAGAAGGTATTTTTAGGGTTTGTAGTGCAAACCCTAAAACAACTAAACCGCAATCCTAAAACCTGCTGAGTTAGTGGAGACATTATAAAATCTAAGACGGCTTCAAAAAGATTACCCTACACCGCACCACCCTAAACCACCATAGGAAAGTTAAAATGTCGAAGTACAGGTTTAGGGTGTACACCCCCCCTCTCCATATCACGATATAATCCCTCACGTAGCAATAAATAAAAAACGTCTCGCAGCGGAAAATAAAACAATTACAAACTCACTCGGGTGTCACTGGCCATTACTCGCCCATGCGAGCAACGTAGCCAAACACATCCAACTTCCAAAATAAATAAACTGCTAACCGTAGTGATAACGAGAAACTCCTATACATCATACTAAGTCCATAACCATAAACATCGACAAGTGAACGTCTACCCAATCCTGAAAAATACATAACCTTACCATAAGACCATACACCATCTTCATTACTATACAACATCTCCAATTACCCTGTTCCTGCTCTTCACTCCGACAATGATCAACAACCTGAAATGGTGTAGTATCAGCGATAGACGCTGAGTATGCCGGGCCTGGACCCTAATGGTCACTTGTCATTTTAACCATCTTGTTATTAGATCGCTTTCATGCTTTTCCATTTTACAGTTATAAACAATACCGTAGCATAAATGTATAACCATCCATCCAAATATCCATAAACATTATTCACCCATCCAAACCAACAATCATTTAAATATCACAAACCCAATTATAATCGAACGTATCGAATAACACAATATATTGTGCAATGTACAATCGCCGTAGCGTTCACCATCCACTGTCAATTTATTTTAGTTTGGCTTTCAAGCCCCATCCATATGTAATGTACATTCGCCGTAGCGTACATCATCCATAGTTAATTATGTACATGTACATTCGCCGTGGCGTACAGTTTCATATTTTTTACCTTAGCCTTGTAGGCTCCATCCAACCATGTTTAATTAATATCAGTAGGGCGTCATGTTGGACAACCCGATAACCTCACCATGGACAGTAGTCCCCGTACACACAAAGGTGCTCATTTCGCCAGAGGTCCTGAGGCCCCCGACTCACTTAGGTCTCGTAAGACGTCCATAAAAAGGCCGTAGCCACCTGATCCACGATCCAATTTGGGCTCGTTGGGATATACCTAGAGCGGAATCCAATTAGGAAACCCCTCAGTGATCACAAATGCGCAACCAGTGGTTCGTAACCACCGGGATTCCTCACCTCAATCTCATCCCATCACTCTCTCACTCTCTCATAATGTTTAGATCTACTCTTAGTCTTATGGAGAATAATTTTATAACCAGCGGCCCAATGGGTCTCGCATACCTAGAAGTCATCTAGGTTATTTTTATGTTAGAGATCCATGCTCTAGAGACCGACAATGTCGTGACTCATCCCTAAGTGTTTTACTTAGGTTACAATCTACTCAATAATAATATCATGGTATTATATCAAGTAACCGTCATGTCATCACAACGCATAGCATGTTTATGTAAGAGTCGATCTATAGTCGACGTAGTGTTAGTCCCGTAGGACGCACGTGCATAAATAATTACTTCATCAACACTTAACCACATACATGTAACCACACACATAATCACACAAGTTATATCAACCAAATCCGAGCCCAAGGACACCTTAGTCAACTCGGATCAAACCCTTTACACATAACCCCCTGATTGTATTACGGTGAAGTATGAATCAGCAAGATCCTACGCTCCGTGTAGTCCGCTAGCTCGTCAAGCGTCCTTGTCAGAAGTATACTCTAAACGGTAATAAAACTATAGTCAGTCTCCATGACTAACTACATCCGGTATTTCCGAATAATAAGTAACCCCGACAGTTCACCCCTGTTTTCTACAGTTTTGTTACGGGTTTCTCTAAAACAGTCGGCTTGTCGCTTAAAACTCATACGTCATAATATTTTAACTGTTAAGTTTAATTCGTTGTATTTCTTTTAACCTTATCCACCTTCTAGTTTAGGTACATAACCTATAGTTGCATGTATGCATGCATGATTATATTATATTGTATTATTTTCTTCCACCATTCCTTATTATACCATGTATTATATAATTCATTATCTTTAGCAAATAGTATTTGCATCCCAAAAACTCATAACATATAGTTTGTAACTATATTTTTTTAAAATACAACCACCACCATTAGATCATATGGTTTCCAACCAAAATATATATCCACCTTATATACGTTATTCTTGTGTATGTATATATTTACCACGTAGGTAATTCCCATGAGTTTAATAAACTCTTATATTATGTTACTTTTTATCATCTTTTATTAGATGATTATTCCCATTAGTTGTATCATATTGTACAACTTATATTAAGATTATTATCCTAACATGAGTAACATTTTATGTTGTATAATACAACTCTATGGTTTATTCCATAAACACCTTAGTTTATAAATCCCATTTATTATAGTTTGTCACAATCTTTTATGTGAGTACCCTTCCTTATATTAATTCCATTAAACCACCTTAATACCATATAACTGTCATAACATTTATGACATTGTAGACCATAGTCTAAAATTCATTTTTCCAACTCTTATTAATTCGGTATAGCCCTTGAATTTATTTAAATTCCCTTTTTGACCACATAACATTATGTAATGTTATACCAAAATACTAATATCATTTGCTATGATATTTTCATTTCCTTTAACTTATATCCTATAGTTTTTATACCAAACTATTGTGTATTGCCTCATAGGCATATATTAAACCTTATACTTTTCCTTAAACCATAATTTCCTTTATTTACAAAATCACCCCTTTCTTTTTACCATGTTATATCCCATTCAATATAACATTTCTAACTTATAAAAGAGTATAACCTATGGTTATTTTTGTAAATTCCGAATAGACCTCAATACATTTTATATTGTCATTAGGCCCAATTTATAACATATAGTTTGATAATACCATTAAAACTATATATTATACATATATCTCAATAAGTACTCTTATATAATTCTAAAAATCTCCAAATTTTACCAAAGGGTTATAAATATCTTATTAACCCATATACTCTTGGTATTTACCATTCCACCATCTATATTTCTCCAAAGTGTCATAATGACATATACTATATATTATACTTATATAGTTTATTTTAATTCCAAAAACAACCCATTAAATTCCTAAAATTCTTAATAGCCCATGGTGTTTAAAATACCATTGTACACCCTTTATTTTTGGTAATACATATTTACCACATATGTTAAAAATATTACCATAAGGTACTTATCTTATTATAAAACCTTAAATAAGTATCTAACTTATTTTTTGGTCAAAACCTAGCATATGGTCAAGGTTGACCTCCTTAATATTTCCTTGACCAACAATTCCTTATAATTACGGTTTAGTACCCAAACTTTCTAAAATTCACCATTTAACCCCAAAACTTTATAAAATCTTATAAACTTTATTTAACTCCTTTAACCTCTAATTTTCGGCCTATTATTCTAAGCCCTTAAATTTAATTTAATTACACCTAATACCCCATTTATTTTCGGTAATGCATTTATACTACTACTTAAACTTAATTAAAAGCTTGTAATTGCATAAATAAAATGGCCTAAAATACATGGCCTTATTACAAACATTTGCTCACAAAATAAATTACACATAAATGTCCCAAAATACATATAAATTTTCGGCCTCACCATAGATTCTTTGTTTAATTACCAAACTTCCACATAATGTCTTAAATTTGACATTTATGTTACTTAATCACTTAGATAAATTTACTAAGCCATTTCTTTAAACATTTTAAGGTCAAAAATGACCTTATTACCATGTTCTCTCACAGCAATTGATATAGAAATAGCTTAGAACATTTTAACTTAGTAAAGTTAATGTTTAAGTGATTTATACCTTGATTTAGCTTGATAACTCCTTGTTTGAATTCGGCCAGCCTTAATAAAATTTCCAAAGCTTCTCTTACATGTTTTCAAACAGAAAACAAGGCCTAGTTAGTCTCCAAGAAAGATCTAACTATAAGAAGTAATTTAATGTAAGATTTAAGGCAAAATCACCTTAAGAATGCAAGGAGAGTTCAAGATGATTTCGGCCTGAATCAAACACCCACAAGGTGTTAGATCTACCATATGACATAGGAAATATCTAGATCTCAACAAGCTACCTTGTTATTAGGTTTTACCTTGGAAAAATGCCTTAAAAGGGTATTTCCTTTGGATCTCGGCCCCCTTGCTCCAAATGGCTAACCAACAGATTCCACATGAAAAGGAGAAGAAGATGAGGCTATTACCAAAGTTTCACAGCCGAACTTGAAGGGAATCAAAGTTATGAGCTTAAAGCACATTTTTACCTTAAATGGTCAAGACTTGAACTTTCCTCCTTAGATCTGGTTATGTACGAAACCAACACTTCCTTTAACCTCCAAATCACTCTACATAGATGTATAGAAAAGGTTGGAGTGTAGATCAATCGAAAAAGGAAAGAAGATGAAGAAAATGGGCATTTTTATGCCTTAGGAGCTTACCTATAGCTTGAGATCTCATCAATGGTGCTTGGGAACCTTACCTACGGTGGAGGGGAGCCAAGGGAGAGTTTGGCATGAGATCCACGTTTGGAATGGAGCTAATGAGAGAAATGACCTAGTTTTTCCTTAAAACACTTTTTTTTTTGCATTTTTTATGTTTAAGTGACTTGATGACTCATCAAGTCTGCTTGGGGTTGAATAATGCAGGTTCATCAGTGAGAAAGCAAAGGGGGCAGCCGAAATTTATGACAAAGGTAGGGCATGATTGGAGCCAATTTTGAATGAAAATGAGATAAATAAGTTACTTAATACCATTATTGTAAGGTGACTAGCACTCTTGTCTTGTACCAGCTTGGAGCCACCGAAATGCAAGGAGGAAGAGGAGTAAATGGAGGCTCCATTTCGGTTGGCTCACATGGGTAAGGTAAGTGGAGCCCTCCTTTTTTGTTTTATAAGGTAAAGTTGGTCTTTTTTGTTATTTTATGTAAAAGTAAGGTGTATAATTAATTATCACATGGGTCTTGTCTCTTGGTCTGTTAAGAGACTTAATTATCTGATTTTATGTAGTCCATTTCGTGGTCAATGGTCAACATTGGTCAACTTAGTCAATGTTGACCCAAACGGGCCCCACTTTAGGGTTTTATTAATATTTTAATATTAAATTTGTAAAAATTCGTAAATTCTTGGAATTAAATTCCTAATATCATATAATATGATATTTTATCATATTTAAAGGTATTTATAACCTTTTAGCCCAATTAAAACCAATTTAGAAGGTGATTACACAAAAACGTGCTTTAAGGAGTTTTAGTGCACATTTTGTGTCGCAAGGTGTTTCTGAGCTTGGTTTTCTTTGACAACGGTTTTGTTGTGTTCCTTACATGATATTTGATCATGGTATCCAATTTTATATCATTTAGAGGTCATTAGACCTTTAAGGTTTCCTGGAGGACATTTTTGCCCTTTTTGACCTTGAAGCATGAAAGTGCTTTTTCTTTGTGTTGGAGTGTTGCCCAACAATTATAATATGTTTAATATTATGTTAATAGACTTAGGACAAATTTTTAGGTCCTACATAGTTCATTTGGGTATTTATTTACCCTTAACAGTCAAAGGGTGCAACATCTTTTAATCCATGTTTAATAAATTTGGGGTATTTCATAGGGTCTCACCACCCTTAACTTACAATCATGGTTAATATTATGTATACCTATGACATATATTTTTTGCTTGAATGACATATATTTATTAATGTTTATGGCTAACATTTTTGTATATTATATCATAAACTAATTAATGAGGGACTAATACATATATCTAAAATTTTTTGTTAATTTAGTATAACACAAACTGATTTAATTAATAAATTTTAAAGTTTAAATAACAAATTATTTTTTATAAATGATATTTTTTTAAAAATATCATTTCAAGTTGATAGCTAGAGGAAATATAGTATTATATATGTCAGTTTATATTGATGACAATAGAATAAGCATGTATATAACATTAAAAGTTGAAACTATACTTTCTTAAAAAAAAATATAACCTCATCCGTCGACGTATCTCTCGTGTCTCATCCACAGTACTCATCAAGAATTAGATTATCCAATGGACTAGAATAATGCCTTTAGGTAAAGGCAAATTTGATGCCTTTATACAAACCTGCGGTATTCGGGTGTTGTTATATTATTAAACGCTTGACCCGGCACCACTTGAGTCAAAGAGTTTAAATTTTTTTTATCCACATTACCTTTTTTGCTTTTAGGTTGATTTATATTTGTTATATTATATATAGAGCTAGCTAGCTACTAAAAAATATTAATTACCAGATTTTCTTTGGTAATAATATATCATGGAAAGTCAGGTTAACGAAATTAATCTCTATTTTTACTTTTCTATCCAATACTCTATTATATAATCTAAATTAATTAAATTTGTTAACTAATTAATGGAGGCTCAAGGAAATTACAACATTTTCTTAATTTGGTAATATATATATATATATTATAAGGCTCATTCCCACTAAAATCCTTTAATATCTAAATACATTATTATATAATCTAAATGCACTAATCAAATATAAAATAAGAAAGATCTTTGGTGGTTTAAGGAGAATTGGACAAGAAACAAGTGTTAGGTGGTTTATTTTGTGACTATAGACGCTTTGAAAGAATTAGTTGATCTAGAGAGAATGTTGTTGAAGCTCTTGTATACATGTCTACGTATACCCCCTTTCCTCTCCCAATAATTGTGTTCAGTTTGCTCTGGAAAGTTATGTTGGATTCTTCTTCTGGTTGGTTAATTATGAAGGAAATTACCACTAGTGTTACGACTTCTATTTGGAAAATGTTGAAGTGGGAGATGAGTCAGCTCCAAGAAGATCTCGGTTAAATGTTGCCTGCATGTCCATGATGGCGGGCTTTCTCTTCTTATTCGGCTGTAGGGATGTGATCAATGATAGCAGTTGGATCAAGAATGTTGAAATCATCGGTGTTTTTACCATCGAGGAGGCGGATAACATGACAACTTCAACAGTGGGTTGCAAAGATCTAGTACACGCCTGAGATGAGATGAGGGATGAAACCAGCACCCAACTCTAGACCTACCGGTGTGCTAGAGACCCGACTGAAACGTGTGAGAGGAGATTCTCCATATGAGAATTAGAGGAAGGTTGAGGTCACGGGGGTGGAAGTGGTGGTACCTGCAAGAAGATGAATAACAACAAGATGTATGTGAGAAGGGTTTTCACCACGGACCATAGCGAGGAGATGGTCCAAGATCACCTTGGATTTGTGAAGGGAGTGGTTGATTCATATGTCCTGCCACTCAACTCTTCCTGTGAGATGTTGCAGCAGAGTAAAATTCTGAAACTGATTAAGAAATTTTCCTTTCTTCTAGTTTATTAGCTCCAGGTTGTATGGCTAATACTTGGGCTTGTTCCAGTTGGAAGACCGACTTTTACAGGCTTGCTTAACTGCATTACTGTTTCGCAATCAACCAAGTCGATCGAGATCCCATTCGTGCGATTTCCAAGGTGTAATTTTATTCCGCTACATCTATGTAGCTATGTTGACACTTTCAAGGTTGAGTTGCATGGTCATCGATTTTGGCTGGGATGCAGAGGAGAGGGGCGTAGTGAAGGATGGGGATTTGGTGGAATTATCGCGTTAGAGGGATGGAGGTGGTGGTGCGGTAGTTTGCCGCCAGTGTTTCTACAGTGTGAAGGTAGTGCTTTATGGATTTCTGGGTTTGGTTGGTGTTGTCGTATAGAGCTTGGCCAGGTGGCCATGGGATTGTTGCCTTTAACAAGTTCACTGGATGAGGGACACTTGGAACTGCCTACTGTAACACCCCTACTTAACCGGCTCCTTATCGTTATCCAAACTTCACACTTAACATGAAATCGTAGCGGTAATCTAAACATTATCGAATTACTGGTGTTACTGTTCTCACTCGCCCATACGAGTGGTAACGCATTTACTTAAACATTTATAATACAAAACAATTTCCCGCAGTGATAACAAGAGATAGATCTAACTTTCCATTCCAATCCAAGATACAATAACTAGCGAGCAATCTAATATTCAGATCCTTATACAACATTTACAATAAACTAAATTACAACAATGAAATCTCAAAACGTCGACTATCTACCCATCGCATCCCGCACTCTGTCGACACCAGAAGCTGCATACCTGTAAATGTTTGTTTGTGGTATGGAATCAGCCCCTGCTGAGTATGCTACTACATGACTATCATACCCCCTCAAACCCCCAATTAATTGGTCAAGAGCATGTAGTTCATTTTTCATGCAATACCGGTTTAAATATAAAACTGTAAAGCAATAATAATATTGCAGTAGCTCCAAATAACAATCAATCCCCCGGCTTCACTTACCACACCAACAATAAAACAGTCAAATACATAACAATGCATATACAAGTACAATAACTCAACTAAACCAATCAAATACATAACAATGTATATACATCACACAAATCATGCTGTTCACATAACATACAGCAGTATAATATAAGCATACTAAACAACCAGCGAGATAGTACGAGAGTTATAAATGTTTGATTTATTCTCGTCTTAGCCTTAGGCCCAAATGATTCTCGCCAATAATACGAGCTACCTAGCTGTTCGTATATTGTTTAGTCTCATGCCTATGACAACGTCACGTTAAAACGACACGTCCCTAACCATACCCCTATATTCGGCTGGTCACCGACGGTAGTAGCCACTTCAAAGGTAGAGTATCCGACCGACGAACCATCTTGTAAGTCATTGGAATTTCCCTTGATACTTACGGATACATACACGGCATCCTACTATCGTTAGTTGATCACATTCACACCAAGATCCACATCCTCTTGAGCTTATCCATATCACCACAATTAAATTTTTATAACACTGCAATTAAAGTCATTAATCCAATCCTAAGTATATCAGCTCGGGATCCAGTGTAACATTTCAAATGTGTGCCTTAAATAAGGTCCTATACCTAGTGTCTCTAAGTGATTCATACCATTCGAATATAAAATACGAGAGCAGCGTTAATTAGCCCACTACACCGTATATAAGTCTCAATATATAGTATATATATAATATATATATATATATAATATATATATATATTATCCTATGCTACAACATTTTTCTTACGTTCCTTATATTACACATATAAGATAGCATCATTACTGCTAGTTCGTTTTATATATATGTTCATATGTACGAACAATACTGTTATTGCACAACAGTAACAATAAGGCAACATAAACATACCATTCATGCATATTAATTCACACAAGCAGACATTCAATCTTATCACAGATTTTCACAGAAGTTTGAATTGAGGAAATTCTCAAAGACAATCAAGTCAAATAATAACATACCTTACACCATAATATATGAAATACCCCGAAATTTAAAATAAGGATTAATTAGGATAATTATGATTTTAGAGGCTTAATTACATCTAAATAAACATGAGGGAACAAATCCAGAAGAAAACGGATCTTTAAAACGGGTTAAAAGCATAAACGAACCTTAAAGCGTGTTTTTTGATGAAACTGGGAAAACGCGACTTTAAGCGGGTCAAATAGACTCGTAATAATTTTGGTCAACTAAATAGTCATTAATAAACCTTAATGAAGGTTTAAAACCAATAAGATTAATTAGACGAGAAAATTCCGGAAAACGAGTTTCGGGTAGTAAAAACTGTAAAACCCGGGAAGTTGTGGGGTGAGTGTAAATAAGCTAAACTAATGTGTCCACTTTTGTGAATAAAAATTAAAAACCTGTGAGAGTGTGTGTGGTGTGTGTCCGGTTTGCTCCCCCTCTCTCACTCTCTTTATTCCATTCTTATTTGCTAAAAGACAAACAAATAAAGTAGACAAAGTAGAAAAGGGAGTTGGGCACTCTCTCTCCTCTTCCCCCTCACTTCCTCACCGTACTCACTCCCTTCCTCCTGAATTTTTCTTTCCCTCTCGACAGCCATGGATGTAACACCCCTACTCTATTCGGCTCCTAATCAACTTAATTAGCTTTATAATCGCAGCGGTAATCTCAACAATTGTACTACTGGTGTTACCGTTCTTACTCGCCCATACGAGTAATAACGTGCTTACTGATACATTCTTAAATATGAAACATTTTCCCACAGTGACAACAAGAGATAGATCTAAACTTCCCAAACCAATATAAAATACATTCACAGTGAGCATTCTAAGTATCCAATCCTATACAAGTTTCTAGGTTCTTATCCAAATGCAACAGTGCATGTTTAAATAACTGTAATCAAACTACCCAGCGCGTCACTCTCTTTGTCGACACCGGAAGCTGCATACCTGCAAAAATGTTTGTTTGTGGTATGGAATCAGCCCCTGCTGAGTATGTTACTACATGACCGTCATGCCCCCTCAGACCCTCAGTTAATTGGTCGAGAGCATGCAATTCATTTTCATGCAGATAGTTTTATATAACAACTGTAAAGCAACAATATATATTGCAGTGAACTCAAATATTAAACAAGCCCCCGGCTTCACACATCGCATCTTAATATACCACTGAAAGCGTTACAACGCTTATATGAGTACATAGACTCCGTTCCAAACAAACACCTGAAAGTTCATAATTGAGTACGTCGACTCGCTCGACCAAACAATCCACCATAATCCACACACGAGCACAGCGACTCGACTCATCCAGCTCACAACATAATTATAAATACAATGATTCAACTAATCCAATTCACAACACACATATGAGTACAGTGACTCATTTAATCAACATCACTAACATACCACACATAACCACAAGCATAACCAATGAACAACCGAGGCGAAACAACGAGAACTATAAACAAGTATGGATTCCCGTCCTTGGCATACAAGCCCAAATAATGTTCGCCTAATGTACGAGCGAATATAGTCGTTCGTAATTGTTCAATCATGCCTAATGACAACGCCTCGTTAGAACGACGTATCTCTAAGTTACCTATCGCCTATGGCGGGTCACACACGGCAGTAGCCACTCCAGCGGTAGAGTCTCCGACATACGAACCATCTGTAGTCCGTTGGAAATTTATCCAGATACTTACGGTTACCACACGGTATCCTAGTGTCGTTAATGGATCCCAGTTCACAACAAGAGCCACATCCTCTTGATAAACTGATCTATACCATCGCATTTGTTCCACTATTTTTTTTCCTAACACAGCAGACTAAGGTCGTTAGTCCAATCCAGAGTATGTCAACTCAGGATCCAGTGTTAGATACAAGAGCGGCGTTTTAAAGAGGCCAATGCTCCGTATATAAGTCTCAGATAATATATATATCTTATTATCTTAATGCTACAACGTTTTACTTACGTTCCTTATATTGCACATATAAGATAGCATCATTGCCGCTAGTTCGTTTTATAATATGTTCATATATACGAACTGTACTGTTATCGTTCAACAGTAATAATAATAAGCAGCATTAATATACAACTCAAGCATATTAATTCACACAAGCAGACATTCAATCTTATCACAGATTTTCACACAATGTCTGAACTGAGGAAATCCTCAGAGACAATCAAGCCACATAAATAACATACCGTTCACCCGGATTGTATTACGGTGGAGTATGAATCAGCTAAAATCTCTGGAGATCCCGAGACGCCTCTAACAATCTATTAATATGCATCACACTATGCATCAGCATCTCATATAAACAATACACTACGGCACCCCGTACCGTTATTAATCTACCCCGGTTTATTCCCCGCTGTTAACTAATAACGTTTGTCGGGTTTTTGGTTTAACTCGGGATTTAGGAAAAACGCTATATCACATGCGTGGTTACGTCGAGTATATTAATATACTTAACTTTAAACGTTTATTATCGCATGTAGTTTAATATACCTTGTATATGATATAGTTTATCATTATATTGCATGTATAATCTTAATCATGTATTATACATCTCACCTTAGTATTTATTTTTCTAAGGTTAGTTTTTCCAAGTGTAATGGAGTATAATTCGTGTATAAAATACCTTGAACTATATAAATTCTTATTATTTCATGTACACTCTTAACATTAGAATTCCATATCCAATGTTTATAATTCTTTTCCCTTTATCTCATATCATTTTAATTGTGGTAATATATAGTTATTGAACTATATTATATTTTCCACAAAATAACATATATTTATTTATATATATGCATTATAGGACTATTTATTATATGGTAAGTCATTATAACATATATTCATTCTTTTTAATGAATACCTCTTATATTATAAATGTTATAGCTCTTATAACATTAAAAACCATATTATAAATTTCATTCAAAAATATTAATATTTTCGAACAGCACCTATATTTCTCAAATATTTACAAAATCCACCACATAATTTATATAATGTTATATTATAGTTATATAACATATATTTTGACATTTATGTCATTAAAACAATTATAACCTATAGTTATATATTGTTATAAAATACCAAACAGCCCTTACAACTTTCGGTATTAATTATTCTCCACTAGACTTTCATAATCTACAAATTAACCCCAAAATATATTCCATTGTTACACTTATAATATATACCTTATATTATAATCCTGATTCCTTAATATAATTATAACCCATGGTTATATTTCCTCAAAATAACCGAACAGACCCATGGTCTATTCTTATTTAATTTTCCACCACTTAACTTTCTATATTCACCAATTTACCCCATTTAATAACATATAGTTTCTAATATCACCAAAACTATATATTATACATATATCTTCAAAACCTTATATATAATTCCAAAAATTACCAAACTATACCAAAAGGTTATAAATATCATTACTAACCTTATATTTTCTCTAAATCTCGGTTTTACCACACTTGTTACCCATTTGTAACAATGTTATGAAATATCTTATAATATACCTAGATAATTCATATAAACTCCAAATTTACCCAAATCAACTTCTAAAAATTCCTAATAATCTAAGGTTTGTACTAAACTCCAATTAGTACCCCTAGTTTTCGGAAATATCAATATCACCCCAAATCTTATAAATCTTTTACAATTTAATAACTATCTTATTATAAGGTAATATTTTAATTCCTTAAATTCTCCAAACTTTGTCAAAGACTCCTATATAGTCACTTTGACATCTAATACCAAATTGGACCCAAACCTTTCGGTAATTACAAAACATAACTTATAGTTTTCTATTTTTACAATTTTGTCACAAAGCTTTATAAAATGTTATAATTTTTATTAAATTCATTTAAAACCCTAAGTTCCCCAAAATTAAGCCCACGGCTTAATATTTAGCTAGTAATTACCGTTTGGCCCCAAACTTAATTGTATAAGCATAAACTTAAATAAATAAGCTTTAAACTTAAATTAAAATGGCCTAATGTACATGGCCTTATTACAAACATTAGCTTATAAAATGAATTACACATAAAATGCCCAAAAGTACCATAAACTCTCGGCCTTGCACATATGTTTTCCTTATTTACCAATTTTCCACATAATGTCTTAAATTTGACAATTATGCTTATTAATTAGTTATAAAATTTATTAAATCATTCCTTAATCACCTAAGGTCAAAATAAGACCTATAAACCTTGTTCACTCACGGCACAATACATATATATATATGTATAATTACATATTAATATACCAAGTGAAGGTTTAAGTGATTTATACCTTGTTTTTGCCTAATTAAGGCCTTGTTTGGCCACGGCCTGCTTAGGATAAAGTTTCCACAGTATCATTTACATGTTTTTACACAGCAATCAAAGCATGGTTAGCCTCCAAGCAAGATCTAACCATAAGAAGTGTTTAATATAATTTTTAAGGTAAGATTTACCTTAGAATACCAAGGTATGTATAAGTTGTCTTCGGCCTATAATTACAGTAGGTAAAGATCATCAAAAGAGCTACTAAAACCAAGCATTAAACTGGTATAACTCAGATTAGAAGATGGCTAATCTTTACCTTGATTAAAGTGCCAAAAATGGTGTTTTTGGCTTGGATCTGGTTATACCATGAAGCTCGTGATATACCAACTGAATAATCATGTTAAGATGAAGATTATAAGCTAGGAAACAAAGTTTCATAACCGGATTTGAAGGGAATCAAAAGATATGAGCTTAAAGCACAATTTTGTACCTTAAGAACAAGATTAGCTTTCTCCAACTCCTTCCCTTGTTAGTGCCGAGATATACCCTCCATTTAACCTCCAAAACAACCTAAGAACATTGATGGAAATGGTTGATGCTTTGCTCCATTGAAAGAGGTAAGAATTGTGAAGAAAATGAACATTTAATGACTAATTAAGCTTACCTAGATCAATTGGTGTTCACCTCTGTTCTTGGTGACTTACCCACGTTTTTGGAGAAGCAAAGAGAGGATAGGAAGGGCTGCTGTCGGCAGGGAAGGCAGCAAATGAAGAAGAATGAGCTAACTTAGCTTATAAGTCACTTAATGTTATTTTATGACTACTTTAGGAATAGTATTTGATGACTCACATAACAGCTGGTTAATTGCTTGCAAGTTGATGAATGAGTGGGCATGACAGCCTGGTGAAGTCGGCAGCCCCTAACCAAGGCAATGGGTTAGCTTGACCTTGGTCAATGGTGAGTTAAGTAACTGAGGTGTTATTTTTGGGTACTATTCATACTAAACTGTCAGTTTTTATTTTTAATTTTCAAACTTTGATTTAGACTTTAAAATATAGTCTATCATGTCACATTAATGATTTAAAGAACATGCTCTAGTCTTTAAAATGACAGAAAGTCAATATCTTAGAGCTCATACACAAAAAACGTGCTTTAAGGTATTTTAGTGCACATTTTTAGTCGCAGGGTGTTTCTGAGCTCTGTTTTCCTTGAGAACAGTTTTGTTGTGTTCCTTACATGATATTTGATCATGGTATCCAATTTTATATCATTTAGAGGTCATTAGACCTTTAAGGTTCTCTTAGAGCACATTCTAGCCCTACTTGACCTTGAAGCATGTAAATGCTTGTTCTTTTGTGTTGGAGTGTTTTCCAACAATTGTAATGTGTTCCTTAATGTGTTAATATGCTTAGACAAATTTTTAGGTCCTAAGTAGTTTATTTGGGTATTTATTTACCCTAAACAGTCAAAGGGTGCAACATCTTGCTTTGTGTTGACCACTATTGTTCTCAGTTGACTTTTAAGGGATGTTTAGGCCTTAGTCAATGTAATTAGATGTTTAATAACCATCTTAGATCATTAGTATATCATTTAATTGAGTTTTTAAGGTTAGGGGTATTTCAATGGAGGCTTGAAGAACACCCACACAAAACTCTCCTTCTCTCCTCTTGTTCAAAGCTCAAACCTTGCCCAAATCTTATAAAAACTGCACCATTAAATTCCCCTTGTCAAGGAGAGTATTCCTCTCTTTTCAGAAATCAGAAAGCACCACTTTCATCTCCATGGGTGTGCTGCATTTTGGAGCTTGAAGACCACCATTAGAAGCACATTCATCTCCTTGCTACTTTGAGGTAAAAAGAGTCTTAAAAACTCAACTTTTCCTAGCTCCTTCTTGCAAAACGAAATTCAAAGTTGAACCCTTGTTTTGTGCCTTGTTCTCCAGCCAATTTTGGCTTCACCTTGGAGTTGGAATCTTGCTTTGACTGCTGTCCAAAACTCCATCTATCCATTGGAAGGTAATGCCTCTTGTTAAACCTTAAACAAGTATATAAACCCTAGGTTAGTAAAGATTGGGTTCTAAGTAGTATGGTGTATGTATGGCTGTAGCATTATTGATTGGGTGAAACAAGAACAAGAAAGGAGAAGGAAAGAACAAGCAAGAAGTAGAGGAAGCAAGAAAGAAAGAAAAACTAGCAAGACAAGGTAAATGCTCTTACCTTGAGCTAGTTTGTATTGTGTAGTGTAACTGATTTTGTGTATTAAAAATGAGTAATGGATATAGTTGGAGTAGTAGTTGTGTTATAGTATAATGAGGAAGAGAATTAAATTGTTTTGAAGCTTTTAAAAGATGTTTAAAAACTTGGGAGAACCTTGGGAGATAAATGTATATGTGCAGGAAAATGTATGTGATGTTAGTGTTGTGATTGATGTGGAAGTTTGAAATAGGTTATGAGCTGAAATGGTATGTGGGCAAAGTGAAAGTTATAGGGGAAACTCTGTCCAAATTTATCTAGAAATAAGAAGACTTAGTTGTGTAAGAAGAAGGAATAACCTAGACAATAACTAGGTGTGTTTTGGTACTTTGTTGTGAGTGATTAATCACCTTGAAAACAGATTAGAGGAAGAGTTAGGTAATGGAGTGGAGTGTGGATGGAAGATAATGCATTTTGAATGCTAGAAGTGGTATGAGTTGAGGAAGTATGGGATGGTAAAAGTTGTTTGAAAAATCTGTACAATATCTGGATGACAAGGAATATTGTGTTCGAAAATCTGAGCACCCACTGGGAGGAAGTAATGACAATGAACAATATACAGGT
Source organism: Limonium bicolor (assembly GCA_023374045.1). Taxonomy (NCBI): domain Eukaryota; kingdom Viridiplantae; phylum Streptophyta; class Magnoliopsida; order Caryophyllales; family Plumbaginaceae; genus Limonium; species Limonium bicolor. The sequence continues at coordinate 324,940,369 of CM041778.1, forward strand.
GGTTGAATTCGGTGTAAGAAGACAAAGGATTTTCTTACACCATACTCTAAGTGCAGATGATGTGGATTTCTACATTAATGTTCGCTGTGTACAATATCTGAATATAGATTATTATAAATAAGATAGTATAACTAAAGCATACAGCATATGAATACGAAATCTTAATGCATCAACAAGAAGATAAAGCAGAAGCACATTTTTTAATGGTAAACACCGATTACCTTTGCAATTTCAAGTACATTTAAGTCACTCTTTCTCCAATTCCAAGGAGTCACACAAAAAAACCAAAGGGATATCCTCTCCAACAAACTGATAACTATACATAAGTGTGCGGAGATCCATGATTGAAGATTATAGGTGTTTTAAGAGAAATTAACTTGGAGAGATGGACTTAACCAGTAGTTTGTTGGATTCAATATTACATATGTGTTAACGTTGCTTTTTACATATCCACGATAATGTAGAATTGTTTCCACTATTGATTAGAAACAAAAACACAACCTTACATGATCGTTTCCATCACTTTTATAGAAAAATATTATATATTTTTTTCCTCTAATTTGACCTTCTTATCGAATCAAGGCGTATAAGAATTTTTTTTTCTTAACATTTATCACTTTATAGAACTTGAATTATTGATGAACCTGAAGACTATGAACGTTTATAGATTATAATAAACTAAGTTGTTGAATTCGATATTACGTATTTCTTAACGTTGTTTTTTATATATTCACTATAATTTATAAACGTTTCTAGTATTGATTAGCAACATAAACACCACCCTCTATAAAGAGAGGTTTAATGCTAATATCTGGTTGAACAGCAAAAGAAAAACAAAAAACGGAAGAAAAAAAAAAACATATACAACTGTTCATTCGTGAAATTTCTAACTGATTGAAATTAAAGTATTTGTGCAGGACTATTAACTTAAGGATGAGCGCCTATCGACCCGATCCAACTTTGATTGCTTGGTTGCTCCAGCAGAATCGCTTCTATACTTTCCTGAAAATAAACAAACAAATACTAGAAGAAATAAATATGTCTCCTAGCTACTCGCTACTACTTAAAATGTAAATTATTTTAATTTTTTTATTGTAAGATTAATTGTGTATGATAATTTTAAAAATTGCTATTTTAAACTAATGCGTTAGTATTTTTATATTTTTACTAGAGTAATTTTAAACAAAAACGATATCGAACACTTTAACACAAAAAACTAAGACTTATTGAAGGTTAAAAAAAAATAAAAATAAAGGTACCTCATTGGTATGATCGCTCGGAGGGTGAAGGATCGATAGATTATTAGGAGCACTCCGCAGATAATCGCCAGTGTAAGTTTGGTGATGAGTAACAGGTGGTTGAGGGTTTACTAGATAGTTATGTTGAAAAGATTCAGTTGGGGTATGATGAGGCATAATATAAGACATATTTATTGAGGGAGTACCCATCATCATCTCAGACGATGATGGGTTGCTGTTATAACGTAGATAACTTTGATGAGGAAATAGAATGACAGGGTCATCAGTAGGAAACATCATCTGTTGTTGATCCATGGCGGTGCTAGTGCTGCAGTGAAACTCGTTTAAATTGTTGCAGTGATAATACCCTGGTGGTTGCCACATAAAGTTGTTGGACCAAAATTGATTGTAGTCAGCATTAGAAGGGGAAAATCCTCCACTAGGAATAGTAGTAGTATAGTCGCAGCTGCCAGGATGATAATCTATGGGGGTCCTCATCTGTGATCTATTGCCAGGATGATAATCATGGGGGGCTTGTTGTTGAAGGTTAAAAACTGATGAAGATCTAGGACACATATGTGGAACAACAACAGGAGGATTTTGAGTACTCTCGTTTAGTCTTTTCATTCTCTCAAAACTTCCAACATCTAAATTGTTGTTAGCACCTCCAAAGAATGCTCTGATCATGCCCTCGTCCCAGCTGTTCATCATCATGGGTGGCTGCTGAGCTTGACTACGATGAGAAAGTGGTGGCTCTAATCTTTGTATCCGGATGGATGATCTCACGATTGGTTGTGGAGTTGAAACATTACTGTTGTTGTGAGTACTGTGATGGTTTGTAGTTGTAGCTATCGGCCTGATATCTGTCACCGTAGGAATCGGCAGTTGTTGTGTAACTAGTTGATGATATAAAGAATTATGGTTGTGATCATGGGGTTGAAAAATGTGTTGTGTTTGTCTCTCTGCCTTCTCCCTGAGGGTTAGGCGATGCTTCTGTATAAATCCAACAAAATAACACACGTGTTAATTAAATTACCACATATATACATGGATCATGAGGCCCATTATAAGCCACTCCCCAAATATTAATAAAATGGCTTTAAGCCTTAATTATAAAAAAAAAATGAAATATGAAGTCGCTCCGGCCCTGAGTTGTATATTGTTACCTGAAGATGGCTAGCAACATTTTCTCTTGTAAGATCTGGTTCACCCATTTGTTTAGATTTTTTCATTTCTTCCAGTATCTTCTTTGGCACGGCCTCTGCTTGCAACATCAACATAAAGTAAGGTGAGAAAACGAAGTGATTAATAAGTTTAAGTGTACCAAAAAAATATGATAGTAGGGCAATTAACCATGATTATAATTCGATCTCTACATAATAGAAAATCTGCAGCTAATTAGCGTTGACAACGAGTACTGTATATTTATGAATATTTCAAAGAAGGTTGAAACAGGTCAAACCAAAATCTTTCAAGAATAACCACAATACTAGTAATCTAAAAAAAACAAACCTAAAACCATCAGCGGTACAGAACATACACATCCTTCAACAACACTTGATTCCCTCAGCCGTTATACAATCTTACCATCATACATAAAATACCTGATTCCCGCAGTTTATGCGCAGTTAGTTAATTTAGGATAAGTTAAAAAAAATACTAAACACTTACTGTCTCCTAACTTCTCCACTGCCAAACAAACTTGGCATTCATCTCCGGAGTCCAGACCACACGCGGCTTCTTCCTTGGCGGTTGTTCTTCTTGCTCAGCAGCGTCAGTGGCAGCAGCTTCTGAATCCATATTCACCCTTCTTTTACTTGATAGGCAGATAAGCCGGTATAGCTCCTTCAATTTCTCTTCTGTATGAAATCTAAAGCTCCGGACTCATTCCTATGTTTGGTGATGAATTCTTTGTCAAGATTTGTGGATGTCACTGCATTATACAATAACAACAACACAAGAGAAACAAAATTAACTTCGCCAAATTAAGAAATCAATCGATGAACCATTCATTCTATAATCAAACTTACAAACTAAAGGAATGTTCCGTTCCGAGAGAATGCACTTCAGCTTTTCAAAACCATCTGTTCCAAGCATGGAAATCTCAACTATGGCGACATCAAAGTTATTAGGTCGATCACTATTAACTCCAACCAGTTCAACGCTTTCCTTTGCATTGTGGCATATCGTTGCTAATGTTGAAGAAGATAAACAAAGAAATTAGTTAGTTTCTTCTATCCAACACATGTTCAATATTATAGAATGCATTGAACAACAAGATAATCAAGAAAGAAAAGTACCATCAAAGTTGCAGCTTTCAAGCAAGATTCTGGCGTCCGGCAAGTGTAATTCTTCATCATTGTCAACTATGAGAGTCTCCAACCTGCAGTCATTAGAAGGAGTAGTAGTCCCTTCTGATGATTCTGTGAGTGACAAAATCGACATCACACCCCAACCGAGCTCACCGCTATTCTCAAGATCTAAATTTTGTGCTTCACGAGATATGAGAGAAATCCGGGAACGATTTTCACGTAGAAACAAATCTAAAGGGAAAATGAGAGAGAGAGTAGGGAATGTATACTTGATTAGAGATTCTCAAGAAAAATATATATTTATAAATATTTATCTATCTTTGGAAAGTAAAAAATAAAAAGCGGTACACAAAGAGAAACCAAGTTTTCAAATAAACAACGGGGAGAATCTTTTTTCATCTATTCAGATAAATCGGAGAAAATATATATCAATATGGAATGGAAGTTAAATTAAGAGTAACTAACAACCAATTCGGCCGGCACTAGTTTTTTTTTAACAGTTTAGATTTTTTTTATTTTATCCACATAATATAAACATTTTTACGTACTTTTTCGTTGATTTACATTTGTTATACTGTATTATATAGTATAAAGCTAGCAAGCTAGCTACTAAAACAAGATTAAAAACCAGATTTTCGTTGCTAATATATCATCATCATGACAAGTCAGATTAACAAAATTATATCTATTTTTTTCTTTTCTATCCAATACTTTATTATATAATCTAAATTAATTATATTGTTAACTAATTAATGTAATAAAAATAATTGTGGTGGCTCAAGCAGATTACAACATTTTCGTAATTTGGTGAAATATATATATTATAAGGCATCCCATGTTTCTTTGATATACATTATTATATAATCTAATAAATGCACTAATTAAATATAATATAAGAAAGATCTTTGGTGGTTTAAGGAGAATTGGACAAGAAATAAGTGTTAGGTGGTTCATTTCCTGATCAGTGTAGACTTTTGAAAGAATTAGCTTATCTAGAGAGAAAGGTTGATTGAAACTCTTGTATATCTGTCTGCGACTCTGCACATGCTCCCTTTGCTTTCCCAACAATTGTGCTCAGTTTGCTCTAGAAAGTTATGCTGGATCCTTCTTCTGGTTGGTTAATTACGAAGGAAATTACCACTGGTGTTACGATTTCCATTTGGAAAATGTTGAAGTGGGAGATGAGTCGGCTCCAAGAAGATCTCGGTTGCATCTCCAACCAGGTTGCCTGCATGTCCCTGATGATGGGCTTCCTCCTCTTATTCGGCTGCATGGATGTGATCTATGATAGCAACTGGATCAGGACTGTTGAAATCATCGAGGCGGATGACACGACAAATTCAACAGTGGGTTGCAAAGATCTAGTACTCGGCTGAGATGAGATGAGATGAGATGAGGGACGAAACCAGCACCCACTCTGGACCTACCGGTGTGTTGGAGACCCGGCTGAAACGTGTGAGAGGAGATTCTCCATATGAGAATTAGAGGAAGGTGGAGATAGGGGGTGGAAGTGGTGGTACCTGCAAGAAGATGAATAACAAGCTGTATGTGAGGAGGGTTTTCATCACGGACAATAGCGAGGAGCTGGTCCCAGAGCACCTTGGATTTGTGGAGGGAGTGGTTGATTTAGATGTCCTGCCGCTCAACTCTTCCTGTGAGATGTTGCGGTAGAGTAAAATTCTGAAAGTGATTCGAAAATTTGCCCTTCTTCTGGTTTATTAGCTCTAGGTTGTATGGATCATACTTGGGCTTGTTTCAGTTGGAAGATTAACTTGAGCAGGCTAGCTTAACTGCATTACTGTTTCACAATCAACCAAGTCGATCGAGATCCGATCGTGCAATTTCCAAGGTGTAATTTTATTCCGCTGCATCTATGTAGCTATGTTGGCACTTTCAAGGTTGAGTTGCATGGTCATCGATTTTAGCTAGGATGCAGAAGAGAAGGGCGCGGTGGATAATGAGGATTTGGTGGAACTTTTTTTTTTTGATCAGGGGGCTACTATAGTAGCAAATACAACCGTTTACGTACGGTTTCAACAGCTAGAATTACTCCAGCCAAAAGGGACAACCATTTTCCAGTCTACCTAATAAAATACCACACACTAACATCTACGCAAGATTATACAAAAGAGATTAAAATCGAGCCACCGAAGCCCACTGAATTCCAGCACGCCTCACCATTGGTTCACTTCAACAATCAATCATAATGTCTGATTGCCTCCTTCATTTCATACTCGGACAACTCTCTTCGTCAATTTTAAATTCAGGTCCATTTAACACCCGCGCCGCTGGCCTTTGTGCTGCTTCCTTAAGATTCTATCAATATTTCTCAGGGACTTACTTGGAAAGGGTGAGACAATTCCCAGGCGTTGTCCGTACTTGAAGCACCGCCTAGCTTCAGTAGAGATTGTTTGTCTTTTGACTTTACCTTTTTTTTTGGCATGTTGCGGCTGGCTAGGGCCTTGAGAGTCTGATTTCTCGGGAGACAAAACTACACTCAGATTGATTTCCTCAAGTGATTTTGAATTTACCGGAGAAGGAAGCCCATTATTCGGGATTACTGTTGAGCCCACACAAAAAGAAGGGGCCGTGACTACAATATTCTGCGACCCGACATTTCCATTAGCAACAACGGTTCGTAAGCCAGGGGAGACAGGAGGACTTTTATCCATAATAAAATTATCTGTATCTTCCACATGGTGAATGTTCTCCAAACGGTGGCTCAAAGCACTACTTACGAAACCCACTAGCCGTGACTCATTAACTTCCTTAGTCACAGGCTCACTACAACCAATCTCTTTCATCACTTTACTTGCCACGTTAACACCATCATTACATCTACCAAATAGATTCCTCAAGCATAGCACGTTTCCCACTGCAATAGATGTGATATGTTGGTTATCAACCTGCATAATTACCCAATTACCATTTATATCCCCGACAAGTGAGCCGATTTTTTTGTGATCAGTCCCCGCGAGCTTAACATTAGCATTCATGTATGTTCTCTCTGCGGGAGACATGGGACCCACTCTTTCACACGCCTCAACAGGTGAACAACGACTGACAAGTATGTTTTCCTCTACCACCTGCTTCCTCTGTTGACCTCCGGTGTTGTTCACATGCTCTTTGCTAGTCGACGTCGGCATCGCCCTCTCACCCATGTCCTCGGACCACACTTCCAGGACTCCAACAGTTGTTACAACATTATCAAATATCACCTCCACCTCATCATTGATGATTCTGGAGATAGTTGTTTCAATTGTGGCAAAAACTTCCAAGCTTGATGGCAGCGAGTCCATCTTTGTTTCGACATCCACGATATTCCCAAATTTTGCCAATATCGCTCTAACCGACTTATCTGACCACGCCTGAGGTGGTAGGCCCCGGACAGCAATGTTCACTACTCGGTTGGACTGTGCCGCTCCATCCACCCACTCCTCAATTCTCCAGTTATCCTTATTCCATTTTCTTTTTTGCAAAAATGGATTTGCTCCTCTTTCTTACGAAAAAATACAATGTAGTCATATGCTGAGGAGCTTATGACATGTTCTATCTCCTCTTCTACAGCAAAAGCATCTCTCACAGCTTCACTACTCGTTTTCACCCGGGATCGCACTTTAACAGCCCTGTCCATAAACGGGATTAAAATACCTGATGTCGCTAGCTTAATTGGTCCTTCATGACTTAGTTCCTCCCCATACTGTCGAGACTCTGCGACTGATTTCTCGGAAAAAGGCGCCCATTGAGGATGAGCGTCCTCCTTTGGTGATGGTGGTGGAGGCGGATGGTGCCATGTCGGGGGTGGGGGAGGTGCTTGTGGTGGGTTCCACCATTCCGATCGTCTCTTTCTTAGTGGCCTAGCGAACTGAGTGCTCAGCCTGCTGCCATCCAAACTCCTTCCATTGGTTGCAAGGATGGCTCTCTCCGCTTGTAGACTATTCTCATACTCCACAAAGGCGTAGCGCGAGTTTGTGACAATGCGCCGTTTGGTTGGTCTATGCACATTAACAATCCTCCCATAGGAACAGAAAACCGCCCAAAGCGATCCTAGTGTTGTGCCTTCTTGGATATTATCAATAAACACCGTGGCTGAGCTATTAGGGGGCCGGCGAGACCCAGTAGTGGCCATCAGCACTGTTTGAGTTGGCTTGTTGTGCTCATAAGTTAAAAACTCGGTTGGATAATCACAACGAGTGTCAGCCAAGAATACCGAAGAAACAAAAAAGAATTAAGAGATGGGTCTGGTTATGTTTAGCATGGAGGGAGTATTATCTAAATGGAACGAACTGAAAATTCACCCCGGGGAATTGGAGAAGGTGAAGTGAGAGCTTCATCGATTTGATACTGTTAATCCAGAGATTGGGAACTCTCTGTTTGGAAAGATTTGGCACCCCAACAATGTCTCGGCAAAATCTTTGAAAAACTTCTTGTATCGCGTCATGGGGGTGGAAGTGGTGGTTGCGGTAGTTTATCGCTTGGGGCTCAGACGGGTTAAGATGGTTGCAAGTGCATCATAAGTTGTACTCCTTGTTTAGGATTCGGAATTATGCTATGTTTCCCTATTCGAGTTGTCCTACCCATGTACATTCTTAATTATTATTAATAATAGTTTACCCACTTTTGAAAAAAACATGTTAAAAAGTAAAATAAAATCACCTTTTAGTTAATAAATTATTATATTCTATGAAAGGGTGAGGGATGGCAATGTTTAGGTGGAAGAGCTACCATTGGTAGCATCAGGCGTAGTTAAGTAAATATTATGTTCTTTTTGTTATAAATTTTATATTAATGTTTATGATGAGGCTAGATCATAACTTTTTTTTTTATATCCCCAAGAAATTCTATACCGTTAAATATTAAGGAATTCTATACTCAGTATGAATAGTTTTATTTTTAGTTTCTTTATCAACAATGATTTCGTTGTGTTAGTTCGTAATGATCAAATTATATTTAGCCGTGTTTCTACCCCTCATGTCATTCTAGATACAATTTTCATATATGATCTTCCATCATTTAAAATCATGTATTTCTATTACTTGTAGTCATTTAGCATTCAATGAATGACTTGTAAAAAAAAGATCTGATGCTATCATTACTCCTTTGACCCATCCAAGTATGGAAGTCCCTCCTGTAGCCAAATTGTAGATAGGGAACTCTACTAACGACCTAAAACTTATTATAAAATTCTCGGGTACAAGAAAAAAAATAAACATAAAAACTGTTAGGATTACGGGCCCATTTCCCCAGGATCTTGGTGAGATCGACATGGTTACTGAAGAAGAAAAAATCACAAGATAATATAATGATAAACTAGTGACATAAGGATATATGTGGTTCGGTCCAAAGATGACCTACGCCCACGGGAGGAGGTATAACAACTTTCATTAAGAAGATGAGAATTACAAGTTTACATGAGGATTACCCAACCAACTCATCAACCCGTGTTTCCCTTGGTGTTTTTACCCGAGTCCCTTTGAGTTCCCATTGAACCACGTACCCTTGAATCTCTTGGATGTGATCCCCACAAGCTGGGAGGATCCTAAACTACGGGTTACTAGATCTATTTATAGTGCTATATCTAAACCCTTCACTATCCTAACGTTACCCTTGTAACAACCGTATAATAACGGCTCACAAGTTACTACAGTTACAACTCAATAACACCATCCATTAACACCTAAGAATAACTAACACGCGGGTATCTAGAAAGTCATAAGTCTTAAAATTCTTATTTCAAAGATTTAACTTCCTCATAACTCTCCTTATAATGTTAGAAAACCAAATGCTTGCCATTAATTTGCACCAAATGTTTCCACTAATGCATCTTCAACTTCCGTGAAACTCTTTGTGAATAACACATTAATTGGAAGACGAAACCAATTAACTTCACAAGAGAAACTCAATAGATTTAGCATTAATTCTAACAAAAACACATCTAGTATACCATTTACCTTTGGTTTCTACTAACTTCCTGTTTTTGGAATTCACCCTTTTTGTCTTCTTCATGTCTTACCATTGCCCTTATGTGTTTTCCTAACCCAACACAAATAATTGCTAAAGCTTAACATGGGTTTCATGTTGCCCCCTGCTTCTTCTTCATCGTGGATTTGAGAGTTAAAGCTAAACGTGGTTGGACTCACATTTCTCTTCTTTTTTTTCTCTCTGTTTATATGTCATTGAAGATACCGTTCTAAATACTTTAACTTGAAGTGTTTTAGAGTTTGGTCTTCAACGTCATCTCACATCCAAGCTCATTTTCTAACTCCAGTGTTTCCATTACTTTAGCATCCCCTTCAGCTTCAACGACATCAATAGAAATAGTTTTCATACATTGAGGGTCATCATTGTCTTTCTGACTATTGTCTTTTTTATTTCTCTTTGGTTTAAACACTGGGGGACAATGCTTCTTCAAAAATTCTCCTTGTGGTTTCTCCGTCCTGGTCAACATCTATCTTGTCAAACTCTTGGTCGTCTTTCAAAACCTGGTTCTCTTTCTCTCTATTGTTATCATTCTAGCTTCGAGGCTCAACTACCCTCTCCACAAGATCTAGGAATTTGGAGATTAATCGCTCCCATAGACTGAAGGAGTTTTTGGCTTTGGAGCACCCCCACCATTCCTTAGGCTTGGAATATCTGGACTGGTTGATTGAGGAGCAACTTGGATAATTTCGAGCTTTGAAGTTAAGGTAGTAGTTAACCATTATTTGTGAAGTTAAGAAATTCCACCTTTGCAATTGTGTTGATTTAAAATATAGGTTATGCACGAAATGAAAACCTCTTTCCCTAGCTAAGATTGTTATAGTACTAGACATTGTTGTAATTAGGGAAGAATTTAGAAAATGCAGTACAATTGATCTAGAGAGTGCGAACATTAATTATGACTAAGCACTTTGCTTAAAGCATTAACATGGATTAAGTTGTACCTAAGACAAGAACTGGAAGTTGCGTGTGTCCATGTACATTTTGTTCTTGTGGGTGTAAAAATATGTATACAGAACTGATAAGAGGATTGATAACCACGTGCATCCTCATCTTCCTTCTAAAGCGGTATGGTTACATATGAACATAAGTAATGTTCAATCTGAATACTTATATCCATTGATGAAGCTAAGTACGTACAATTAAAACTTTTTGACGGTTGATTAGAAAAAACACTTAGAGTGGAAAATGAAAGAAAGTTATGAATCACTTTGTAATACTATTTTAACGGTAATACCTATCGTAGTTATTCATTTTGTTATTACATTAATAGTGAAGATATGAACCAATTGTGATAGGAACCAATTTTTTTTTTTTACCAAGCCCCCGTGGCTTGGTCGGTAGTGGAGTGGTATCCTTCAGCCACTTATCAAAAAAAAGGAACCAATTTTTTTTTTTTTTTTTGCTGATGAGGAGATGGACGGTATGCATTATTTGTACTTTTCATATCATTAATTTGTCCTTTATTGTTATCACTTTTATTACTTTGTTAATAATTTTAATGTTTTTTATTCATTTTTCATATCTCCCTTTTTCCCTAAAATGTATAATTTAGTTGTGTTTTGTTGGTTAAATTATTACAACATAAAAAATTTCCGATACCTTACTCCAAGTTCAAACATCGACCACCACGTCAAATATCATTGTACATCCAGATCTAGTTTCATATTTATTTAACACTGCACAATTGTTTATATTAATTTAAAAGCTATTCAAATTAATATCTACACTGTTCAAAATGAAATAAAATTATTTATATTATTATGAATGTTATTAAGTATAAATGATATTTTACACCTTTCCCATTATTTGATATTTTTAGAGAACATGGACGGAAAAGCTGATAAGCTCGAGTTTAACACTCGCGATAGAAGCAATGGTTTGAAGATGAAACTAAAGATTGATTGTCCATATCGTGCTAGATTACAAATGAGGAAGGCTAAATTTGAGGGGATTTTGATGGTTGTGGCGAACGGGGACTGCGTCAAGGAGACTCACTTTCTCCGTACCTCTTTGTGATGGTCATGGATATGCTATCCCGCCTCCTTGGCCAATTCCTGCTATATCCTGGATTCCGTTTCCACTCGTCCTGTAACTCTCTCCGTCTCTCCCATCTTCTATTCGCGGACGATGCCCTCTTATTCTGCAAAGGTGACCATGAATCGATTCCCTCATGCTTGACAAAGTAGAGCTATTCGCTGAGGCATCTGGGCTTAGTCTTAATCCCGCTAAATCTGACCTTTCCTTGGAGGGGTTAGCCCTTCCCTAGCTGATTCAATAGTCCGCTCCACCGGCTTCAACATTGGTTGGTTTCCCTTCCGCTACCTGGATATCCCCATTACCGCAAGAAAGCCTAAAACCACTGACTTTAATCCTCTCATTATCAATCCGTAAAACCATTTCCTCATGGGCTGGCAAATCCCTCTCCTTTGCGGGCCGTCTTTCTCTCATACAAAGCACTTTGTTTGGCATTGTTGGCTTTTGGGCCTCGTGCATCTCCATCCCCAAAAATATTATCAAGAGCATCGTTAAACACTTTCGCTCCTTCCTTTGGTCTGGTGAAACTGATGGTAACACCACTCCCATGGTGGCTTGGAATACCATCACAAACACAAAAAAGCATAGGGGATTGGGTCTTAAGGACATCCACAAATGGAACATGTGCTTCATTCTAAAAACCATCTCCTCTATCACAAATGACACGGAGCGTCTGAGGATCCAGTGGATTCACAATCTTTACTTGTCTAACCATGACATTTGGACGGTAGCTGCTAAGGGTAATGACCCTTGGTCCTGGAAAGCCATCCTCCACTCTAGAGATTGGTGGATCAAGCAATGCGGTTCCACAGATGATGCCTCCTCTTTGCTCCGATCCTACCCTCCCCATCCCCCTGTTAGCCTTTTCTACAATGACATCTCCTAGCCTGCAAGATTGTTTACCTGGCACAACATTTGTTGGAAAACCTGGTCTATCCCTAAAGCAAAATTTATCTTATGGGTGACGTTTAAAGGTAGACTGAAAACTTGTGATAAGATCCAATCTTGGGGCATTTGTCTTGCTAACAGGTGTTGGCTCTGTGAGCATGCTCAAGAGACTAGCAACCATCTTTTCTTCCAATGCAGGTTCTCTAACAGGGTTTGGTGGAGCATTTGCGATTGGTTGGGGATTCCCACAAATAGGACTTCCCTTCGTAGCTGTTCCTCAATGATCTCCAGATACTGCAAGAGAAACCATCTGATAGACCAAGTGAAAAGAGTTGTCATTGCTAACGTGGTCTACTACCTGTGGATTGAGAGATGCAGAAGAGCCATGGCCAACCAAACAAGGAGCCCCACACTCATTGTTGCGGACATCAAATATGCGATCAAATCCGTTATTTGGTTGAAGATGAGCCACTCCAACAAAGACTCCCTGAAATACCCCAAACCTTAATATATTAATGAACTATCTAATTAGGATATACTAAGGCTAGAACGTGCCTTAGAAACATTATAAGAAGTGTTAACAACAATTTACACCAAAACATGCTTTAAGAACAATTAGAGCAAAAAGGTGTTTTAAAGAGCACAAATAAATTAGGGAACTACCAATAAGTTCCCAAGAGATTTCAATTATGAAATATCCCTAAGATTAGTAATACGCATTAAGCGGAATTAGCATTTAAACCGAAAACGCACCTTAGAGCACAAAGATGTGCTTTAAAGGAAAATGTGCTTTAAGCATGTATACATGGAAAGAAAAGGCTAATGAGCCTAAATACAATAAAAAAAATAAGGGAACAACAATGAAATGGTCATAGGAGCCATTACGTATACACACAAATTAAGTATACAAAGTCCACAGTAAAACAGGTACTAAACTGACGAAAGTCAAGGAGAAACCACTAAACGACTTGGTTTAAATTTGAATGAGTAATATTCTATTTCATGAACAAAGTTTCTAAATGATGTAAATATACTAATGACACATTTAAACTAGCCAAAACAAATTGCATAATCAATGTGAACCCGAAAGCACATAAAATGGTGTTTTAAGGCATTTTTGGCTATGTAACATACCAAACACATGGTATAAGTCCTTATGAACGAGATTAATGCATATAATACTACATAAATACAAGGTATAAACAAATAAAATCAGGTCAAAGGAGACCTAGGCTGGCCGACATGCATGGTGAGTCATAAGCTCACAAAATGCTTTTTTTTTACTATTTCACCTACCATGACTTTCCATGAGTGCCTTGTCACATTGTCTCCTGATTAATTGATCAATCAGACACTCACTCATCATTCCTATAGCTCATGAACTCGTGGCTCCTCCTCCCTATGGAGAAACACCATTTAGCTAGATTAGAACCTTAAAGAACACCTTGTCTTGCACAGATCATAACTTTCTCATCTTAAGTCCAAATTCCAAGCTTGATAGCTCGTTGGAATCCTCTTTAGAAGATATTTCCATCCATAGCTCTTAAGTCCCCAAACTCTGTGGAAAAACCACAAAGAAGTTCCTTTGATTCTCGAGGTAAAACATTGCCTTCTTGGAAACTCTTTGTTCTTTGATTTTCATCAAGGCCGAGTGCCTAGGGTTACTAACCCTCCTTATTCTTCATCTTATTCTATGATTTTGGAGCCAATTTCCCTAGCAAATTGCTGTCAAAATTTCTAAGGAAATCAAGCTTAAATATTAAGCTAATGGTTAATATACAAGGTAAATCCTACAACTACCTATTTTAAGGTTCTAAATATTGATCTATATATGATCTAACCTATTGTATACCTTGTTTATATTGCCGAATTTGTTAGATGTTAGATTTAATTTTTGGCACCTAAAATGTTAATACTTTGTAGATCTAAAATTAGATTTACAACCCTTATGATATAAACTTCAATATAAGCTATCATAATATATAAGAAAAGTTCATATACTATAATTTATGGGGTAGCCGAAAATTGAGAGATTATATGTGAGTTAGGAAAATTATATAACTAAGTTAAATTAAAGGAATTAGTATAATTAAGAGTAATATGTAAAATTTGAGAAGTTTTGATTATATATTATCATTGCCGAAAATATATATGAGTTATTGCTAACAGGAAAATTGTAGGAAAACTATATACATAAAAAGAATAAAATACTAAACTAAACCTACAACTCTACTACGGGTAGCAAATAAAACCCGGTCGGAGTATAGTGTAAATATTTGACCGAGAGTATCGAACCCAAGGGACTTATAGAAAACTAGTCCTAATCCGGTAATAACCTATTCTATAATAAAGGGGGGAATGTGAAATACTTTCTAACCCTAATTAAAACTAACTAAACTAAGTGGTATTTACAGGAAATTATTCTTGATTCAGGGCTTAAAACCATCTAAGTATCAATATGAACTCGCAACATAAACACAAGCCTTCGAATTAACCAACAATTGAATACGCCGGGTGTCCTGCCGGATATCAGATGCACGGCATATTCAAAGACGTTGAATATACCGGACAAAGTCCACCCGACAGTGAATCCGGCATAGTCAATGTGCGTATTCTTTCTCCAGTTTCCGAGAAGAAAACAGAAGACTCACTACCTATTAACAAATTGAGCATATGTCATGCCATGAAATGAACAAAGTAATGGGAAAGATGGGTTAATTCTCACTCTTACTACTAACTCTTAATTCACAAGAAGGGAGTAGAAAGATCATTAAGAGAGTCTAACCTATTCTACTTGGGATTCATCCTCCACAAGTAAAATTTGCATGAAGAGAATAAGAGATCAACCAATTCTCTTTCAATAAGAACCTTACTCTTAATAAACTTGAAATTATATTAAGAAGAACACATTGTTTTACAAAGAGAGTTTCATTCCCTAACCAAAGAATAAACAAGGAATTCCTACTCCACCATCCACACAGATCAAAAGAGAGAATACACAGGAGATAAGAAGATGGATGTAGCCTTAACCCGCCATGGATTCTTCTCTTCGCGTGGAAAGTTGCATAGAACTTCCTTGGACACCAACACCTTGGAGGAGTGTGGAAATGGAGTAATGTTTGGAGTGTAATATGATGTTGAAGTGTGTCAAATTGCAGCCTTTCTCGGCCTATTTATAGACATGAAATGTGTCTGTTGCCGAGCGTCATGCCGGATCGTCAGTAGCCGGCACACGTGATAAATGCGCCCAACTGTTAACGGTCGAAACCGTCAATTCCGCGTGAAACAGTACATATGCCGGGTAGGAGATACCCGGCATCGCACCCGGCACCATCCTAATCACCAACGGTCAATAACTGCTATCACTTGGTCAACCGTGGCGACTCTTTACTTATGCCGGATGGAATCTACCCGGCACCATGTCCGGCAAGGCCTCTTTTCTGTTCTATGTTTATGCCGTGCATGATCCACCCGACATTGAGTCCGGCTTCAATTGAACTTTTGCCTAGAAAATCATTCCTTGCACAGAAAACTCATAAAAACATAAATATGTACAAATAATATACTTTAACACATAATAAGCATAAATAACACATATATAACTCTATTTAGATAAATATAATACTAAATCTAATGCATAAAATATGATAAGTTTGCGGCTTATCAGTTATTATGGAATTTATGAAGTTTAGGTGATGAGAAAATAGTTGTAGAATTATGTTTACAATTTATAAAGAGTTTATAAGTATTACTAGGATTTATAAGGTTTTTGGTATATTTAAAGTTAATAAAAGATGGTATATATGTACTATAACATTAGGTAATAAAATCTGGTGACTTGGTGATGTTTAAAATGATTTTTGATGTTCAAAAATCTGTAGGAAAATTAATTACGAAAATTAGAAATTAATTGGAGCTAAATTGGTTAATAAATGAGTTTGGATAAAAGAATAGACCATAAGGGTAAAATGGTAATTTTCCTGTTCAAACGTGGTCAGACTTGGTTAATGCCAGTTTATAAAATGTTTAGAGGAGCTAGAATAAAAATTATAGCAAACGATTAGGTAATAAAATGTTTAAGGAATAAAGAGTTAAGATAAGTTAACTTTAGGGTTAATATTGTAAATTACGGAAAGTTAGGGGGTTTGACCATAAAAGGCTGGTCAAACTTGGGTATGTTTTGGTAATTGACCAAAAGTATAGAAGAAATTAATTAAGAAAGACTAGAAGAAATTAGAAATATAAATAACAAGTTTAGAACTTATTATGAGTAAAATAGAAATTAAAAGAAAGTTATGGGTAAGGAACGTAAATAACACATTTTTATGTGTTTAGAAGGTTAAGGAAATCAAATAAAGAATTTAGAAACAAGTTGTAAAAGAAACAATGTTTAGACGGGGTTAAACGAGACCCGTATATAACTTAAGGTATACGAGGGGTATACCCGTAATTTAATAAGTACGGGAAAATCATTACTTAAAGTATTTTAAAGAAAATACAAGTTATATTGGGAAAAAGATATAAATACGTATGATACGGAGTATCATACGGACGTATACGAAAAATGTTGGTATACATGAATAGTACTCGTATACGTGAATAGTACCCGTATACATGGATAGTACTCGTATACGTGAATAGTATCAGTATACATGAATAGGAAATACGTATACATGAACAGTAAAATACGAGACGTATATGTGAATAGTGAAATATGATGAATAGTAAATACGAGGCCATATAAATTAATAGTAGAATACGAGACCGTATAAATGAATAGTGAAATACAGATGAATAGTGAAAAATACGAAAACCTAACACTAGGTCCGTATAAGTCTAAAGTTGCTAACTGTGCAACTAAGTAACTGCTAACGACATTAGTATGTTAATGAGTTTGAATTGAGCTTGGAAAACGCTCCTAAATGAATGAACCCGTTTAACGGTATACTATTATAACCGGGTTAACCTAGGAAGAGGTTTAAGTTGAAAAGAGAACCAAATTAGTTCTAAGACACAGGATACTAATACTAGTTCTGGTTACAGATCTAGATAGTCGGAGGCGTTCGGCGGATTAGGTGAACGTGGTATTAAGAGGTAGCCAATCTCCGGTGTACGGTATGGGATTCTTGTAGCTTGCTTGCTAACGGGGTCTACCTCGGTTTGTGTGCTATGTGTTATTGTGATACGACCAAACAAGATTAAGCATGAAACCGATCTACTGTAATGTTATTGTGTGTCCATTGCACCCTAACACGACTTGATTTAGAGCTTGTTCATTAACTATGTTTAGTAACAATTGTATAAGGTTATAAATACTCTCCGCTGCTAGTTGGTTAATACTGAGAGAGGTTTAACTAACAAATTGTCATTGAGACTTCAACTAACTGGAACTTGGGGGGAGAGGAATCCGGGACTGACTCCGGTCATGCATGTTTAGGTTAAGAGGTCGCCATCTGTATCAGATCTGTCTTCCGCATATGGCTCATCTACGACTTGTCGCCTAGGGTCGACAAACAGACCCGACCATCTCGATTGAACAGTTCGAGGTGGGAGGCAAATTCAGGAGGCGTGGGAGGGTCAAGCCTAGATCCCTCATAACTTAAGAATTAATGTTTATTAACCCAATGGAGCTAATAACTCATTGGCTAGGGTTACTTTGACCCGACAAAAATAAACAATTCAGTTAGAGAACAACCATTTCTATTAAGAGAACGGTTGACACTTATAAGGTATGGTCAAACACGAGAACTAAACAATTCTCAGGCCTCAGGAGTTAGGAATCTAACTTACTCATTAATGGGCATCCATTACGACGTTCGATTTATTGGAGCTGTGAATGTTGCACATGGGTGCGTTGTTTTTTATCGTACTTCTTATTATTATCTGTATGAATAATCAACTGCATGTATACGACAAAGTAGTCGTGTGTAGCCCTGTTAGCTTGTGGGCTGCACGTTTTCTGTACCAGCAATGTGCTGAGCCCCTTGGGGCCTGTGATTTAAACTTTGCAGGTAGGTGCCAGACGGGGACTCAACCTGAGAGTAGGAGCAGGTAGAGTACTTCGGGTTGCTTTTACATTTGTTACACGAGTTGTGCATGTACACTCGTTTAGTAAATGGATGAGATGTTAGTATGATGTATTAGGATATGAGATACTCGGTATAAGTTGTGGTTTATGGATTGTATTGTATAGATGCTCGAGTAATTATCCGGTTAGTCAGACCGTGACTTGTAAGAGAATAGGCCTAGTTAGTCACGTGGGTGACTAACGGCGGTAACACCAATTTAGTAGAACTTTTCCGCTGCATTGTTAATGAACGAGATGGACTTAGGGCAACGATCACTGTATTTGGAGATGGGGTGTTACACTCCCACTGGCTGGACAGGGTGCTTTGCTCATAGTATCTTATGCAGTGAGGGATAATTTTGGTTTCCTTCCCCTCCGTTGCCCTTATAGTTGACTTCACACTTGTATACGTTAGAGAGGGTTTTTGTATATCCCCCATCCCTGAGCCTTTTTGTATATCATTCGGAGTCTAATATTTAGGTCTCATATATATCAATTTTATAGAAACTCCTCTTTCATCTATATATATCATTACCATTTAAAAAAAAAGGAATGAGAAAGTTCAGCGAATGACACTGATCAGCCTATGAGTAAGGCGTGACTGTCCGAAATCAATGGGCTTGGCTGAACTAAACAATTTTGTCTGAGCTATTTTTGTTTATATAACTTTTAAAATGATATATAATATAGTTTTATTTTTAATTATAATAATTATATATTAATAAACTTAAAACTAAACTAGGTGATTTCAGATGCTCCATCCTGATTAATGATGCTCCAGGGAAGTGTTTCTCCCCTTCTAGAGGGATTAGACAGGGAGACCCCCGGTCTCCCTTCTTATTCATTCTAGTACAAGAATCAATTTCTAGAGTTCTTTCACAATCTGAGTTGGGAGGCTCTTATAAGGGTATTAAACTCTCAACAACTGGGCCTTCTATAACACACCTTGCTTTTGCTGACGACATCCTGTTTTGTGGTGTTGCAACCTCTTCGAATGCTACTGCTCTTAAAAGCATTCTTGACGAATTTCTAAGCTCCTCTGGCCATGAGATCAACTTCCATAAATATGAGATCATCTTCAACAAATTGCTCAACCCTGCAACCAAAAGTCAAATATGCTCCATTTTGAATGTCGCTGAAAGCCCCACCTTTACTATATATCTTGGTCTACCAGTTCATTTTGGGAGAAATAAAATTCAAATGTTCAACTATATCATTGAAGAAGCTAGAAAAAGAGTTCATGCGTGGTCAAGACCCCTGTCTCAAGCTGCTAGAAGTGTTCTTAGTACTAGTGTCCTGCAATCTCTGCCCACTTACTCAATGTCTCTCTTCCTCCTCTCTAATCAGATTATCTCTAAGCTCAATGCTATTTTCTCTTCCTTCTGGTGGGGTGGGATTGAAGATAAAAAAAAAAGAATGCACTGGTTAAGCTGGACCAAGATTTGTAACAACAAGGATAAGGGTGTGTAACACCCCTACCGCTAATCTCATCATTACCTCATAATCGTCTCATTCGTCATTACATTCGTAGCGGAAAATTTCCAATACAACGGTGGGTGATACAATGCCGTTAGTCACCCACGTGACTAACAAGGCCTAATTCAATACAGTAATGGTCTGATGGACCAGAATTTCCGAGTACTCATACAATACATGTAACAGCCCAGTTTCAAGTCGCTGGTAGATATTGTCCGCTTTGCCGCAGCTCACGGTTTTGTTTCTGAGGGTCAACTAGTTTCACCACTCAAAATGCGTCTACCATGGAGGAGTATCCACACCCTTATAAGTAGTGCTTCGTTCTCCCCTCCAACCGATGTGGGAGCCGTTTCGTGGCACACCACTCACCCCCCTGGAGGGAGCCCAGCGCCCCCGCGGGCCCGCTAGCACATCGATCCGACCACCGGCTCTGATACCATATGTAACAGCCCAGTTTCAAGTTGCTGGTAGATATTGTTCGCTTTGCCGCAGCTCACGGTTTTGTTTCTGAGGGTCAACTAGTTTCACCACTCAAAACGCGTCTACCATGGAGGAGTATCCACACCCTTATAAGGAGTGCTTCGTTCTCCCCTCCAACCGATGTGGGAGCCGTTTTGTGGCATATACATCCAGACTATACCGAGTCTAATACATTTTGTTTGCCGATAACAAATTCGGTCTTACTCTACTAATATAATACATACATAAGCAAATTAAAATAAACTACCCATGCTACTGCAGCAGTCCCCATCCTACTCTCGAGCGGTAATCATCTCCATTGTACCTGAAAAAATAATGGGTGGCCCCAAAGGGGCTCAACACCTTTGCTGGTATGGTAGTCGTGCAACCCGCTACTACCGGGTCACACCCAACTAATTGTCGTTTGAGCATGCGATTGATTTTATTTAAATCAAAACATGAAATATTGTAAACACACAACATGCTCGCATTCAACACAAGTATTCAACGATGGAATACAATCAACAAGACTAACACATTAAGTTTGTTAGTTTACATTAGCTTGTTCTTTAGGACTTGAGGGTTTCTACCTCAATAATGCCTCATTCTCATAAATCAATAACTTATCCATCTTAATCGGATAGTTTTTACTTGTTCTCTTAGATCTATAGACACTCTCGGTCTCGATCTGGTTTTCTCAATTATTCTTCTCTTGAATAATTCTTAAGTTAAGCCTCGTAGGCCTCTGGGCAGAGACACACATATAGATCTCACCACCGGGCTTTTATAATCACATCATTAACCATAATACTCAGCTTATCTCTTTAGATGGATAAGCTCTGCCACTCTTACTCCAACGGGCACCACTACGTGGCTCACGGCCCCAACGGGCACCACCATGTGGCTCACGGCCCCTGACAAGGGAGTTTGACCACAGAATTGAAACAATCGCTCTGTTGTTTCCTCTTCCTTGCACGCGTGACTCGCAATATCTTAACCCACTCTCAGGGTTAGTAATAATATATACTAGTTCGAGACATCTCTCCTGATGTCATCTCACAATCTTAGGGTGTTTTCCTAAGTTATTGTATTCACAAATTCAAGGGTTGCCACTATATTCCCAATACTTAAAAGTTTCGGTTATTTTCTCATGTTGGGTCGAATCCTCATATCGGAGATCGACTAATCATTAAAAGGGGGGTTTCAATATCCCCGTATATCTCTTTTCACGTTTCGAGTAAGTTCATATGGCTGAACTATCATTGTTCTCTAATTGAGAGTTCTTATGTGTTTTTCCACCTTTACTAGGTTCGTGGTTCGACTCTCTCTACGAGTCACTAACCAGAACGTTATTCATTTGTGAGTTGGTCTACACTACTCAGACAAATCGCAACTCAAACAGGGATGGTTAGTTCACACAGCAGGCAACGAGATATACATAAAATGCGATAAATGAATTCATGCATTTATCTTATTAGGTCGGTGCATACAAGCAAATAGCACACAAGCCGAGTGTAACTAGGTAGGACACAAATTGCAAGAAAACCATACCGTTCACCAAAGAATTACTCTAGTGTGTCGTCTCACGCTCCTCAGATAATTCTCGAACAACTGGTAACATTGCAAGTGTTTCTATTAACGTCAAGACAATACAGTATTTAACGACTAGTACTCCAGTATTTAACCCCGTTGTCCCGTTAATCTTGACTTTACTCATGTGATCTTAAGTTCTCAACTTTCACATTCAATCTTACACTTGTTTAACCATCATAATGACCTTTACATGTCACCAAACAAGTCTTTATCATCATCTAATACCAATACCATTCAATCCCCTTCATTTAAGTTCATTTTCAAACTCATGGTTGCATTTTGGGAGTGGTCCGGGACCTTGTCCGGACCTTAACTCCCGGACCAAAGCATTACTGCAACTCTCGCGATGATTTTTACACTGGTCCAGGACCTTGACTCGAGGTAAGTCCCTAACCAAACACTGAAATCTACTCTCGGTAAGTTTTTTAACCTGGTCCGAGACCTTATGCATGGCTTAAGTCCTGGACCAACACTCCAGTAATATTCTCGACCTGTTTTTCATGGTGGTCCGGGACTACTTGCAAGACCTAAGTCCCAGACCATGCTATGCTCTGCAACATTTTGACAGTTTTAAATGCCATTCTAACTTCATTTCTTACTCATTTCTTTTCTAGTCTTTCCACATGTATCCTAACATGTTCTAACACCATAATAACACCTTAAACCTCCTTAATCCATTTATCAAACCCATTACATAATCCTTGATCAATTGCACAAATTCCCACTTTCATTTTCTGTACTATTTATAATAATATCATTAAAACTTATTTTAGTATATTGATTATATTAATTAGTGTTTATTGACATCCTTATGTTTTATTTAAGATAACCACTTAAATACATTATAAAAAATTACTGTTAATTCTAAAATCTAAAAATTTATATATTCAACACACTTAATTTAAAATTTTGGATCCCGATAAATAAAAAATATATGACAAAAAACAAATTATGCATTCCTCAAATAGTGATTGGCTTATTTTTTTTTAATATGTATAATGGATTAATCATGTTTAATCAGTCAAGTTGTTGGTTTAAGATTTTTTAGATAATCTCAATAAGCCTCTGTCACTGAAATATATAGCTGATGTCTGTTGTCAGCAGAAATTAAAAAAAAACAGTTAATATTATGTAACCTATGGCATATAGATAACAAACTACCTAAATCAAACAAATGCTTATTATCTAAAATAAAATTACAAATATAATTTCATTAAAAGAATAATGGAGGTTGAATTATATCTGGTAAATAGTACCAAACGTTTCGTCATAAACCACGTAGAAATAAGAAATTAATGTTCAAGGATGAATTTATACCTCGATTTGATTACTTTTCAAAAAAATATACCTTGATTTGATTGGTGTTTTTAACCTTTATTATTTTGATTAGTTTCTTAATAAAACTGACAAACCGACTGCTAAAAAAGGTGCGATCGTAATAAAAAAAAAATACTAAAAAAAAATGAATCCCAGGCAGGAATAAAGCCACATGAGATCGCACAAGCAGCCTTTCCTTTCTCGGGTTGCCGTTCTATTACTTCCGAGTCTCTCTTTGCGGACAAGAACGGAAACCAAATTGAGAGTTTCCGACGCGTTTACGCCCGATCAGCACTAAAACCGTGAGTCTTCACCTGCAATTAGCACATTTTCTTTTCTTAGTTATGTTTTCCCCCTTTCGTTCTCGGTGAGCCGTCTGGGTTTTTATTTCCTGTTCCAGATTGATACATTGTAAAGCTCTTTTCTGGTGGATGTTTCTCTGTCACCGTGGATCTGAGCTTTTCGATGTTCGCTGTTTCTTCCTGCTTGCATTTCGCCATAGTTTACGTGACTCAGATTCAAACCATATAGATAATTGTCACCTACTTTTTTTTTCCGCGTACTGCCCTGTCTTTTAAATTCCAATTTGGTTGTGCTCGTGGGAATTCCTCTTCAAAGATTCGGGGCTTTCGCGTTGTTTGTTATAGGCCTGACTAAGTCTATAGTATTTGGGTTCTTAAATCTTAAACAGCAATTTTCTGTGAAGATTCGATCTTGGGGGAATTTAGTATACTAACGACAGGGATCCAAGATTAGATGGGGGTAAGTGACCAAGAAAAAAATGTAGTATACTCAGGACTTCCTTCCTTACAGTTCGCTTCAATCATGATTAATTTTACCCTTTGATTTAGCTTGCTGGGATGTTGAAGGGGAAAATGGTATTAAGTTGAGCAGTGGTTGAAGGGAACTGGCTACCCTATGGCCGTCACAATAAACACGTTGTCATAATCCTTCCGATTCCCATCAAAACAGGTCTCCTATCTTACCCGTATCGTTCTTCTACCCCTGGTTGCTCTCCTACGAAACAGAGGAGAGGAATTGAAAGACTAGTCTCTGTCCTTGAATTTGTTGGGAGTAATCAAATGCGTGCTGTGCAGAAACATTGCATAAATCTAGGAGAAAAGAATAGGTTTCGATTTGTTGGATATTTATATTTTGGGAGTGTGTCGAATTGGATAAAGAACCATGTTTTAGGTAAATGGACGCTACTATTCTTGGGTTCTACCTCAGTTGTTGGTCTGAACGATTCTGATGAGACTCTTTTGGCTCGTTTTGTTTTTATTGTTCATAATGATTTCATGATTTTTGTTTTCTTCTCTGAATCGATTGGTCTATATCCATCCATTTTGTTATATTCTTTCAATTAGGATTGTCCAGCCCTATATTAATATATTTCTCTATGCGCTATAACAGAGGCGAACACTTAGATAACGGTTATTTGCCTCTCTCTTGACATCCATATTGATAAAATGGTGGCTTGTGCTGCATATATGCATTCAGACTAAGCTACATCACATTTCCAGGCATTCTCAACTCAAGCATAATGTGGATTCAAGGACAAAGTATCAATAGATGATATGACTATGCGTGGAGCTTGACTGATTGTTCGAGTCATGATATACAACTTATGAGTTAGCATTGGCTTAATACCTACAGAAAAACTCATGGGATTTGCTGCTGCTATCTGGCAATCTCTCAGCCATTAAAATTCGTGACATGATCTTGATCCATCTCATCTCAGAGCACTATGATTAAATTCTTGCTGGAGTTATCCCCAGGAGCTATAGGATTGGCTGTAGCATCTTTATCTGCCTATATCCTGAAAATGCTACTTCTTGGGTGTAGATGTTTTTTTTCATTCTTGAACCTGATATTCTTTGCTCTGTATAAATATGTATCCGAATAGTTAAGCTTCCCAGATGTGTTTGGCTAGTTTGTGCTTGGGTTTTTCCTTAAATAAGAAACTGGCGTCTTATATTCTTGATCATCTGTTGCCTGTTGCGGAATCTATAAATGATCTTCTTTTCATCTGCTTTCATGATTTCTCTGAACAAGTATTTGACTTATTGTGCAGCCAAATGAAAGAAGCTATGGCCCAAGACCCTATCTTGTCATCTCCACACTGGAAATCTCAGGGACAGTACATACCACTACCTCCTACTTTAAAAAGAGCGTTCGTGCAACAGCATGATGTGAGCTGCAACACTCTTATGCAGAGACACCGATTCCTTCTAACAGCTCTCGTGCTTCTGTTTTTTCTATGCACCGTATACCTCTACTTCGCAGTGACCCTTGGGAATAACAAATTTTGTTCAGGCTTGATTGGCGATGAGAGAGAGTTGTGTCGTCTCAAGCATGTGAAAGAATCATTCATGGATGGAAAATTGAAACTGCTCTGACTGAATGAATACATTAGCATGGAGAAATCGTAGTGTCTATCCAGCTCATTTGGCTGCTATGAAAATTTTCTGTTCTGGATTTTCCCTGATTATACAGTAAGTCAAGGAGGTCATTGAATTAGGGTCAATTGTAACAATAGTGGTCAGATACATGCTTTTGACAGGGTAGCTTCTGTTGATGGTATATATAATATATTCTTATTAATTGTGGTATCTATAGAATGTTTCATTGATTTTTCATTCATGTTGTATGAGTTTCCGCAGGCTGTAGTATTCATAATCACGTTTGAACACACAGCTCTATAATATATATAAATGTTAATGACTTGTGGTTTTTTCAAACATATAGTTGATGTTTGAAAGAGTTTGTGCGAATTCCTTCAATTGTTTAGAATTCTGCTTTTCCTTGCTAGATCGATGATGGACTAAAGTGCAATCCGTGATGTTTCCTTTGTGCTGTGCTCGTACTCACCAGATGTACGTTTAAGAGTTTATTTTGTCCTTCAAGTAAATACATCCAGCCTGGCAGGCAGTTCCGGTTACGGAGAGACTTATTGAAGAACATGAATGAACTTAAATGGCATCCGATGCTGTTTCTGGTCAGTTGTATGCAAGCCATGGCGTGATCAACATATGTTTCGTTGATGTACCAGTAATGTTTGGAATTATACAAGTAAAAAGATTAGAGTTCTTTTTATTATCTCTTCTTTTTTCTTCGGAAAAAAATGATAGTTACAAAGATATTTCTCTTAAAGTTTTTTAATATTTTCATAAAGGAATGTTGACTAGACAGACCGACTCTAAAAAGTGCGGTATAATTACGTATGCTTATCTGCGAGTGTTTTTTTTTTCCTTTTTAAACTCCATCCATTTCTATTGATATAAATAGAAGATCGAATGCTTCTTCTTAAAAAATCCGACCTAAGGCAAAAACTAAGTAAGACAATTATTATTTGCAGCTATCCCCTGAGATGTTGCTTAAATAACTTAAGAGCCTTCCAGCCACTACTTGGCTTTAATTGTTTCACTGAAGTGCCCATAACTACTAGAGCAATCAAAGCTTCATCACCTAGGCCTATAAGCTTATGAACAATCCTACAAAGATAAACTAAACCAGTGACTTCTACCAACATAATGAAAGCTATTTGGGTTCTGTCTCAATTTCCTTCGGCATAAAGATTTAAAATAACAGCACCTCAGTGTGCTTGGTGGTGTTCTTGCCAGCACCTCAGTGTGCCTATGGTTGGGATGCATGCAAAATTGATCGAGGAGAACTTCGACGCGATTGGGGTCTCCAATTCCATCTATATGCAACTTCGCACATTGGGCAGGCGATGACGACAGAGTTGCCTCATGGTGTCATTCTCTTCACCTCTCGTCCCTCCTCATCTCTCGATGGCTCCAATCGACATGCATGGACCCTAGTCGTCACAATCCCTTACTCTTCTACTACCCCTGTCAGTTACAACCATCATTAATTTCTACTGTTTTTGTTTCCGTTTTGTATCATCCTTAGCCTAGAACACTTTATTCTTCTTACCAGTTATGAGGTCAGAGATTACTTTGTGGGTTTGGGGCTTTATCAGAGTCGGGATCTGCAATATGTCAGTAGAAGTGGTAGGATGTTGAGCGCTTTAGGTTCATTGAGAAGAGGGGCTGTATCTTCCCGATTGGTGCATGTGTCACCAATTTCTCTAAGTTTTGGGAAAGGTTGTCGATCTCCTTTTCTCAGGAGATTCTGCCGGTTATCTTGCACAATCAAACTCAATTTGGTGCCCCTCTCCCTCATGCTCCATCCATCCTTTGTGAGGATTATTCTTGAATTGGCAAGAAAGTGTGGAATTGAAGGAAATCATGTCCGATGATGATGGAACAGATGCTGGTGTTGCTTTTTTATGATGGAAGGAAATTGTCGTTTAGTTCATTATGGTTTTCTTTGTTGGTTTGTGTTTAGTTTTTAGTAGTTTTTAGGATTAATCATGGCTTGTAGTATTAAGTCTTTGAGATGAGATTATGGTTGGCATCTGCCCTACTACTCTTATGACAACCCATGTGGCCTTAGTTGCTTCTAGTAGTATTCACATGGATTCAGGCTCTTGGACATAGAATTGTGGTTGGTTGTTCATATGGTGTTTAGGGTTGTAATGACTGCTTGGTGAAGGTGGCTTTGGAATGTCGAAATTTGGGTCGAGCGTTTATATGTCGCTTTAAGGTTGTAATGACAGTTTAATGAAATGGAAGTGTGTTAAAAAAAAGTTTTCATTTTTATGAGCTACTTATTATTTTCCGTCCTACATTGACCATCTTCTCCTGGAAATTACCTTTCAAGTTCAACTAATTTTACTTCTCTTATATCACATACTTCATATTTAGCCAGAACTTCTTAAGTATTTAGGAACCCTTGTGCTTAGTTCTGACACCTTTATAAATATGTAAATGCTATATTATTTAGGGAAATTTCATAATCCGAGGTTTATCCGTTTTTTACAAAGTATCCTTAAATTTTACAAACCACTATAATATACCCCTTATGTTTATTTTACTATACAATATACCTCTGTGAAGTGTAACAAGTATTTTTTTCCCAATGTACCCCTACACATTGTACGAGTTGCATTTTCACGATATACCTCTACGCAGTGTAATGTTTTTTTTATGCTATACCCATTTACAATGTTACGAGTACCTTTTTCTCAATATATCTCTATATAATGTAACGACTAATTTTGGCTTTTAAATGTTGTAAATAACACAACTAATTTTGGTCATAGGTGTAGTGTCTAAAAACAGTGTTCAATGGTATGACTTAAGATCAGTATCAAATTAGCTTTCAGTTTGGTGAAGAGAAATATTATCTGTCATGCTTGACTTTATAGAGGAAATCAGAAGGACCCCACCTCTTGTTATGGATCTTTAGTGTAAAGGGGCCTCTTAGATTGGTGTCTAGGTTGTTCAATATTTTTTAATTGCACTTGCTAATATTATTATGATCCTTTTATTTTATTAGGAGTTAACTCATATGTGGGTATACGGCTTCTCTTTACGCATTCGACCGTGAAAATGAGGCGCGGGTCAGTGTTATATTGCTGGTTCTATTTGCAGTCAGTGGTTACATCATTGGCAGCCTCTTGAGGATATGATTAGATAAGGACAAAAAGATCATTACCTATCCTGATATTGGATAAGCTACATTTGGAAAGTATGGTCGTCTCTTCTTATTTGTAAACTGGTCACTTGAACCTTCGTCTATCTCTAGAAGCCTTTATCTCAGTCCAGAGAATTTTATAGGATAATTGTCACTCTCATTGTTCTATTATCATGCTACATAAAGGATTTTCGTTATGTATTTTTTTTTACATACATCAACCATGTTTGTCCATACTACAAAAATCTACAATGTGAACAAAAACTGATAGAAAAATAAATAATTTATGGATTTAGTATTGTCCTTCCCGTATAAATGAAATGAATTGAAATAAGTAATGCAGCTGGTGGGTGGTGTGCTCAGAGCAATCTTGCTGGTATTCGCTAATGTTAGTGGGTACATCTACTAAAATCGGATTCCATCATACTGGTTTGATTATGAAGTGAAGAGTGATAAGTGTGAAACTGATACGGGTTTATAGGTGTTAAATTCTTATTTTATGCAACCTTTTTATGCGCTTTTTCACACTTATTCTATGTTTTTCATGATTCTTACACTGGGCAAGAACTGATGCCAATTTATATGTTTAAAGCAGGAAATGATGGTGGAACTGCATAGATCTCATCACCAGCTTTCCAACGCCGTAAACAGGGAACAAATCGGAGCTCAAATGAAGAATCTAAGGGGAATTAAGCAAGTCTCAGAGCAAAGGAGCAGAAACATATACACGTCCGGACTTACCGTCCGACCTTCTTGCCCGGACAGACCGTCCGAGGTACCGAACCGGACGTCCGTGGCCCTGGACGCTCCGAGATCACGTTTTCTCTCTTGTCCAGACTTACGTCCAACCCTATGATCCTGACGCATGTCCCCTGTCCGACCCTTTGACCCGGATGGAAGTCCGGACACACCCAGAATGCTGCGAATCGAATCTCTCACGTGTCCGGCTCTCCTGTCTGACCCTGTGGTCCGGACGCTCTCGGAAGGACAATTATATTTACGACCACGAGTGGAGCGCCGAGGATTCTTATTATATTTCTGTCCAGCCCGTGTGTCCAACCCTGTGACCCAGACAGGTGGTCCGGACGTCTCACAAGCTGCAAAATCTCGCCTGACACCTTTGTGTCTTGTCCGGCTCTCCCACCCGAACAGTTTAGCCGGACGTGTGTATTTTGCGTGCAGATTTCTATTTAAACGACGCGAGACGAAGAAAGAAAAATCAACAATCGCATTTGCTCATTTACAGACTCACACAGCGCCTCTCTCCGCTCATGCCTACAACCCTAACTTGCGAGAGGAACATTCTTCATCATCAACTTTTCTCCTAGCAGATCATAGAACTGGATAGCAGAGCAGATTCAGGAGTCATCCGTTCTCACCAAATGAATTCTCTACTATCTTCTTCAGTCTATTTTAAGAATATGCTAGGCTAAAAGGATTTGACTCTGGGGGAAGGCTGCATTATTTTGGATATGATTTAGTGTTACCTTTATGCAGTTTGTATACGAGATTTCTTGGATTGTTTTAGATTAGTGTTAATTTGTGCGCTTCTCCTTTAATCTCATAAATTATCTGAGTTGCCTAGTGAATCTTATTACGAACTGATCAGTGAGTAATAGGAAGGTCATATTAATCTGAAAACCTATGGAGAATCGAATTGGATAGATTAGGTTTTCCCTCAGGAGCTAAATTAATTATTTGTTCTTAATCCACCTATATGTGTTCTGCTTGTTTCTAGATTAGAACTCGCATGTTTTGTTAGGTGAGCTTTTCTGAAACTAGGATTTAGTTCAGAGAAGAAAATTGAAGAATTCGCCAATCCACTCTCTTGTAAAACTGTAGGAATTGCTAGATCTATCCAAGAGAAACATCCTGAACCCAGAATTCCATCTCACCCTTACTTTTCACCTAATTTATTTGTTTGTCATTCACTTATTTTTCTCATTAGTTTAAAAACCAAAACATACGAAAACCCTCATAATTTGTTGTTTTCAAGGATTAGATTTAATTACTAACTCCCCGTGGATTCGACCCCGGTAGCCTTTAGTTCACTATACTCTTTGACTGGAATTTATCTTTGCAACCCGTGGGCATTTTTAGATTTATAGAATTCTAGGATAGTTTCTTAGTTATTTCTATTTGTCTTCCATTTGTCTGTTTGCAAATTGGTGTCGATGTCGGGGACTTAACTTTTGTCTAGTCCTTGACTTTGGTTGTCACTTGTTTTGTTTAATTTTATTTCACTTTCAGTTGTTTTTATTTTCTTTGATTTTTTATTTTTCAATTTATTTTGAGTTTATTTGTTTTAGTTATTTCGTTAAATTTTTATTGCTATCTTTTTCTTGCTCTATTTAGTTCTAATTTCAATTCCTTGTGTTGCTTTCTTCTTTGTTGTTGCAGGTGCCTAGTGGATGCGTAGAACGCGTTCCTTTGGTCCTCCTAAAGAAAATTTTGATCCTGAGATAGAAAGGACTTTCCTTCACGCTCTTAGAGCGAGAAGGCAGTTGGATTTTGACATGGCTTATAACATTCCTCAAATCGAAAATGGCCAGAATAATTCTACAATGGGTACAATCAATAGGCCTCCTACTACTCTGAGAGGGAGCCCTATTGTTCTGCCATAGGTGACTAGTGAGTTGCTTGCTGAGTGGCAAAAGTTGAAACCCTCACATCAATCGACTGCTGTGCTAATCATCAAGCTGGGTGTTTCTCTGGAGCAAAGCCTACAGATGCTCTAGACCATGTACACCGGTTCTTGGTTCACCTGGACACTCTAGGCCTCATTCCTGGTTTGAAGGAGTATGCAAGGTTATGTTTATTTTCAAACAGCCTTTCAGGAGAGGCATCTAAGTGGTATCATCGCTTGCCTCCAGGCATTATCACTTCTTGGGATCAGATGACACATAAATTCTATGAGAAATACTTGCCTATCTCTAGGAGTTGCCAGTTGATCGCTGGGCTGATGACTTTCAAGCAGTCGGGATCTGAGACCGTTTGTGAAGATTGGGACCACTTCGAGGAGCTTTTGCACCAGTGCCCTCACCATGGACAGGACACTACGTCTCTAGCACTTGGTTTTTTCCATGGGCTAAGAGATGAGAACAAAAGGAGAGGTGAGATCTGCCTTGGGTGGTAATTTGCTTGCTAATAATGGTAAGGAATTCATGGAAGCTATGGAATCATATTGCGAAGAGCTTAGACAGTGGAGCTCAAGTGGAGGTAGAGTGTTTTCTGTGGGTTCTAGTTCATCTAGAGTTGTAGACCCTTTCCTAGAGCAGATGGCTGCTAAGCAGGCTTAGACTGAGACTACCATGAGCCATATGTTAAAGATGTTGGAGCAGCTCACGATGGGTAAAGCTCATGCTCGTTCTGTGAAGCAGGTGATGCACTGATAATTGATATACTTTTTAGTGCTTAAACCTCTTATCTTTCTTGTCTTTCTCCTAAGTTTACAATTAAATGATATTATTATCTTTGTTGAAGTGAAAATACCTCAAATTAGCTTGTTTTGGTGTTTTTATAACTTAGGATGCGATCTGGGAGAAATTCGGCACAAAAGCACAAAGTTAGGTCACGTCCGGACTAGCGTCCGCACCATTGCCCCGGACGCCTTGTTCCTGTCTGGCTAACTGATCCGGACGGAGACCCGGACATGCCTAGACTCTCACTATTCGAAGCTCTCACGTGTCCGGATGAAGTGTCCGGCTAAGTAACCCGGACGTGCTTAGAAGGACGTCTATATTTACGACCACGAGTGCAGCACCGAGGATTTTTAATATATAGCTGTCCAACCCACGCGTCCGGCCAACAGACCCGGACAGGAGGTCCGGACGTCTCACAAGGCCAGAAATCTCATCTGACAACGCTATCTCTTGTCCGGATCTTTTACCCGGACAGGTGAGCCGGACGTGTGTATTTTGTGTCCAACAATTCTATTTTAAGGAGCGTTCATGAGACATTTGAGAGACATTCAGAATTCGTCCGTAAGTTTTTTTTGAAGACTGGAACACAGTGCCGTGCAACCCTACATCATCAGGGAGAGAATTTCATTGTCATCTTCACCAGTCCGTTCAACCTTCCATCCTACAGATTCGAGTTCTGGATAGAAAAATATTTCGAGAGTTCTCTTCTCTTTATAGGATGAATTCTAGACTTGTTTTCTTTGTCAATTTCTCGAACATGTTTGGCTAAAAGGATTCAACCCTGGGGAATAGTTGTTGTAATTTGGATATGATTTAGTTTCATATTTCGCAGTTTAAATTTGAGAATTATATGGATTGTTTTAGATTAAGAATTATTCTTTGCGTTATTCAATTAATCTCATGAATTAGTTGAATTACTGTAACACCCCTACCGGTAACCAAACGATTATCTCCTAACCCGTCTCAATCACCAACAACAAAGCAGCGGAAATTCCAATACAACCGGGGGTGATACAATGCCGTTAGTCACCCACGTGACTAACAAGGCCCAATCCAATACAACATTACAAATACAATCGGTCTGGTGGATTATTATACCGAGTACTACAAACAACTATACAAATACCTTTCATTCCTTAACCAATTCAACAACAATACAATTACAAACCTCATTCAATTGTATACCGAGTATCTACAGTTCTTCAAGTACACCGATAATCAATCGATCTTACAACTCCACAATACAACAATTACAATCCCTAAACAACTACCCATGCTTAATGTAAACCCCGTCCTACTCTCGAACGGTGATCAGCTTCAATGTTCCTGTAAAATAAAAACAGTGCCCCTAGGGGCTCAGCAAAATTGTTGCATATGAAATTCGCATACCCCGCGTGCTAACGGGGGTACGCCGACTACTTTGGTCAAGAACATGCGGTTCATTTTAATTCAATCAGCATGCTCATATACAAAGTATTCAAACAAGGAATACAAGAATAACCAACACACAAGTTTGTTAGTCATAGTATATTTACTTTTAGGCCTTGAGGGTTCCTACCTCACTATGCCTGGGTTCCTAATTCATTACTACCCATTCTCTTGGGTTACCCTTACTCAAGTTCTCTTACTCTCAACCTCAATCAAGTTCTACAAGTTACCAATTCAACTCACCAAAATCTATTCTCAAACTCAACCTCAATTCTCAATACAATACTCAATACTCAAAGGCATCTTTTAAGTCTTTGCCTACGACCTCCGGGCAGAGTCATACACAAGACTCACCACCGGGCTTACAAATACAAATGGAGCTATACAATTAGCCCCTCAAATACTCAAATTTCCAAATACTCAAATGTCCGTAACTCTACCGGACTACTCAAATTCCCAAAACTCCTCTCTCGGAGTTAATTCACAATCTCAAGGATTTGCCTAGAAGTACCTCTCTTGATAGCATCTATCATCTTAGGGAACTTCTCAATGTCTAGTATTCTCAGATTTAAGTTTTTACCCAACTTATCGAATACTCTCATGTTCGGGACATTGTTTATATTAGTCAGGTCCTCTCATTGGGGTTCGACTATCTTTCTAAGGGGTTTGGTGATCCCTTACCATTCTTTACTATTCTCAAGGTTCATATTTGAACAATCATCAATCCTCTAAATAGAGGTTACTTATACACTTCCACTGTTAATTGTTTTGTGGATTAAATCAATTCGGTTCTCTAACCGTTATCGGGAGTTTACTAATCCCGTACAATTCTCTCACGTTCTAGTGAGTTCATAGGTTTGCGTTATCGTTTATTGGTTCGATAGTTTTAGTGTGTTTCCATATTTTATTTAATTCGCAACTTGACTCTTTCTACGAGTCACTAATCAAACAAGACTCAACTATGAGTCGAACTATAGTACACAATCACATTCAACACCTCATCCATAATCACACATTTCATGAATTATACAAACTTTAAATTCAAAATACAATCCAACAACAAACAATACAAACAAGCACAACAAGGTGCAAACAATCCGATTCGTGCTTTTATCTTGTTAAGGTGATCACACAATCAAACAAGCACAAAAATCAGAGTAACCAAGTGTAATACCCCAAATTTTTAAACTGTGATTAGGGCCTGACTTAACTATAAACCTTAGGAAACCCTAATTTATGAGAATGGAGAAGGTTCTAATTAGTTGGAAGTGCATGGTGAACATTAGAAACCCTAGTTTCCCGGAAACCACCCGGTAAACCTTAGTTTCGTAGGATTCTTGAAATTCCCAAAAATTACTAAATTCCTCAGGAACTGAGAGTGTTATCAACCTTAGGAAGTGTGTTAGGTAATTTTGAGAGTTTTTGAGGTAAGAAACAATCATATCTTTCTTCCTTTAATATAAGACAATCTAGTTACATTTTTCAGTATTTAGTGGTTCTGGGCAAACGAGGCTTCGGAAGAGCTCATAAGTGACCCGAGGAAATTCCTGAAACTTGATAAACCATATTAGTATTAACATACCTACACATCTAGCCTTAATACCCATGAAAAGCTCAAGCCAAACATGGCCTATGGTGGTGGCCGAAAATATCACAAGGAAGGAGAAGAAAATATCTCGGTTACTATTCACAACCTCCTTACTATTCATAACCTCCTTACTATTTGCTAATGATTACAAATCCAACTTGCCCCCTCCTTATCCATATCAAGGCGGTTACATATCAATGGATGGGATTAATTTCGGACACTTGGCACAAATCAAAGGCTTAGGAGAATTCTAGAAATAATGATTACAAGTTTAAAGATAAGGATGGAAATTAGTATAAATAGGGGGGTGAAGTCGGCCATGGGAGGTGAGCAAGGTGACCATTCTTATTCACTTACCCTGTCATTCTCAAGCTAAGAAACACCATTGGAGCTTAGGCAACAACACTCCTCCATTAGAAACACAAATTTAAGGTAGTAACTTAGCTAAAATCAAGGAAAAAGGCAAGTTCAAGGAGTGGAAGCCAAACTCCAAGGTGGGCGACTTTGTTGGTGGATATTTTGGGTTCAATCATCATCTAATCAAGGTAGAAGAACACCAAAATGGCTAGGAGAGGACAGGTAACATCTATGCACATCAATTCTTCCTTTAAAGCTTATTTTCTTTCTTAAGTCTTTTTACTAGGTTACCTACGAATCCCTTCTCCTATTTTCTTAAAATTTTAACAGTAGACTTAGGATGCAGACGTAGTGACTATCCTATAAAATCAAGTCGAAATAAGCTTTGGAAGTAGGAAAACCCTAAGGAACTTTGAAAATAGGGAAAAATGAGCTTTAAGCTTTAGGAACTTGTTAGATGAGTTTCCGACATGTTTTTGAGCTGCGATTTTGAGGGTTGTCTTTAATAGTGAACATATAGTTGTGGTCGAAAAATCAAGTCGAATGGAGTTATTTAAGTCGGTTAGACATGGTAAGGAAGCTAGAAATGAGAAAATGTGTTTAAAGCATTTATGAGTTGTTAAATGAGTTCCCGAACTGATCTTGAGTTGATATTTTGTGGGGATACTTTTGTTGTGGATATAGGAACGTGGCTAAAATTGTAGGTCAACACTCACTTGGGAAGATATTTAAGTTGGTAAGAAGTGATTTTGGTCAAAAATGAGTTTTTAAGCTTCCTAAGGTGGTTTCTTGGAAATTGTTTGATTCTCTGATTTAGTGAAGCTTAAGTGGTCTTGTTATGGTGTTATCAAGGTGATTTATAAGTGTGTGAGCTTGATGTGTGAATTACTACTTGTGTTGCTTATGTTTAAACTTGTTTATGATATCTTACTCATGGCTTGCATGTGTGTTTAAGGATGATGTCTTATGGTGGTGGTGGAAAGTGTTGTGTGATGTTGATAACATGGTTATCCTAAGGCTATACCTCTTGTGAGAGCCTTTAAGGCCAAGCCGATGTTCCGGCAACAATATAAGCTCCTACTAATGAATCGGAGCTGCCACTATGATCTACTCCTATTGGGAAGAAGTTTTCAATAGGGGGGTGTGCACACTTAAGGACATGGGGTGGGTGGTGGTGGTGGTGGTGGACTTCATTTGGAAATATCTTGTGTATGATATTATTTATCTCCTGATGGTTTTTGGTACAGGTAAATGGTGTGAGATCTTTTATGATCTGCTATGCCCTATGATCGTTATTATTTACGTGCAACAAAGGTTTTAAAGAGAAAATAAGTTTTTACGGGGTGTGGTAGTGTTACTCAGTTTTTACTGATTTTATTTGTTTGTATTCTCTTGTGTGTATATGAATTCTGTGAGTACAGGATAACTGGGATGGTCATCTCTTCTGCACTGAGGATGAGACCACCGACACCTTCTATATTTTCATGTTTGTCACCTATCGTAGATGTATTCAGCCTGGGGTCACCGAGATAGTGTTCGAGGAGTGGAATAAGAAGATACAAGGATTCAGGCACCCGGAGAATGGCAGCAAGCATTCCATTACTCATGATGTTTCCACTATTTATGAGTATATGGAAGTGGTCCCTTGTTAGACACTAGTTATGTAATAGTCTTTTGATACCCCTTTACATTTTGGTGTAAAATAGGAGTAGGAGCTAACTTGGCAGTTGGCTGGAAGGGGTTATTTTGGTACTAAGGTGTAAGTGACGGGTTGGTTGTGTCACTCTTTTGGTAATAGAATAGCGATGTAAGATAAGCTAACGTAGGGGTGGTGGTGGTATGTAGCCTTACACTTGCTAGCTCTTAGTAAGTGTGGCGGTAACTCCCGGTGGTGGAAGTAGGGGACCTTTTGTAAAAGTTGATGCATATGTAATATAAGCTGATGTTTATGTTGTTATTCCGGTTATAGCATATCTAAAAAAATGGTTAAGAATAGTGGTGGTGGTAAACCGGGGCGTTACAGAGTGGTATCAGAGCTATAGGTTTGTTTGAGGGAAAAGTCGGGTTTGTTTAGGAAGCAAGGTGACTCAGGCTTAGGTTTAGGAGTCTAGGCAGAACTATGTGGTTTTGAAAATATGTTTTGCTGTGATATTTGTGTTGTGTGCTTGGTTGATTATAGTTAACTATTTATGGTATTGCAACTAACATATCTGTGTGTAGAATAATGGAGAGGGGAGAGGACAGAGTAATGGAGAGGGGAGAGGACAGATGGATGAACAGAGAGAGTTGACATTGAGCATGGGAAGAATCTTGGAGCAGCATGAGGCTAGAGCTGAAACACCAAAGGATTTCTCCCGAAGGATAGCAGCTATGAAACCAAGTACTTATTCTGGAGAAGAGGATCCAGTGATTCTGGAGGAATGGATCAGAGAGTTTGACAAAATATTCGATATCATTGATTGCCCTGAAGAAAAGAAGGTAAGTGGGGTTGTGTTTTATTTTAAAGGAGAAGCTGATTTGTGGTGGACTACGGAGGAGGAAAGACTCAGGGAAAATCCTGGTTTTGGATGGAATATGTTGAAGGGTGCAATGAGGAAAAGATTTTATCCGGAACACGTAAGGTTGCAGAAGTATCAGGAATTTACTGGATTGAGACAGCGAACAGATGATGTTAAAACTTATCATGCTAAGTTCGTGGAACTTGCTAGATTTGCTCCGCATGTGGTACCGGATGAGGCTGCTAAAGTTCAACGTTTCTTGGAGGGTTTGAATTGGGATTTACCAGAAGCTCTGAGTATAATACTTATAAGTACTTTACAAGAGGCATACGATAAAGCTGCTAATCTTTATAGAGTACAACAGAGGAGGAAGGAAGTACAAACGGGGCGGAAAAGGAGAATGGAGTCACGTAAAACTGAGAGTTTTGATAAGAGGACTAAAGTAGAAGTTAAACCAAGTGGGGGAGTCATACCCAATTACTCGGGACGGCGATTCAATGATAAAGGAACTAGATACTTTTATTGCAAGATATGCGGAAGGAATCATCCGGGTGAGGATTGTGAAGGAAGGTTGGTGAAGTGTTTTAACTGTGGGAAGCTAGGCCATAGGGCCTATGAGTGTAGGGTGAGAAGGATGGAAGGAGATACTAATCAAGTAGCCAGACCTGCTACAACTAGGAATTTCAACAACCAGAATAATCGTGACAACCAAGGCGGAGTACAACAGAATAATCAAAATGGACAGAGAAATAATTATAATGGTCCAAGAGATAACATGAGTGGACAAGGGAATAATCAGGGGAAGCAAATACTATATAGGAGTGGAAGTACTCAGGGAGGAGGCTATAAAAATCAGGGATATATCAACGTAATCAGCAAGAGGTTGAGAAACTACGGAAAATAAAAGAAAAAGTGGAAAAGGAGAAGCCCCATATTTTAAGATTTGTGACGATGGTAGTTTGAGATTTTGTGGGAGATGGTGTGTACCAAATTCATGTGGCGATATTAAAAGAAAGTTGATGCAGGAAGCTCATAGCTCTGCTTATTCCATACATCCGGGAGGAAACAAGTTGTATAAAGATTTGAAGAAAAGTTTTTGGTGGCCAGGCATGAAGAAGGAGATAGCCGAACATGTGTCGAAGTGTTTAACATGTCAAAAAGTTAAATTCGAGCACAATAAAGTAGGAGGCATGTTGCAACCAGTGGATATACCCATATGGAAATAGGATTCGATATCTATGGACTTCATAGTGGGATTACCACCGACCAGAGGAGGGATGGATCAGATTTGGGTGATCGTAGATCAATTGACTAAGACTACTAGATTGACTCCAATGAAAAGTACTTGGTCTATGGAATAGTTGGTGGAAGCGTATATTAAAAATGTGGTTAAATATCATGGAGTCCCCGTGGAAATTATTTCGGATAGAGATTCCAGGTTCATCTCAAGATTTTGGCAGCAATTCCAAAAGGCCATGGGAACAAAATTGAACCTTAGTACGGCTTACCACCCACAGACCGATGGGCAGACGGAAAGAACTATCCAAACCTTAGAAGATATGTTACGGGCTTGTGCGATGGATTATCAGGGGTTATGGAGTGATAAGCTGCACTTGATTGAATTTTCTTACAACAACAGTTATCACTCAAGTATCCATATGGCCCCGTATGAAGCTTTATATGGTCGGAAGTGTCGTACTCCGTTATGTTGGAATGATACACAGGAAGCGGTTATGATAGGACCTGAGTTAACGGAGGAGATCGCTCAGGAGGTTAAGAATATTCGGCAGAGATTGAAAGCCGCTCAAGATAGGCAAAAGTCTTATGCTGATTTACATAGAAGGCCAGTTGAATTCAATGTGGGAGATAAGGTATTTCTGAAGGTTTCACCCACTAAAAACGTGGTACGATTTGGCAAAAAGGGAAAACTTTCTCCTAAGTATATCGGTCCGTATGAAGTGGTGGAAAAGGTTGGAAATTTAGCTTATCAATTAGCGTTGCCAATGAATTTGGATTGGGTCCATAATGTGTTCCATGTATCACAATTGAAATGGTATGTTCCAGACGAATCACATGTGTTGCAACCGAACGAGGTGGAAGTTGCACCTAATTTTACTTATGAAGAACACCCGATTAAAATTTTGGATCGTAAAACAAGGGAGACCCGAGGGAAGTCTGTATATTTGGTTAAAGTTTTATGGACTCATCATGGAGTTCAAGAAGCTACATGGGAATTAGAAAGCAAGATGAGAGCTCAACATCCAGAACTCTTTGATTAAGGTTAGCAATTAAAGTTTCAGGAGAAACATTTTTTCAAGGGGGGGGGGGAGAGTCGTATGGTAAGTGGTGAATGTCTATTAGTATTTGTGAATGTTTGTTGGTGTGTGAATGTCTATAAGTATTGTGAATGTTTGTTGGTACTAGGGATGGTTGGTAATACTTGAATGTTTATTTTATGATGGGAGTTGTTTTCTTAATGATTTTATATAGGTGGTATTGTTGGATTGTGAATGGCTTACATTGTGTGTTGGATAGAATTGGTATGTTTAAGGTTTTGGGTGATGTTGTTGAATCATTTGTGGTTGGTGAAGATAATTGAGAATTATTGTGTGGAGGATTGTTTTCTTGGGGTATGTGAGTGTATTGTAGGATGAATTGAGCTTCGGGGACGAAGCTTTGTTTAAGGGGGGAGGATGTAATACCCCAAATTTCTAAACTGTGATTAGGGCCTGACTTAACTATAAACCTTAGGAAACCCTAATTTCTGAGGATGGAGAAGGTTCTAATTAGTTGAAAGTGCATGGTGAACATTAGAAACCCTAGTTTCCCGGAAACCACCCGGTAAACCTTAGTTTCGCAGGATTCTTGAAATTCCCGAAAATTACTAAATTCCTTAGGAACTGAGAGTGGTTATCAACCTTAGGAAGTGTGTTAGGTAATTTTGAGAGTGTTTTGAGGTAAGAAACAATCATATCTTTCTTCCTTTAATATAATACAATCTAGTTACATTTTTCAATATTTAGTGGTTCTGGGCAAACGAGGCTTCGGAAGAGCTCAAAGTGACCCGAGGTGTAACACCCCTCTCCATAATCACGTAATAATCTCTCTTGTAGCAATAAATAAAACGTCTTACAGCGGAAGAAAAAATAACAACAACAATACTCACTCGGGAATCACCGGCCATTACTCGCCCATGCGAGCAACGAAGCCAAACTATATCCAACAATCAACTAAAACAAACTGCTAACCGCCGTGATAACGAGAAACTCCTATACATCATACTAAGTCCATAAACCATAAACATCGACAAGTGAGCATCTACCCAATTCTGAATATACATAACCGTACCATAATACAATTCCCAATCTGATATCATTATACAAACAAACTCCCTATGCGATAATCAAATGAACTCTAATTACCCTGTTCCCGCACTTCGGCTTCGGTGATAATCAACAACCTGCATGTGGTGTAGTATCAGCGATAGACGCTGAGTATGCTGGGCCTGGACCCTAATGGTCACTTTAGTCATTTTAACCATCTTATTATGAGATTGGTTTCATGCTTTACCATTTTACAGTTATAAACAATACTGTAATATACATGTATAATATACATAGTCATCCATCCAAACATTTATAAACACTTAACCATCCATCCAATCAAAACATTCATTTAATATCTCAACCAACAATTGTATATCGAACGTATCGAATAATAACAGTATAATGTACAATCGTCGTAGCGTACAGTTTCCTTAGTTAAATTACCTTGGCCTTGTAGGCCCCATCCAAACCATGTTCAATTAATACCAGTTGGGCGTCATGTTAAGACAACCCGATAACCTCACCATGGACAGTAGTCCTCCCGTACACACAAAGGTGCTCATTTCGCCAGAGGTCCGGAGGCCCCTGACTATTCTCTTTTGTCTCATAAGACGTCCATATAAAAGGCCGTAGCCACCTGACCCACGATCCAAATAGGGCTCGTTGGGTATAACCTGGAGCGGAACCCGATCGGGTACCCCTCAGTGATCACAAATACGCAACCAGGTAGTTCGTAAACTACACTGGATTCCTCACCTCAACTCACACCATCTCTCTCTCATAATGTTTAAGATATGCTCTTAGTATTATGGAGAATATAATTTATCAATTAGCTGCCCAATGGGTCTCACGCATACCTAGAAGTAATCTAGGTTATATTCATGTTCGAGATCCATGCTCTAGAGACCGACAATGTCGTGACTCGTCCCTAAGTATTTTACTTAGGTTACCATATACTTAATATTAATACTATGGTATTATATCAAGTAACCGTTATGTCATCACAACACATATGTATGTGTATATAAGTCGATCTATAGTCGACGTAGTGTTAGTCCCGTACGACGCTCGTGCATAATAATTAATACAGTAGCACA
Source organism: Limonium bicolor (assembly GCA_023374045.1). NCBI lineage: Eukaryota > Viridiplantae > Streptophyta > Magnoliopsida > Caryophyllales > Plumbaginaceae > Limonium > Limonium bicolor. The sequence goes on from CM041778.1 coordinate 324,982,995, forward strand.
CAATCACATACATGTATCCAAAACACTTAACACACAAGTGATATCAACCAAATCCGAGCGCAAGGAGTTTCCTTAGGACAACCCGGATCAAACCCCTTTACATACCGTTCACCAAGACCTAGGATGCGCAGTGTAGACCACTAGCTCGTCAAGCGCCTCCGTCTGAAGTATGATCTAAACGGTAATAAAACTATAAGTCAGTCTCCATGACCAACTACATCCGGTATCTCCGAATAACAAGTAACCCCGACAGTTCATCCCCGGATTTCTACAGTTATTTGTTACGGGTTTCTTTAAACCGGTCGGCTTTGTTACTAAAACCCGTACGTCAAAATATTTCTACTATTAAGTTTATTCCATTAGATTTCTTAAATCTTATCCACCATTAAATTTAGGTATATAACCTATAGTTGCATGTATGCATGAATTATTATATTATATCGTATTACTTTCCATATTGTATCATTTTCCCACCATCCATTATAATACATTGTATTATATAATCCATTATCTTTAGCAAATTATATTTGCATTCAAAATCTCCTAACATATAGTTTTTAACTATTTTTTTTTTAATAACCACCACCATTATATTATATGGTTTCCAACCATAATATATATCCATCCTTATATACATTATTCTTGTGTATGTATATATTTACCAATATAGGTAAGTTTCATGAGTTATAAAACTCTTATATTTTATGTTACATTTTATCATCTTATTTTAGATGATTATTCCCATTAGTTGTATTATATTATACAACTTATATTAAGATTATTATCCTAATATTATGTAACATTTTATGTTGTATAATTACAACTCCTAAGGTTTATTCGATAAATACCTTAGTTTAAAAATCCTATTTATTTATAGTTTGTCACATTATTTAATGTGAATATCCTTACTTATATTTATTCCATTTAAACCATATAATTGTTACAACATTTATAACATTATAGACCATAGTCTAAAATTCATATTTCTAACCTTAATAATTCGGTACAGCCCTTGAATTAATCTAAATTCCATTTTGACCACATAACATTATGTAATGTTATACCATATACTAATATCATATAATATGATATTTTTATTTCCGTTAAATTATATCATATAGTTTTTATACAAAACTATAATATATTGCCGCATGGGCACCATAACAAAACCTTATTCTTTTTCATATTCCATAGTTTCCTTTATTTACAAAATCACCCCATCATTTATACCATGTTATATATCATATAATATAACATTTTTAACTTTTAAAATGGTATAACCTATGGTTATATTTTTGTAAAATTCCGAACAGTCCCATGTGCTGTCCTAAATTAATTTTCAAACCACCAAGTTTCTATAATTGCCATTTGGCCCAACTTATAACATATTGTTTTATAATATCATTAAAACTATATATTATACACATATCTTAATAAATACTCTTATATAATTCTAAAAATCACCAAATTTCACCAAAGGGTTATAATTATCCTTACTAACCCATATACTTTCGGTATTTACAATTCCACCACATATATTTCTCCAAAGTGTCATAGTGACATAATAACTATATATTATACATATATAGTTTATTTTAATTCCAAAATCAACCCAATAAATTCCTAAAAATTCTAATAGCCCATGGGTTTATAATACCATTTTACACCCTAAACTTTCGGTAATAACATATATACCACATATGTTATATAAATGTTACAATTAAATACTTATCTTATTATAAAACCTTAAATAAGTTATTTAACTTATCTAATTTGGTCAAAACCTACCATATGGTCAAGGTTGACCACCTTAATATTTCCTTGACCATTAATATCCATATATTACGGTTTGTACCCTTATTTTTTAGAAATTGCCATTTAACCCCAAAACTTTATATAATCTTATAATTTTTATATAAACTCATTTAAACCTCCAATTTTCGGCTATATCCTTATATAGCCCCCAAATTTAATTTAATTACACTATAACCCCAATTCCTTGCGGTACTTTATTTTTAGCACCTAAACTTAATTAAAACTTTATAAATACATAAATAAAATGGCCTAAAGTACATGGCCTTATTACAAACATTAGCTTATAAAATAAATTACACATAAATGCCCAAAAATGCATTAAACTCTCGGCCTTACCACCATCTTTTCCATATTTACCAATTTTCCACATAATGTCTTAAATTTGACAATTATGTTAATTAATTAGTTATAAAATTTATTAAACCATTCCTTAATCACCTAAGGTCAAAATAAGACCTATAAACCTTGTTCACTCACGGCACAATATATGTACATATGTATAAGCACATATTAATATACCAAGTGAAGGTTTAAGTGATTTATACCTTATTTTTGCCAAGTATAGGCCTTGTTTGGCCATGGCTGCTTAGGGATAAAATTTCCACAGCATTATTTACATGTTTTAAAACAGCAATTAAGGCATGGTTAGTCTCCAAGCAAGATCTAACCATAAGAAGTGTTTAATGTCAATTTCAAGGTAAAATTTACCTTAGAATAACAAGGCAAGCACAAGTGCTCCACGGCCTGTTTTTACAGAAGAACAAGAGAATCAAAAGAGCTACTAAAACCAAGCTTTAAACTGGTATAACTCAGATTAGAAGATGACTAATTTTTACCTTGATTAAAATGCCAAAAATGGTGTTTTTGGCTTGGATCTGGTTATACCTTGAAGCTCTTGATATACCAACTGAATAAGTATGTTAAGATGAAGATAATAAGGCTAGGAAACAAAGTTTCACAACCGGAATTGAAGGGAATACAAAGATAAGTGCTTAAAGCACATTTTTGTACCTTAAGTACAAGATTATATTTCTCCACCTTCTTCCCTTGTTACAGCCGAGATTCACCCTTATTTTGACCTCCAAATCAACCTAGAAACATTTATGGAAATGGTTGATGCTTTGCTCCATTGAAAGAGGTAAGAATTGTGAAGAGAATGAACATTTAAAGGCTTAATAAGCTTACCTAGGTAGCAAGGTGTTCTTCTCTGCATATGGTGTGTTCTTACGTTTTTGGAGAAGCCAAAGAGAGGATGAAGGCTGCTGGTGTCGGCTGGGAATGCAGCAAATGAGAAAAGAAGACTAACTTAGCTTATAAGTTAATTAATGTTACTTTAATCTTACTTTAGGAATAGTAATAGGTGAGTCATTAGATTGACTGAGTAATTGATTGGAGATGATTAATGAGTGGGTTTGACAGCTGGTTGAGGTCGGCAGCCCTTGGTCAAGGCAATGGGTGACCTTTGACCATGGTTTAAGTTAAGTAATTAGATGTTATTTTTGGGTACTATTCATACTAAATTGCCCATTTTGATTTTATTTTTAAACTTTGATTTAGACTTTATAATATAGTCTATCATGTCACATTAATGTTACAAAGAACTTAATATAGTCTTTACAGTGACAAAAAGTCATTATCTTAGAGCTCATACACAAAAAACGTGATTTAAGGAATTTTAGTGCACATTTTGAGTCGCAGGGTGTTTCTGAGCTCTATTTTCTTTGAGAACAGTTTTGTTGTGTTCCTTACATTATAATTGATCTTAGGAATCCAACGTTACATAAAATAGAGGTCATAAGACTTTTAAGGTTCTCTTAGAGCACATTTTTGCCCTACTTGACCTTGAAGCATGTAAATGCTTGTTCTTTGTGTTGGAGTGTTTTCCAACAATTGTAATATGTTTAGTTATGTGTTAATAAGCTTAGGACAAAGTTTTAGGTCCTAAGAAGTTCATTTGGGTATTTATTTACCCTAAACAGTCAAAGGGTGCAATATCTTGCTTTGTGTTGACCACTGTTGTTCTCAGTTGACTTTTAAGGCATGTATAGGCCTTAATCAATGTGATTAGATGTTTAATCCATGTTTTATTAGTTTGGGGTATTTCAATCTACCCCCCTTAAAAAGACTTCTCCGAAGTCGCTTAATCAAATAGGTATGTATATAAATATATATAACTACCCATTATTCCCATAATGTACATCTATGTGATATATCATTTACACACATCGTATTGCGCTTATACAGCACATAGCCATCACTTTGTGGCGTTAGTTCAATCATATATGGATATAGGTGATCCATCATTACCATTATTTCCTATCAGTTCTACAAACCCTGACAACCTCCCCGAGGTGTCCATAACATACCATCGTTCCACATTCCATATCTAATGATTCATTTCGTATCTAGGCGATACCATATGTAATCATTCTACAAAGCAATATAAATATATATATCACAAGTAGCATAAGAAAAGTACTACACACATGGGTGTAAATACAACATCCAAACAGGTATCTCATAAGATACACACATACAAATGCACATCACACACCAAACAAACCAAACAACGTACGCCCCGCGTACCAAACATAACCAACAAAACCTCGTATGCCCCGCATACCACCAATTCACTGTATGCCATGCATACGAAACAAACAAATAAACAAGCCTCGTACTGTATGCCACGCATACTAAACAACAAAACTTAGTGCACACACGTGCACAGCCAAGAGCTCTACCCCCCTTAAAAAGGGTTACGCCCCCGTACCCCACAAGTATACAACAGCCGCTCAACAAGGAGCGCTGGATACTTGGCTCTCATAGAGTTCTCCAACTGTGGATTATCCTCATATCAGAGAGGCGGGTATGACTCTAGCCCTTCCAGGCTCCACAATACATAAAGGGTGAGGCACTCAACTATTTGTGCTCTCTCCCAAGTTCGTTCTAATGGGCCCACTCGCTCCGTACTGAGGTGCAGACCCATGAATATAGGCTCAATTTGCCTCTTGTCATTGCTGTGAATCCTCTCGTTTGGATCACTAGCATACAGGTGTGTGTCTTCTCTCACTGATATTCAGCTTGAGGTGTAATATGACATTGGCTATTGTTAGTACTTAGTGCTCTTTGCACTTGTCTTTGTAATATTAAGACGTACCAGCCTATATGTCCACGGAGATAATGATTGTCATCCGTGTCTCCTGGTGGTCTTATTCCGGAGTAACACACTGTTGTAGTTCTTGATACACACTCGTGTTGATATCCATTGCATCCTTCTGTATTCCCACTAGATTAATAACTGTACAAGTGCAATACCAAAACACTCAGTCCTACAGAGTGCAGAGGCGTAAACTCTCAACAACTAATATCTAATGAGTCAAACAGATAAGATGCGTGAATTATCATGTGAGTGGTATATTCCAAGTCCATTGTTCCCTGCTTAAGGTATTTGCTAGTATTTAGCTTTATCTCCCATCACTGCGTAATCACGCGTTTATGTCCACATCAACTGGTAGATTTCCTCTAGATTGCAAGAGTTTGCACGATCCTTATGAGGCTCTACATATAATTCATCCATAATGGGTTTTCATGTTTCTTTCCTTCGGTTTCACGTCCTTGATAGGTTTCCCTGTCTTCACTGTATACTATCTACTGCTCTTTGTTGAAGGTTCGCAGTTCTTTTAGCCCGTTGATTTGATGCGGCTCTTCTTGTCCATCTTCGAGGTAATCTGCATCACTGTCCTTAGTATGGAGTTGACTACTTCTCGTGTTCCCAACACTACTTGTCTACTTGCATGGGGTATCGTACTGATACATTACTACTTACCCGACTAACTCATAAATAAGTCTGTCAGGCCACATGCTCCTATCGGAGTGCGGTCGTCCCATGTCTCATTTAGTAAACTGGTAATGTCTGTCACACGGGTATTGTGAAGTATTCTGTTGTCAATCTCCCTTTGATGGATATCCTTTTTTCATTTTCTCTTCTTCTTCTTTTTTTTTGTTATTAGTTCGTGTGTTGGTTAACTTGTTGTAAGTGCTATTGCTTAGTGGCATCCACGGTAATTCATGTCATAAACTGACGTTATTCAGCTCGGTATAAGTAAAATTTGTGCTATATTTAGCAAACTTGGTTCTCTTAATTTGATCTCATTGAGTACACATATTCCCTTTTTTTTCCTGTTTATCATGATCACATCTCATCCATAGTTCATATTCATTCCCTCATCCGTTTAATTGTGTATTGCAGATTGCATAATAGCTTGAGCAACTTGGCTCTTCACTTCCCAACCATCCTCACTGACGGTGGTGCATCTACAAAGGGTATGCTTGTCCATAAGGACTAAACATTCATCACTGGTAGTGATTAGCATTAAATGCGGGTATACACTGATGGTATTTGGCTAATATGCCATGTCTGAAAATTCTCGAGCAATTTAACTGGTGTGGTTTACAATCACAATGGTTGTATAATTTCTCCAGTTGCAGTGGTTAGACTAACGGTCTTCCCGAGGTTACATAGGTTTCCAATCTTGAGGTGTGAATGAAAAATATGAAAATAATAAAATATTAAAAAGTAGTAGTAGTTGCAGTTGCAGAAGCAGCACTTGCTCTGTCAAGTGCGCAAGGCAGATGGAAATTTCAGTGGTTTACTTGTCATAGCGCTTGCAATAGCAAGTGCGCCATGCAGGTGGAAATTTTGGTTCAGTAATCACCGGTCTCACTGACTCTGCGTCGTCGAGTATGGGCTACATGATAATGTAAGCGTTAACATCCTGTTCATATATATAATCTGTCAAGGTTCCAAGGTCACTCGCATCGAGTCCACATAACTAATCTCAAAAGTCATACACAAAAGGCGAGTGGTCAATGACACACTCCCACATACTTATAACATATCTATGTCTAACATCCAAGGTAAGTACACAACATAGTAAGCAAAAGTCTTCCACCTGCGGTCTCATGGAGTTCAGGGTACTCATGCCCTATCTACTCCCTTGCCCTTCAGGGCTCCAGCATCCATAGATGTCTGGCCATCCTGACCGCCTCGTGGTACTCCAGATCCTCCAGCTGAGGTCTTCTGAGTATTAATTGGTGGCCTGTAGTTACGGCTCTCTGGGTTCATCCAGCACTCGAACTCCCGATGGCCCTCTTTCTTGCAACACCGACACTCAACTTTGCGGCCATTGCAGTCGACCCCAGGATGGTCCTTCCCACAACGCTTACAATAGAAGTGGCGCTGGGGTTGTCCGGTGCCTGATGATAGTATTTAGTTTAAGTTAAAATCTGATAATATAAAGGTTAAGGTTACAGTTGAATTAAGAGGTAGGTGTTCTCACCCTTAGGAGGTGCAGATCTCAGAGGCTGAGCATCTATAACTGGGCCGGTCAACCGAAGGACGGGCTCTTTCCCCTTCTCTCCCTGGTGACCCTGCTGCCCTTTCTTTGGAAAGAATTTCCTGTTTAAGGTTCCGGGTCAGCATTCATAAGGTATCTAATATGACAATAATTTAGAATGGGATAAGTCCTTACTTTCCCTTTTTCTGGCTATCGCCTGGAGATGCTCCTCCACCCTCAGACTCTCCCTCAGGGTTCTTTCTCTTCTTAGCCCCGAGAGTCTCTTCCCGAGTCTGGAGCATTAGCTCAGCATCGTAACACTCCTGGAATCTCATTGGTAAGTTCTCACATAGTTAATCGGTAATGTAGTAAGTAAAGAATTCATGGCTTTCATGTTAATACCTGGATGGTAGTGTAGAGGGTAGCACCCATCGTCATCTGGATGCGAAACAACAATCCCCCCGGAACTTCTCGACCTTAACGGTCTCTGAGTAATCAACACCGGGGATGAAGTCCAGCGACCAATGAATCGAGCGTAATACTCATCCACGGTCAGACCTCCCTGGGACAATGTCTCGAACTCGTGGCGTTTCTTCCGCTTGACATGTGCCGGGTAGTACTTCCCCCTCAGCAACTCGACAAAGGAAGCCCACGAAAAGTCGGGCGTAGCCAGATGATGGTCCTTGACCAACCTCCACCAAGTGCTGGCTGCATCCTTCAGATGGAAAGCAACAATGACGACCTTCTGGTCGGCAGGTACTTGTAAAGCTTCATAGGCCTTCTCATGTTCAACGATGAAACGCTCCAAGGCTACGGGGTCTGGCTCCCCAGAATATGTAGGTGGTCGGGTCTCAGTAACTGACTTCAGCCAGTTCGTTTCCCTGGGCTGTGGCGGTGGGCTGGTGCTCCTCCTATCTGAGTACCAACCTGTGCAAGTACGGCAGCAATCGTCTCTGCAACTCCTGGCACCACGGGGTCACCGCCTCCACCTCTACCAGTACCACGCCCTCTAGTTCCCCCAGACATCTGTAGTACAGTATGTCACATAAATACTCGATAATTTACCGTACACAACCAGTAAATATTGATGTGTCTTTAAGGCTAATATATCACGCAATTTGTGTTACTAGTCACAATATCTCTTAAGACGAGTCGTCTCGTACCTCACAAACGTTTCCTATGATTTCCCAAGTCCTAAGCTCACTGTTTTAACCTTTTTCCTCGTCATCAGAGCGGTACTCCGCTCTGATACCACTTTTGTAACACCCCTCTCCATAATCACGTAATAATCTCTCTCGTAGCAATAAATAAAACGTCTTACAGCGGAAGAAAAATAACAACAACAATACTCACTCGGGTGTCACCGGCCATTACTCGCCCATGCGAGCAACGAAGCCAAACTATATCCAACAATCAACTAAAACAAACTGCTAACCGCCGTGATAACGAGAAACTCCTATACATCATACTAAGTCCATAAACCATAAACATCGACAAGTGAGCGTCTACCCAATTCTGAATATACATAACCGTACCATAATACAATTCCCAATCTGATATCATTATACAAACAAACTCCCTGTGCGGTAATCAAATGAACTCTAATTACCCTGTTCCCGCACTTCGGCTTCGGCGATAATCAACAACCTGCATGTGGTGTAGTATCAGCGATAGACGCTGAGTATGTCGGGCCTGAACCCTAATGGTCACTTTAGTCATTTTAACCATCTTATTATTAGATTGGTTTCATGCTTTACCATTTTACAGTTATAAACAATACTGTAATATACATGTATAATATACATAGTCATCCATCCAAACATTCATAAACACTTAACCATCCATCCAATCCAAACATTCATTTAATATCTCAACCAACAATTGTATATCGAACGTATCGAATAATAACAGTATAATGTACAATGTACAATCGCCGTAGCGTACAGTTTCCTTAGTTAAATTACCTTGGCCTTGTAGGCCCCATCCAAACCATGTTCAATTAATTCCAGTTGGGCGTCATGTTAAGACAACCCGATAACCTCACCATGGACAGTAGTCCTCCCGTACACACAAAGGTGCTCATTTCGCCAGAGATCCGGAGGCCCCTGACTATTCTCTTTTGTCTCGTAAGACGTCCATATAAAAGGCCGTAGCCACCTGACCCACGATCCAAATAGGGCTCGTTGGGTATAACCTGGAGCGGAACCCGATCGGGTACCCCTCAGTGATCACAAATGCGCAACCAGGTAGTTCGTAAACTACACTGGATTCCTCACCTCAACTCACACCATCTCTCTCTCATAATGTTTAAGATATGCTCTAGTCTTATGGAGAATATAATTTATCAATTAGCTGCCCAATGGGTCTCACGCATACCTAGAAGTAATCTAGGTTATATTCATGTTCGAGATCCATGCTCTAGAGACCGACAATGTCGTGACTCGTCCCTAAGTATTTTACTTAGGTTACCATATACTTAATATTAATAATATGGTATTATCAAGTAACCGTTATGTCATCACAACGCATATGTATGTTTATATAAGTCGATCTATAGTCGACGTAGTGTTAGTCCCGTAGGACGCTCGTGCATAATAATTAATGCAGTAGCACACAATCACATACATGTATCCAAAACACTTAACACACAAGTGATATCAACCAAATCCGAGCCCAAGGAGTTTCCTTAGGACAACCCGGATCAAACCCCTTTACATACCGTTCACCAAGACCTAGGATGCGCAGTGTAGACCACTAGCTCGTCAAGCGCCTCCGTCTGAAGTATGATCTAAACGGTAATAAAACTATAAGTCAGTCTCCATGACCAACTACATCCGGTATCTCCGAATAACAAGTAACCCCGACAGTTCATCCCCGGATTTCTACAGTTATTTGTTACGGGTTTCTTTAAACCGGTCGGCTTTGTTACTAAAACTCGTACGTCAAAATATTTCGACTGTTAAGTTTATTCCATTAGATTTCTTAAATCTTATCCACCATTAAATTTAGGTATATAACCTATAGTTGCATGTATGCATGCATTATTATATTATATCGTATTACTTTCCATATTGTATCATTTTCCCACCATCCATTATAATACATTGTATTATATAATCCATTATCTTTAGCAAATTATATTTGCATTCAAAATCTCCTAACATATAGTTTGTAACTATTTTTTTTAATAACCACCACCATTATATTATATGGTTTCCAACCATAATATATATCCATCCTTATACATTATTCTTGTGTATGTATATATTTACCAATATAGGTAAGTTTCATGAGTTATAAAACTCTTATATTTTTGTTACATTTTATCATCTTATTTTAGATGATTATTCCATTAGTTGTATTATATTATACAACTTATATTAAGATTATTATCCTAATATTATGTAACATTTTATGTTGTATAATTACAACTCCTAAGGTTTATTCGATAAATACCTTAGTTTAAAAATCCTATTTATTTATAGTTTGTCACATTATTTAATCTGAATATCCTACTTATATTTATTCCATTTAAACCATATAATTGTTATAACATTTATAACATTATAGACCATAGTCTAAAATTCATATTTCTAACCTTAATAATTCGGTACAGCCCTTGAATTAACTTAAATTCCATTTTGACCACATAACATTATGTAATGTTATACCATATACTAATATCATATAATATGATATTTTTATTTCCTTTAAATTATATCATATAGTTTTTACAAAACTATAATATATTGCCGCATGGGCACCATAACAAAACCTTATTCTTTTTCATATTCCATAGTTTCCTTTATTTACAAAATCACCCCAACATTAATACCATGTTATATATCATATAATATAACATTTTTAACTTATAAAATGGTATAACCTATGGTTATATTTTTGTAAAATTCCGACAGTCCCATGTGCTGTCCTAAATTAATTTTCAAACCACCAAGTTTTTATAATTGCCATTTGGCCCAACTTATAACATATAGTTTTATAATATCATTAAAACTATATATTATACACATACCTTAATAAATACTCTTATATAATTCTAAAAATCACCAAATTTCACCAAAGGGTTATAATTACCCTTACTAACCCATATACTTTCGGTATTTACAATTCCACCACATATATTTCTCCAAAGTGTCATAATGACATAATAACTATATATTATACATATATGTTTATTTTAATTCCAAAATCAACCCAATAAATTCCTAAAATTTCCTAATAGCCCATGGGTGTTTATAATACCATTTTACACCCTAAACTTTCGGTAATAACATATATACCACATATGTTATATAATGTTACAATTAAATACTTATCTTATTATAAAACCTTAAATAAGTTATTAACTTATCTAATTTGGTCAAAACCTACCATATGGTCAAGGTTGACCACCTTAATATTTCCTTGACCATTAATATCCATATATTACGGGTTGTACCCTTTTTTTCAGAAATTACCATTTAACCCCAAAACTTTATATAATCTTATAATTTTATATAAACTCATTTAAACCTCCAATTTTCGGCTATATCCTTATATAGCCCCCAAATTTAATTTAATTACACTATAACCCCAATTCCTTGCGGTACTTTATTTTTAGCACCTAAACTTAATTAAAACTTTATAAATACATAAATAAAATGGCCTAAAGTACATGGCCTTATTACAAATTAGCTTATAAAATAAATTACACATAAATGCCCAAAAATGCATTAAACTCTCGGCCTTACCGCCATCGTTTCCATATTTACCAATTTTCCACATAATGTCTTAAATTTGACAATTATGTTAATTAATTAGTTATAAAATTTATTAAACCATTCCTTAATCACCTAAGGTCAAAATAAGACCTATAAACCTTGTTCACTCACGGCACAATATATGTACATATGTATAAGCACATATTAATATACCAAGTGAAGGTTTAAGTGATTTATACCTTATTTTTGCCAAGTATAGGCCTTGTTTGGCCACGGATGCTTAGGGATAAAATTTCCACAACATTATTTACATGTTTTCAAACAGCAAAAGGCATGGTTAGTCTCCAAGCAAGATCTAACCATAAAAGTGTTTAATGTCAATTTCAAGGTAAAATTTACCTTAGAATAACAAGGCAAGCACAAGTGCTCCACGGCCTGTTTTTACAGAAGAACAAGAGCATCAAAAGAGCTACTAAAACCAAGCTTTAAACTGGTATAACTCAGATTAGAAGATGGCTAATTTTTACCTTGATTAAAATGCCAAAAATGGTGTTTTTGGCTTGGATCTGGTTATACCTTGAAGCTCTTGATATACCAACTGAATAAGTATGTTAAGATGAAGATAATAAGGCTAGGAAACAAAGTTTCACAACCGGAATTGAAGGGAATACAAAGATAAGTGCTTAAAGCACATTTTTGTACCTTAAGAACAAGATTAGATTTCTCCACCTTCTTCCCTTGTTACAGCCGAGATTCACCCTTCTTTTAACCTCCAAATCAACCTAGAAACATTGATGTAAATGTTTGATGCTTTGCTCCATTGAAAGAGGTAAGAATTGTGAAGAGAATGAACATTTAAAGGCTTAATAAGCTTACCTAGGTAGCAAGGTGTTCTTCTCTGCATATGGTGTGTTCTTACGTTTTTGGATAAGCCAAAGAGAGGATGAAGGCTGCTGGTGTCGGCTGGGAATGCAGCAAATGAGAAAAGAAGACTAACTTAGCTTATAAGTTAATTAATGTTACTTTAATCTTACTTTAGGAATAGTAATAGGTGAGTCATTAGACTGACTGAGTAATTGATTGATGATGATTAATGAGTGGGTTTGACAGCTGGTTGAGGTCGGCAGCCCTTGGTCAAGGCAATGGGCGACCTTTGACCATGGTTTAAGTTAAGTAATTAGATGTTATTTTTGGGTACTATTCATACTAAATTGCCCATTTTGATTTTATTTTTAAACTTTGATTTAGACTTTATAATATAGTCTATCATGTCACATTAATGTTATAAAGAACTTAATATAGTCTTTACAGTGACAAAAAGTCATTATCTTAGAGCTCATACACAAAAAACGTGCTTTAAGGAATTTTAGTGCACATTTTGAGTCGTAGGGTGTTTCTGAGCTCTATTTTCTTTGAGAACAGTTTTGTTGTGTTCCTTACATGATAATTGATCTTAGGAATCCAACTTTACATAAAATAGAGGTCATAAGACTTTTAAGGTTCTCTTAGAGCACATTTTTGCCCTACTTGACCTTGAAGCATGTAAATGCTTGTTCTTTGTGTTGGAGTGTTTTCCAACAATTGTAATATGTTTAGTTATGTGTTAATAAGCTTAGGACAAAGTTTTAGGTCCTAAGAAGTTCATTTGGGTATTTATTTACCCTAAACAGTCAAAGGGTGCAATATCTTGCTTTGTGTTGACCACTGTTGTTCTCAGTTGACTTTTAAGGCATGTATAGGCCTTAATCAATGTGATTAGATGTTTAATCCATGTTTTATTAGTTTGGGGTATTTCAATCTACCCCCCTTAAAAAGACTTCGTCCCGAAGTCGCTTAATCAAATAGGTATGTATATAAATATATATAACTACCCATTATTCCCATAATGTACATCTATGTGATATATCATTTACACACATCGTATTGCGCTTATACAGCACATAGCCATCACTTTATGGCGTTAGTTCAATCATATATGGATATAGGTGATCCATCATTACCATTATTTCCTATCAGTTCTACAACCCTGACAACCTCCCCGAGGTGTCCATAACATACCATCGTTCCACATTCCATATCTAATGATTCATTTCGTATCTAGGCGATACCATATGTAATCATTCTACAAAGCAATATAATATATATATCACAAGTAGCATAAGAAAAGTACTACACACATGGGTGTAAATACAACATCCAAACAGGTATCTCATAAGATACACACATACAAATGCACATCACACACCAAACAAACCAAACAACGTACGCCCCGCGTACCAAACATAACCAACAAAACCTCGTATGCCCCGCATCCACCAATTCACTGTATGCCATGCATACGAAACAAACAAATAAACAAGCCTCGTACTGTATGCCACGCATACTAAACAACAAAACTTAGTGCACACACGTGCACAGCCAAGAGGCTCTACCCCCCTTAAAAAGGGTTACGCCCCCGTACCCCACAAGTATACAACAGCCGCTCAACAAGGAGCGCTGGATACTTGGCTCTCATAGAGTTCTCCAACTGTGGATTATCCTCATATCAGAGAGGCGGGTATGACTCTAGCCCTTCCAGGCTCCACAATACATAAAGGGTGAGGCACTCAACTATTTGTGCTCTCTCCCAAGTTCGTTCTAATGGGCCCACTCGCTCCGTACTGAGGTGCAGACCCATGAATATAGGCTCAATTTGCCTCTTGTCATTGCTGTGAATCCTCTCGTTTGGATCACTAGCATACATGCATGTGTCTTCTCTCACTGATATTCAGCTTGAGGTGTAATATGACATTGGCTATTGTTAGTACTTAGTGCTCTTTGCACTTGTCTTTGTAATATTAAGACGTACCAGCCTATATGTCCACGGAGATAATGATTGTCATCCGTGTCTCCTGGTGGTCTTATTCCGGAGTAACACACTGTTGTAGTTCTTGATACACACTCGTGTTGATATCCATTGCATCCTTCTGTATTCCCACTAGATTAATAACTATACAAGTGCAATACCAAAACACTCAGTCCTACAGAGTGCAGAGGCGTAAACTCTCAACAGCTAATATCTAATGAGTCAAACAGATAAGATGCGTGAATTATCATGTGAGTGGTATATTCCAAGTCCATTGTTCCTTGCTTAAGGTATTTGCTAGTATTTAGCTTTATCTCCCATCACTGCGTAATCACGCGTTTATGTCCACATCAACTGGTAGATTTCCTCTGGATTGCAAGAGTTTGCACGATCCTTATGAGGATTCTACATATTATTCATCCATAATGGGTTTTCATGTTTCTTTCCTTCGGTTTCACGTCCTTGATAGGTTTCCCTGTCTTCACTGTATACTATCTACTGCTCTTTGTTGAAGGTTCGCAGTTCTTTTAGCCCGTTGATTTGATTGCGGCTCTTCTTGTCCATCTTCGAGGTAATCTGCATCACTGTCCTTAGTATGGAGTTGACTACTTCTCGTGTTCCCAACACTACTTGTCTACTTGCATGGGGTATCGTACTGATACATTACTACTTACCCGACTAACTCATAAATAAGTCTGTCAGGTCCACATGCTCCTATCGGAGTGCGGTCGTCCCATGTCTCATTTAGTAAACTGGTAATGTCTGTCACACGGGTATTGTGAAGTATTCTGTTGTCAATCTCCCTTTGATGGATATCCTTTTTTCTTTTTCTCTTCTTCTTCTTTTTTTTTTGTTTATTAGTTCGTGTGTTGGTTAACTTGTTGTAAGTGCTATTGCCTTAGTGGCATCCACGGTAATTCATGTCATAAACCGGCGTTATTCAGCTCGGTATAAGTAAAATTTGTGCTATATTTAGCAAACTTGGTTCTCTTAATTTGATCTCATTGAGTACAACACATATTCCCTTTTTTTTCCTGTTTATCATGATCACATCTCATCCATAGTTCATATTCATTCCCTCATCCGTTTAATTGGATGTATTGCAGATTGCATAATAGCTTGAGCAACTTGGCTCTTCACTTCCCAACCATCCTCACTGACGGTGGTGCATCTACAAAGGGTATGCTTGTCCATAAGGACTAAACATTCATCACTGGTAGTGATTAGCATTAAATGCGGGTATACACTGATGGTATTTGGCTAATATGCCATGTCTGAAAATTCTCGAGCAATTTAACTGGTGTGGTTTACAATCACAATGGTTGTATAATTTCTCCAGTTGCAGTGGTTAGACTAACGGTCTTCCCGAGGTTGCATAGGTTTCCAATCTTGAGGTGTGAATGAAAAATATGAAAATAATAAAAGATTAAAAAGTAGTAGTAGTTGCAGTTGCAGAAGCAGCACTTGCTCTGTCAAGTGCGCAAGGCAGATGGAAATTTCAGTGGTTTACTTGTCATAGCGCTTGCAATAGCAAGTGCGCCATGCAGGTGGAAATTTTGGTTCAGTAATCACCGGTCTCACTGACTCTGCGTCGTCGAGTATGGGCTACATGATAATGTAAGCGTTAACATCCTGTTCATATATATATCTGTCAAGGTTCCAAGGTCACTCGCATCGAGTCCACATAACTAATCTCAAAAGTCATACACAAAAGGCGAGTGGTCAATGACACACTCCCACATACTTATAACATATCTATGTCTAACATCCAAGGTAAGTACACAACATAGTAAGCAAAAGTCTTCCACCAGCGGTCTCATGGAGTTCAGGGTACTCATGCCCTATCTACTCCCTTGCCCTTCAGGGCTCCAGCATCCGTAGATGTCTGGCCATCCTGACCGCCTCGTGTACTCGATCCTCCAGCTGAGGTCTTCTGAGTATTAATTGGTGGCCTGTAGTTACGGCTCTCTGGGTTCATCCAGCACTCGAACTCCCGATGGCCCTCTTTCTTGCAACACCGACACTCAACTTTGCGGCCATTGCAGTCGACCCCAGGATGGTGCTTCCCACAACGCTTACAATAGAAGTGGCACTGGGGTTGTCCGGTGCTGATGAGTATTTAGTTTAAGTTAAAATCTGATAATATAAAGGTTAAGGTTACAGTTGAATTAAGGTAGGTGTTCTCACCCTTAGGAGGTGCAGATCTCAGAGGCTGAGCATCTATAACTGGGCCGGTCAACCGAAGGACGGGCTCTTTCCCCTTCTCTCCCTGGTGACCCTGCTGCCCTTTCTTTGGAAAGAATTTCCTGTTTAAGGTTCCGGGTCAGCATTCATAAGGTATTTAATATGGTAATAATTTAGAATGGGATAAGTCCTTACTTTCCCTTTTTCTGGCTATCGCCTGGAGATGCTCCTCCACCCTCAGACTCTCCCTCAGGGTTCTTTCTCTTCTTAGCCCCGAGAGTCTCTTCCCGAGTCTGGAGCATTAGCTCAGCATCGTAACACTCCTGGAATCTCATTGGTAAGTTCTCACATAGTTAATCGGTAATGTAGTAAGTAAAGAATTCATGGCTTTCATGTTAATACCTGGATGGTAGTGTAGAGGGTAGCACCCATCGTCATCTGGATGCGAAACAACAATCCCCCCGGAACTTCTCGACCTTAACGGTCTCTGAGTAATCAACACCGGGGATGAAGTCCAGCAGACCAATGAATCGAGCGTAATACTCATCCACGGTCAGACCTCCCTGGGACAATGTCTCGAACTCGTGGCGTTTCTTCCGCTTGACATGCGCCGGGTAGTACTTCCCCCTCAGCAACTCGACAAAGGAAGCCCACGAAAAGTCGGGCGTAGCCAGATGATGGTCCTTGACCAACCTCCACCAAGTGCTGGCTGCATCCTTCAGATGGAAAGCAACAATGACGACCTTCTGGTCGGCAGGTACTTGTAAAGCTTCATAGGCCTTCTCATGTTCAACGATGAAACGCTCCAAGGCTACGGGGTCTGGCTCCCCAGAATATGTAGGTGGTCGGGTCTCAGTAACTGACTTCAGCCAGTTCGTTTCCCTGGGCTGTGGCGGGTGGGCTGGTGCTCCTCCTATCTGAGTACCAACCTGTGCAAGTACGGCAGCAATCGTCTCTGCAACTCCTGGCACCACGGGGTCACCGCCTCCACCTCTACCAGTACCACGCCCTCTAGTTCCCCCAGACATCTGTAGTACAGTATGTCACATAAATACTCGATAATTTACCGTACACAACCAGTAAATATTGATGTGTCTTTAAGGCTAATATATCACGCAATTTGTGTTACTAGTCACAATATCTCTTAAGACGAGTCGTCTCGTACCTCACAAACGTTTCCTATGATTTCCCAAGTCCTAAGCTCACTGTTTTAACCTTTTTCCTCGTCATCAGAGCGGTACTCCGCTCTGATACCACTTTTGTAACACCCCTCTCCATAATCACGTAATAATCTCTCTCGTAGCAATAAATAAAACGTCTTACAGCGGAAGAAAAAATAACAACAACAATACTCACTCGGGTGTCACCGGCCATTACTCGCCCATGCGAGCAACGAAGCCAAACTATATCCAACAATCAACTAAAACAAACTGCTAACCGCCGTGATAACGAGAAACTCCTATACATCATACTAAATCCATAAACCATAAACATCGACAAGTGAGCGTCTACCCAATTCTGAATATACATAACCGTACCATAATACAATTCCCAATCTGATATCATTATACAAACAAACTCCCTGTGCGGTAATCAAATGAACTCTAATTACCCTGTTCCCGCACTTCGGCTTCGGCGGTAATCAACAACCTGCATGTGGTGTAGTATCAGCGATAGACGCTGAGTATGTCGGGCCTGAACCCTAATGGTCACTTTAGTCATTTTAACCATCTTATTATTAGATTGGTTTCATGCTTTACCATTTTACAGTTATAAACAATACTGTAATATACATGTATAATATACATAGTCATCCATCCAAACATTCATAAACACTTAACCATCCATCCAATCCAAACATTCATTTAATATCTCAACCAACAATTGTATATCGAACGTATCGAATAATAACAGTATAATGTACAATGTACAATCGCCGTAGCGTACAGTTTCCTTAGTTAAATTACCTTGGCCTTGTAGGCCCCATCCAAACCATGTTCAATTAATTCCAGTTGGGCGTCATGTTAAGACAACCCGATAACCTCACCATGGACAGTAGTCCTCCCGTACACACAAAGGTGCTCATTTCGCCAGAGATCCGGAGGCCCCTGACTATTCTCTTTTGTCTCGTAAGACGTCCATATAAAAGGCCGTAGCCACCTGACCCACGATCCAAATAGGGCTCGTTGGGTATAACCTGGAGCGGAACCCGATCGGGTACCCCTCAGTGATCACAAATGCGCAACCAGGTAGTTCGTAAACTACACTGGATTCCTCACCTCAACTCACACCATCTCTCTCTCATAATGTTTAAGATATGCTCTTAGTCTTATGGAGAATATAATTTATCAATTAGCTGCCCAATGGGTCTCACGCATACCTAGAAGTAATCTAGGTTATATTCATGTTCGAGATCCATGCTCTAGAGACCGACAATGTCGTGACTCGTCCCTAAGTATTTTACTTAGGTTACCATATACTTAATATTAATAATATGGTATTATATCAAGTAAGCGTTATGTCATCACAACGCATATGTATGTGTATATAAGTCGATCTATAGTCGACGTAGTGTTAGTCCCGTAGGACGCTCGTGCATAATAATTAATGCAGTAGCACACAATCACATACATGTATCCAAAACACTTAACACACAAGTGATATCAACCAAATCCGAGCCCAAGGAGTTTCCTTAGGACAACCCGGATCAAACCCCTTTACATACCGTTCACCAAGACCTAGGATGCGCAGTGTAGACCACTAGCTCGTCAAGCGCCTCCGTCTGAAGTATGATCTAAACGGTAATAAAACTATAAGTCAGTCTCCATGACCAACTACATCCGGTATCTCCGAATAACAAGTAACCCCGACAGTTCATCCCCGGATTTCTACAGTTATTTGTTACGGGTTTCTTTAAACCGGTCGGCTTTGTTACTAAAACTCGTACGTCAAAATATTTCTACTGTTAAGTTTATTCCATTAGATTTCTTAAATCTTATCCACCATTAAATTTAGGTATATAACCTATAGTTGCATGTATGCATGCATTATTATATTATATCGTATTATTTTCCATATTGTATCATTTTCCCACCATCCATTATAATACATTGTATTATATAATCCATTATCTTTAGCAAATTATATTTGCATTCAAAATCTCCTAACATATAGTTTGTAACTATTTTTTTTAATAACCACCACCATTATATTATATGGTTTCCAACCATAATATATATCCATCCTTATATACATTATTCTTGTGTATGTATATATTTACCAATATAGGTAAGTTTCATGAGTTATAAAACTCTTATATTTATGTTACATTTTATCATCTTATTTTAGATGATTATTCCCATTAGTTGTATTATATTATACAACTTATATTAAGATTATTATCCTAATATTATGTAACATTTTATGTTGTATAATTACAACTCCTAAGGTTTATTCGATAAATACCTTAGTTTAAAAATCCTATTTATTTATAGTTTGTCACATTATTTAATCTGAATATCCTTACTTATATTTATTCCATTTAAACCATATAATTGTTATAACATTTATACATTATAGACCATAGTCTAAAATTCATATTTCTAACCTTAAAAATTCGGTACAGCCCTTGAATTAATCTAAATTCCATTTTGACCACATAACATTATGTAATGTTATACCATATACTAATATCATATAATATGATATTTTTATTTCCTTTAAATTATATCATATAGTTTTTATACAAAACTATAATATATTGCCGCATGGGCACCATAACAAAACCTTATTCTTTTTCATATTCCATAGTTTCCTTTATTTACAAAATCACCCCAACATTAATACCATGTTATATATCATATAATATAACATTTTTAACTTATAAAATGGTATAACCTATGGTTATATTTTTGTAAAATTCCGAACAGTCCCATGTGCTGTCCTAAATTAATTTTCAAACCACCAAGTTTTTATAATTGCCATTTGGCCCAACTTATAACATATAGTTTTATAATATCATTAAAACTATATATTATACACATACCTTAATAAATACTCTTATATAATTCTAAAAATCACCAAATTTCACCAAAGGGTTATAATTACCCTTACTAACCCATATACTTTCGGTATTTACAATTCCACCACATATATTTCTCCAAAGTGTCATAATGACATAATAACTATATATTATACATATATAGTTTATTTTAATTCCAAAATCAACCCAATAAATTCCTAAAATTTCCTAATAGCCCATGGGTGTTTATAATACCATTTTACACCCTAAACTTTCGGTAATAACATATATACCACATATGTTATATAAATGTTACAATTAAATACTTATCTTATTATAAAACCTTAAATAAGTTATTTAACTTATCTAATTTGGTCAAAACCTACCATATGGTCAAGGTTGACCACCTTAATATTTCCTTGACCATTAATATCCATATATTACGGGTTGTACCCTTATTTTTCAGAAATTACCATTTAACCCCAAAACTTTATATAATCTTATAATTTTTATATAAACTCATTTAAACCTCCAATTTTCGGCTATATCCTTATATAGCCCCCAAATTTAATTTAATTACACTATAACCCCAATTCCTTGCGGTACTTTATTTTTAGCACCTAAACTTAATTAAAACTTTATAAATACATAAATAAAATGGCCTAAAGTACATGGCCTTATTACAAACATTAGCTTATAAAATAAATTACACATAAATGCCCAAAAATGCATTAAACTCTCGGCCTTACCGCCATCGTTTCCATATTTACCAATTTTCCACATAATGTCTTAAATTTGACAATTATGTTAATTAATTAGTTATAAAATTTATTAAACCATTCCTTAATCACCTAAGGTCAAAATAAGACCTATAAACCTTGTTCACTCACAGCACAATATATGTACATATGTATAAGCACATATTAATATACCAAGTGAAGGTTTAAGTGATTTATACCTTATTTTTGCCAAGTATAGGCCTTGTTTGGCCACGGATGCTTAGGGATAAAATTTCCACAACATTATTTACATGTTTTCAAACAGCAATTAAGGCATGGTTAGTCTCCAAGCAAGATCTAACCATAAAAAGTGTTTAATGTCAATTTCAAGGTAAAAGTTACCTTAGAATAACAAGGCAAGCACAAGTGCTCCACTGCCTGTTTTTACAGAAGAACAAGAGCATCAAAAGAGCTACTAAAACCAAGCTTTAAACTGGTATAACTCAGATTAGAAGATGGCTAATTTTTACCTTGATTAAAATGCCAAAAATGGTGTTTTTGGCTTGGATCTGGTTATACCTTGAAGCTCTTGATATACCAACTGAATAAGTATGTTAAGATGAATATAATAAGGCTAGGAAACAAAGTTTCACAACCGGAATTGAAGGGAATACAAAGATAAGTGCTTAAGCACATTTTTGTACCTTAAGAACAAGATTAGATTTCTCCACCTTCTTCCCTTGTTACAGCCGAGATTCACCCTTCTTTTAACCTCCAAATCAACCTAGAAACATTGATGTAAATGTTTGATGCTTTGCTCCATTGAAAGAGGTAAGAATTGTGAAGAGATGAACATTTAAAGGCTTAATAAGCTTACCTAGGTAGCAAGGTGTTCTTCTCTGCATATGGTGTGTTCTTACGTTTTTGGATAAGCCAAGAGAGGATGAAGGCTGCTGGTGTCGGCTGGGAATGCAGCAAATGAGAAAGAAGACTAACTTAGCTTATAAGTTAATTAATGTTACTTTAATCTTACTTTAGGAATAGTAATAGGTGAGTCATTAGACTGACTGAGTAATTGATTGATGATGATTAATGAGTGGGTTTGACAGCTGGTTGAGGTCGGCAGCCCTTGGTCAAGCAATGGGCGACCTTTGACCATGGTTTAAGTTAAGTAATTAGATGTTATTTTTGGGTACTATTCATACTAAATTGCCCATTTTGATTTTATTTTAAACTTTGATTTAGACTTTATAATATAGTCTATCATGTCACATTAATGTTATAAAGAACTTAATATAGTCTTTACAGTGACAAAAGTCATTATCTTAGAGCTCATACACAAAAAACGTGCTTTAAGGAATTTTAGTGCACATTTTGAGTCGCAGGGTGTTTCTGAGCTCTATTTTCTTTGAGAACAGTTTTGTTGTGTTCCTTACATGATAATTGATCTTAGGAATCCAACTTTACATAAAATAGAGGTCATAAGACTTTTAAGGTTCTCTTAGAGCACATTTTTGCCCTACTTGACCTTGAAGCATGTAAATGCTTGTTCTTTGTGTTGGAGTGTTTTCCAACAATTGTAATATGTTTAGTTATGTGTTAATAAGATTAGGACAAAGTTTTATGTCCTAAGAAGTTCATTTGGGTATTTATTTACCCTAAACAGTCAAAGGGTGCAATATCTTGCTTTATGTTGACCACTGTTGTTCTCAGTTAACTTTTAAGGCATGTTTAGGCCTTAATCAATGTGATTAGATGTTTAATCCATGTTTTATTAGTTTGGGGTATTTCACGAGGAAATTCCTGAAACTTGATAACCCATATTAGTATTAACATACCTACACATCTAGCCTTAATACCCATGAAAAGCTCAAGCCAAACATGGCCTATGGTGGTGGCCGAAAATATCACAAGGAAGGAGAAGAAAATATCTTGGTTACTATTCACAACCTCCTTACTATTCATAACCTCCTTACTATTTGATAATGATTACAAATCCAACTTGCCCCCTCCTTATCCATATCAAGGCGGTTACATATCAATGGATGGGATTAATTTTGGACACTTGGCACAAATCAAAGGCTTAGGAGAATTCATGAAATAATGATTACAAGTTTAAAGGTAAGGATGAAAATTAGTATAAATAGGGGGTGAAGTCGGCCATGGGAGGTGAGAAAGGTGACCATTCTTATTCACTTACCCTGTCATTATCAAGCTAAGAAACACCATTGGAGCTTAGGCAACAACACTCCTCCATTAGAAACACAAATTTAAGGTAGTAACTTAGCTAAAATCAAGGGAAAAGGCAAGTTCAAGGAGTGGAAGCCAAACTCCAAGGTGGGAGACTTTTTTGGTGGAGATTTTGGGTTCAATCATCATCTAATCAAGGTAGAAGAACACCAAAATGGCTAGGAGAGGACAGGTAACATCTATGCACATTAATTCTTCCTTTAAAGCTTATTTTCTTTCTTAAGTCTTTTTACTAGGTTACCTACGAATCCCTTCTCCTATTTTCTTAAAATTTTAAAAGTAGACTTAGGATGAAGACTTAGTGACTATCCTATAAAATCAAGTCTAAATAAGCTTTGGAAGTAGGAAACCCTAAGGAACTTTGAAAATGGGGAAAATGAGCTTTAAGCTTTAGGAACTTGTTAGATGAGTTTCCGACATGGTTTTGAGCTGAGATTTTGAGGGTTGTCTTGAATAGTGAACATATGGTGGTGGTCGAAAAATCAAGTCGAATGGAGTTATTTAAGTCAGTTATACATGGTAAGGAAGCTAGAAATGAGGAAATGTGTTTAAAGCATTTCCGAGTTGTTAAATGAGTTCCCGAACTGATCTTGAGTTTAAATTTTGTGGGGATACTTTTGTTGTGGAGATAGGAACGTGGTTAAAAGGTTAGGTTGAAACTCCCTTGGGAAGATATTTAAGTTGGTAAGAAGTGATTTTGGTCAAAAATGAGTTTTTAAGCTTCCTAAGGTGGTTTCTTGGACTTTGTTTGATTCTCTGATTTAGTGAAGCTTAAGTGGTCTTGTTATGGTGTTATCAAGGTGATTTTACAAGTGTGTGAGCTTGATGTGTGAATTACTACTTGTGTTGCTTATGTTTAAACTTGTTTATGATATCTTACTCATGGCTTGCAAGTGTGTTTAAGGATGATCTCTTACGGTGGTCGTGGAAAGTATTGTGTGATGTTGATAACATGGTTATCCTAAGGCTATGCCTCTTGTGATAGCCTTTAAGGCCAAGCCGATGTTCCGGCAACAATATAAGCTCCTACTAATGAATCGGAGCTACCACTATGATCTACTCCTATTGGGCAGAAGTTTTCAATAGGGGGTGTGCACACTTAAGGACATAGGAAGGGTGTGTGGGTGGTGGTGGTGGACTTCATTTGGAAATATCTTGTGTATGATATTATTTATCTCCTGATGGTTTTTGGCACAGGTAAATGGTGTGAGATCGTTTCTGATCTGCTATGCCCTATGATCGTTATTATTTACGTGCAACAAAGGTTTTAAAGAGAAAATAAGTTTTTACGGGGTGTGGTAGTGTTACTCAGTTTTTACTGATTTTATTTGTTTGTATTCTCTTGTGTGTATATGAATTCTGTGAGTACAGGGTAACTGGGATGGTCATCTCTTCTGCACTGAGGATGAGACCACCGACACCTTCTATATTTTCATGTTTGTCACCTATCGTAGATGTATTCAGCCTGGGGTCACCGAGATAGTGTTCGAGGAGTGGAATAAGAAGATACAAGGATTCAGGCACCCGGAGAATGGCAGCAAGCATTCCATTACTCATGATGTTTCCACTATTTATGAGTATATGGAAGTGGTCCCTTGTTAGACACTAGTTATGTAATAGTCTTTTGATACCCCTTTACATTTTGGTGTAAAATAGGGGTAGGAGCTAACTTGGCAGTTGGCTGGAAGGGGTTATTTTGGTACTAAGATGTAAGTGACGGGTTGGTTGTGTCACTCTTTTGGTAATAGAATAGCGATGTAAGATAAGCTAACATAGGGGTGGTGGTGGTATGTAGCCTTACACTTGCTAGCTCTTAGTAAGTGTGGCGGTAACCCCCGGTGGTGGAAGTAGGGGACCTTTTGTAAAAGTTGATGCATATGTAATATAAGGTGACGTTTATGTAGTTATTCCGGTTATAGCATATCTAAAAAAAATGGTTAAGAATAGTGGTGGTGGTAAACCGGGGCGTTACACCAAGGTAGCATACGGGGCATGAGAAAATCATAGCTTTCACCTTGGGTTGACTTTACTGGTTCACCTCACGTTCCTCGGTTCACATTTGTTCCTCTGATAATGTTTCAAACATTGATATTAATATCAAGCTTATACGGTACGTAACTTACTACTCCATACTTACCCCGTTCTCCCGTTATCCTTAGCTTTACTTAAGTGTTAATTTAAGTCCTTACTTCCCACTCATTTCCAACACTTGTTTATACTCCTTAGGACCTTTAAAGGTCACCAAACAACTCCTAAACATCATCTAAAACCAATACCAATCAATCCCCCAAGTTTTAGACACTTAAAAACACTTTCGGTTGAATTTTGGGGGTGGTCCGGGACTTGGTCCGGACCCAAAGTCCCGGACCAGTTCAAAGTATAACTCTCGGCTCATTTTATGTGGTGGTCCGGGACCTTATCCATCTCTCAAGTCCCGGACCAGGTACAGGGGTGAACTCTCGGCCTATATTTAAGGGTGGTCCGGGACTTTGTCCAAGGACCAAGTCCCAGACCCTGCAAAAACCTGTTACAAATGTAATTTTTCAACCCAATTCAATCCTTAATCCACACTCAATCTTTCCCTAATCTTTCCACAAGTTTCCTACATATTTAAACATCTTAAAACATGCTCTAAACCTCTTCAAATCCTTGGTTAAATCCTTGCTCAACTTCTTGCTCAATTTCACCAATTTTTCCATTCTTATTTTTACATTTTGCACACTTGTGCATTCTAACTTCCTTTTGACAGTTTCTACCTCCTACCAACCTTACCAAATCACTTAATGACCATTCCAATTCATTCCTAGACAATTGCACTTCTAGAACCCAAGTCCAACTCTCATTTTCCTAAGTCTTGCACTCTAGTTCTTTCCTAGTTTTCCCAATACATTACAACACCCTTTTGCTACAGATTTTACACCCTTTTCTCTTTCTAGTTCCCAATACCATTTCTAGGTCATTACTCAACCCTACTCTACCCAACTAAACACTTAAGTTTTCCCCACTTACCAAGCCACCTAAAACACTCATTTTCTACTAGAATTTTGCTATAACCTCCCCATAAAACTAACATGTCCAAACTCATCTTTTTCAATCCTAAACTAGCCACACCCTTACAAGTTACAAGGGTCCTACCAGCACACAATTAATTTATCAACCTCATCCAAACCTCATAAAGCACAATATATCTCAATAGCTCAAAAGCTTGGCACTTAAGCCCTTAATTTAAACATCAATTCACAATTTTCTCTCAACTTCCACCAAGCATATTACTAGCACAAATTTTTGGTTTCATTCCTTTAATTACCCATCCCAAGTTCCAAAACAATCAAAATAAGCATTAAGGTGGAATTCTTACCTTAAGCTTTCCAAGTCCCCTTTTAATTCTCCTCTTCCTCTTCCTCTTCTCAAATTCGGTCAAGTGAGCAATGGAGTTGCCAAACTCCATTCCCAACATTCAAGAACACAAAATGGATTCAATTAAACTTCTAAACCCTTAGAAATATTCTAATTCAATGAAAGGGGCTTAAAGCACAAAAGTTAGGTTTTACCTTTAGAATTTCAAGAGGGGTTTTAACCCTTGAATCAAGAAGGGGGTTCCACCACTATTGGAGAGTTGAAACAAAGCTCCAAAAAGAGAGAAAAACAGGGCATCAAAAGGAATTAAAATCGGCCACCATAGAGAAGGAAGAAAAAATGAGTTTTCTTGGAAACTTTTTACCTTGGAAGAAAAGGGAGACTCCAAGCTTCAAGATGATGCCATTTTCTCTTCCAATGGGATATACCCATGGAGATGAAGTTCTTCATTTTAGGATTTTGAAAAGAGGGAATGGAAGCTCTTGATGAGGGGAGTTCAAATATGTAATTATTTTTGTGTTTGGAGCTTTATCCAAGCTTGGGCTAGGAAGAAAATGGCAAGAAGCCATGGAAGAAGAAGAAGAAAAAACGGCAGCTTGGGGAGGAAGAATAAACCGGCTGGGAGGAAGAGAGGGAGGAAAGAGAAGAGGGAAAAAGAAAATAAGGGAGGAGGGAGAGGGAAAGTTACTTTTGTAACTTTTCCCCCTTTTTACTTTTTGACTTATTTTAATAGCTAGCTAGTTATGTGTGTGGGCTGATTACGCTTATAAAACTGGCCCCATTGATAATACAAGCTGGGAGCGTTTTTCATCTTTTACAGAAAACACTCGTTAATTTACCCGGTTGTAATACTATTCACTAACCGGGTCCGTTTTCCGGATTTTTCTTGTTTCTTTGATTTTAATGGTTCTTAAGCTTCCATTAATGTTTATTTATAGTTATTTGATGAACTATAATTTTTACGGGTTCATTTGACCACTCAAAGTCACGTTTTCGGGTTTTCTCGAAAAACGTGCGCTAAAGCTTTATTAGCGTTTTTAATTCATTTTATGGACCCGTTTTCTTCGGGAATTGTTCCCGTACATTAATTAGGCATTATTAAGCCTTGGAAATCAATCTTAGACCCTGTCGAGGTCGTATCCCTCCTACGGTCACATAACGCTCAATTTAGCGTTTTTCGCTTTTTAGGTGTTTTCTCTTTTCTTTTGGATTTATTGTCTTTACCAAAATTCTTTAGGCACTATTAGGCCCTCAAATATTATATTAGAGTAATTTAATCACCCTAATTAAGTTCGGGGTATTTCAATTACCTTGCGAATCCTTTTACAAACTGATCGGTGAGTATTAGGAAGGTCTTTCTAATCTAAAAATCTGTGGAGAATTAGATTAGGTTTTCCTTCAGATGCTAAAAATTCTTTGGGCGTAATCCACCTATTCGTGTTTTGCTTGTTTCTAGATTAGAACACGCAAGTTCTGTTAGGTGTGCTTTTCTGTGGCTAGGAATTAGTCTTGAAAAGAAAATTAAAGAATTCGCCAATCCATATCTCGAGTTAAAACTGTAGAATTTATAAATCTATCCAAGAGAAAATAACTTGAACCCAGGGTTCCGCTTTAATAATCTGATTTAATCTCTTTTATTTAATTGTTATTCACTTATTTTTCACATTAGTTTGATTTTCGAAACAACAAGAACAACCCCCGTTTAATTTCCAGTTTTTGTCTTGGATTAGATTTAAGTACTAAGTCCCCGTGAATTCGACCCCGGTAACTTACTTAATTTGCTTTACTGTTTCGACCGGATATTTGCAACCTGTGGGCTTTTGATTAATTAATTTCTAGGTCTATTTTCTTAGTTTTTAGTTGTCAAAAATCCTGTTTGCAGCAGGTATCTTCTAGCTCTAGAGATTTGTGTTGTTGCCAGTGACGTGGGCCACATGAATTTGAATCATGCCCAGTGATAGCTGAGGTGCGTAGAAATGAGGAAGCAAATGTTGTGGGCCAATCCTTTAACAGCCAGCCTTGGGTTCAGAATCAGCATCCGAACTTGAGCTATGGTAACCCCAATAATGCCTTGAACTCATATCAAAACAGCTACAAATATGTCAGCATAAAACTGCCATCAAATATACTGTAAATATGTCAACATAAAACAACTACCCAACTATACTACACATATGCTACCAAAATAGTCATACCAAACAACCTGACATACAGCTTCTCAAAGTTGTTCCAAACAAGCTCATTCATATTTTGCTATCTAAGGTGTCTTTCGCTGCCAGCTTGAGAAATTTAGAGCATAATAAAGGTTGGGATTAATCCCCACATCAATCTCAACAAATCGTTAAGATTAATCACCTAGTTTTTTTCCTGTTCGATGACGACGAATGGTAGAACGGGATACAAAGTGGGCAAAATACATATGTGCCCCTCGCTCGCCTATAGAACGACAACACTCAACCCTTCAATTACAAATAGACATCCCCGTCTACCCTCGACAATTAAACCAACCATCTGTATTTCCGTGTGATGCCATCATCAATAGTAGTAAGATTTTCACAGTCTGTTTATGAAATTAGGTGAACATTAATGGTCGTAGTAAATAGATAGTACGAGTTTGGTGTCGTATATCAACTCAATAGTTGAAATCGTCTTCAATGGTGATGCTAGATATGTAAATTGACCGATTTGACAGAGAAATTGAATGTGGATAGAGAAAGGGTGAAGAGACGGGATAGGGTTGTGTAAAAAGTTGAGGGTAGGAAGATAAATTGTAACAGTACAATTTTTTTGGAAAGTAGCTTTACTGCACGAGCGCAGGTTTTACCGAGGTTTGTGTAAATGTCAAAAAAGAGATTAAGACCGCGTTCGATTATGGCGATCTGCTGCCCCCAGTAGCTTAATGCTACTTTTAAATACAGTACTGTACATGCGTTAGTTTTCTATTGGTTTAGGTCGCGTTAGCTACCTACGATCAAAACATTAATCTACTTTTTTTTAAAAGTAGATGACATTTGTCAGTTTTCAATTGGATAAAATCAAAACTCAACCCACATGTCAACTACTCATATGTTAACCATAGACACATTATTCTTAACGCGTTTGGACGCCGGTATGAATAGCCCCTTAAATTACACCACATTACACATGACAGTCACCCATTCACTAACCATAATTACATTTTGCTAGCTTTATGATAACGCAGCTTTGGCTGCGTTTGTTCCCAGCGGGCGAACACCCCTATGTACATTATCTGAACAACCCAACATGCTTTATGTAGATTAATGTCCACCTTTAAGCCCAATGCGCACGATTTGCAATCATCGAACCGGAATGTAGCCGCTCGGGTGCTTGCCGCCTCGCTGCCTCGCATTTTCAGTCGTTAGTCGGCTAGCCCACTTAAAACAGAGAATACGTACATAAATCGCATTTTTTGTGTAATTTCACTGTCCGCCAAAAAAAAAACTCTTACAGCGAAAGGGTAGCTGATTTTTGTCTGTAGACTCCAGCTCCAGCATCCTCTCCTTTCTCTCTCTGGACGCGTTCTCTCAGGATTCTTCCGCGAGCTTGTGCTCTTCTCGCTTATTTTTTCTACCTTTCCCTCGACTCTCATAAAAAGACGTAACACCCAAGTTCCCAAGGATCCTGATGATTTGCTAATTCTTGAAATTTCTCCTACGCATCACTCCAGTCGAAATTTTAGGGTTTGTACTCTCTCCCACTCCTCTTTATCTTTAACCGGGACAGATTATTGTTGAGCTGAATTGTAACTGGTGACCAATTGTCGTGTCTTATTGGGGAAAAGGGCTGCGGCGAAATCTTCTCAAAGGAGCTCTAGTTTTTGGTGCTTTTTCCATTTCGATCTCATTCAGTCTGTGGTCAATTCAGTTTTTTTCGTTTATTTGTTTTTTTGCCGTCCAAAAAGTTATGAACTTCCGTCTCCCCCTGGCCCCTGCAATCTTATTACTCTGCTCCAAATTCTACTGGTTTTTGACCTCACGGTTGTCTGATTAAGACTCGCTGCGGTCTGAACTAGAAATGAATTTATATTTGGCTTCCACATACTGGAGCATATCTACTTGTTCACAAAATCAGCCGTCCTATGCGTCTTCAGATCTTCTTTCTCATTGGCTGTGAATTTCTCATCTAGAAGTTGTTTAGTATGAATTGGCATCTGAAATTCTTGGGATCATAGAAGTTGACCGGAAAATCTCCCCAAATACCTGATGCTATCCTACTAGGGGGTTTGTAATCAGCTGTATAGTGGAGGCATAGAATTAGAACGCGGGGAACTATATCGGAGCGTACCAAACGATTCTGCTGTTAGAAACAAGCAAACTTTGTTAGACATGGGATACCATTTAGCAAGAATTGGTTCTGAGGCCATATGCATTCTTGGCTTATAGATATCATGGTTATGTTTGATATTTTTGTTTCAGTTTGCAAAATAGGGTTTCTTAGGCCTAATAAGATCTTGTTGAAGTTCCATGAACTTGATTTTAACCCTTTGTAAAGTTATGATCATCACCTTCCGCTTTCAACTGGTGATTTATAACATCCCGCATGGATTTTTTGCTTTTATCAGTATTTGGCATACGTAGGGATAGGATTTATTGATTGTTAGTTGTATCTAAGAAATGTTTATGTTTTGCTGTTTTGCCACAGGGTGATCTGAGCTATCCTGTTGAAACCATGATTTCAAGGGCAAATCAACTACAATTGTTTGCATCTCCAGAATCGTCTGACCTAAGCCACACAAAGGCGTGTGACTCCACAGTCTACCTGTCCTCATCTCCTCCTAATTTATCAAATATGAATCTATCTCAGGGTCCACTGGCTATTCTCTGGGATATTGAAAATTGCCCTGTTCCCAGTGACATTCGACCTGAGGATGTAGCCATCAACATCCGAATGGCATTGAGAGTCCACCCTATCATCAGAGGTGCGTTACATTGTTTTCTGCTTATGGTGATTTCAACGCATTCCCAAGACGGGTCAGAGAAGGGTGCCAAAGGACTGGGGTGAAGCTAGTAGATGTCCCCAATGGAAGAAAAGATGCCGCTGACAAAGCTATACTGGTTGACATGTTCCTTTTTGCCTTGGACAATCGTCCCCCGTCTTCAATCATGCTCATCTCTGGTGATGTTGACTTTTCCCCAGCCCTTCACATTCTTGGTCAAAGGGGATATACTATAATTCTTGTGATTCCTTCTGGGGTTGGAGTGTCCTCTGCTTTGTGTAATGCTGGCCGGTTTGTGTGGGACTGGCCAAGTGTGGCCCGTGGAGAGGGCTTTCTTCCTCCGGCTAGACCTGTGATGGCTCCTCCACGTGTGGGGCAGAACGAGAATTCTGGATATCTGATGGGATGCCAAATCAGTGAGAGCCAAGATGGCTTTGATGAGGAAGCAATCGTCTATCGAGGAATTTCTCAAAGTTTTTACAATAGTAAGGATTTTTCGTTCGCAGCTCAGTCTAGATCTGAGTATACAAATGGTGGTGCTTCTTTGGCTTTACCTTCCTTTAATTCTGCTGGATTTAGATCTCATTCTCTCCCGCCTGGTTTAAATGAAGCCACTCCAGGTCCTTCAGCTAACCCGAATTATGCAAGCTCCTGGTGGGTCCAGCCTGGGGACTTGAATGGGTTGAAGGGGCAGTTGTTGAAGCTTTTGGAGCTGTCAGGAGGGTGCATGCCTCTTCTTCGAATCCCTCCTGAGTATCAAAAGTTATTTGGAAGGCCACTATATATCTCAGAATATGGTGCCTGCAAGCTTGTGAATCTACTGAAGAAATTCTCTGACGTGATATCAGTTGAGGGTAAAGGCCATAAGAGGTTTGTTTATATCAAGAACTCTCAAACTGGTACCACTGATGCCACACTGTTACCTCCGTCCTCGCTGAGCAAAGATAAGAAAGGAAAATTTCAGAATGTGAATGAAGATGCCAATGCGGTGTCTGGTTCATCTGATGAGTTATCTGATGAGGATAAGGTAGTTTTGGAAGGAAACAACATAAGCACTGGTTCAGAATCCGTTCGTATAGTAGCTAACCCAGCTGTTGAGAAACGGGAACGAGAGTTACAAATGTTCAAGTGGGAGTTGGAGGATATCCTTGTGAGCTACTCGGGTAAGATATTTCTTGGTGGATTCGAGGCAATATACCTACAAAGGTACAAGAGACCATTGGAGTATGGAAGGTTGGGAGTTAAAAATATGGAGGAGTTGCTCGAGAAATTGCAAGATGTTGCTGTTCTGAGAGAGGAACCCGTGGGTGGAAGGAAATTTGTCGCTGCTGTCGGAAGCTGAGATTCATGGAGTCCTAGATTTGGTAACTTAGTTCAACCTTCCCAGTGCCTTTTTGTTTCGCTCCTTGTTTTAGATTTTCTACTGGCTCTAATTCTGATGGGCTCTTGAGAAAATCTGGCGCATGTATTTTTTTTGCTGCATGTGTTCATCGTAGGTGATAAAAGTTATGAGCGGAATGTCATAGTTGGGAAATCTGACGTACAAAGGTGGAGAAGGGTTGTGGGTTGTGTATTCATATTGTTAACTTACTTCTATAGTGTCTAATACTATATATAAACTTGATAGTTACTACAACTATAACCGAATTTGAATTGTAATTTTTTTAGGTCTAAAGTACTACCATGTAATACACAGGAAGCATGATTTGATTCAATGTGTAACAAGCAGTGGCTGCCTGCCTCATTTCTTATATTCTGCTCTCAGCAGTGTGTGATACATAGTCCTCAATGACCGGAAGAGAGAACCGACACAGACATGCAAAAACTTTGGACCTACCTTCCATCCTCGATCACAATCTGGACGTAACCCATAACAAAAGGTAGATGATAAGTCAACATGTAAGGACTTAATTTGGACAGAAAAACACAAAAAAAAAAAAAAAAACAGAGGAAATAGAACGATGATAAAACCTAAATAGTTAAGAGAAGGTAAGAAGAAAACACTAGTCACTATCTGCAGACTAACCCAGATTCACTAGCGAACCCAGGAATATTGTTTAGGGGGTTATATTTTTTTTTGATACTAACTCTTTAAAATATTATGTCATTTTATATTTTTCAAAAATTTATAAGAACATTTGACTATTTTGTCCGGCTCTGCCCAGACTTCCCGTGTGAAAAGAAGATAACCACTACATCGGAAGCCACTTCAAGCGGATTGGTAAACTAGAACTCTTGCCAAAGAGAAAATAGAGCGAGAATGTTGCAACTCAAGATTCATTAGTTATCATTCCAAAGTTGGAGTCTGTGATTGGATAAGAGAAACAAGAGTTGCAAGTGGGGACTTTTGGAGCATGCATGATGTTGTTGCAAGTGAGGCTGATTATACGGATAGTGATGCAGGAGGAGAAGAGAGATTACATGCTTCACTAAAAGGGATATGGAGGTATTGCTGTAAGAATAGTGACGCAAGAGGAGAAGAGAGATTACATGTTTCACTAAAAGGGATATGGAGGTATTGCTGCAAGAATAGTTATGCGGGAGGAGAAGAGAGATTACATGCTTCACTAAAAGGGATATGGAGGTATTGCTGCAAGAAATGTCAAAATTTGAATGTCTCGTACAAATAATTTAAACTTATACTTTAAGGAAAATTACATTCTTACCCCATGACGTTTGGTTAAATAACACTCATCCATGAGGTTTCAGAACTTATTTTTTTTATCCATGTGGTTTCTCCCGTTTTACGTCCGGCAAGTTGATTGTTTTCTAATTTTTGTTCAGTTCAGGAGATGCTTAAACGTTACCCGAAATTGATAAAACTTTATATTTTGATCCTATGACAAATCCAAAGTTTCAAAGTTTACATGTGACCTAAATTATTATGTTTTTCTACATGAATACATTTTTTTGTAATTTCACAAGATGCCATTTACACAATATTTACAAACTATGGCCATAATCTTCCTGTAAACACATATTGGATAATATGGGACATTGTAGACTTTCTATTCAGTTAACGGTTTTCAAACCATTGTCTTACAAGTTTAGGTTTCAAGATTCAAGGCTTAGGGTTTAATTGTTTTAAAGTTCAGGGTTTGGCCTAAAGTTTACAGTCTAGACTTTTGACACTTAGGAATTTGAGAATACAAGATATAATAGTTACTAGGGATTAAAAAGAGTTAGATCACAATTAATAACATATTGTTAAAAAATCCATAATCTTAATGTTAAGTTATGAACATTTCTATTTTCTTAAAGAAAAAAACGCTAATATTATGTTGCAATATTTTTATTCTACATGTGGAAAATAGTGCCTTCAACATGCCGATAGATACCACCGGCAAGGGTGGATGTTGGGGTTATGTGATCCCATGTTTTTTGAAAAATTGAGCGATTCTTATTTGCATGCTTTGTCCAGTGTCAAGTGACAGAAACAACAAGTAAGATTGTACGGCTTAAAATATAATAGTTTTTTTTTTTTTTATATCCCTTTTATTTTTTTAATCTTTTCTCTTCCTTTCCCACTGCAATCAACAGTTTTTTTTTCAATTTATTTTGCTTTGTTTGTTTTTGTTCTTCCTCTTCTATAAATACTTAGGTCATTCTAGAATTACTTATCAAATCAGTATACCAGATTCCCATAGGTTTTTGTGAGTTTTCAGAAGCTCGTATCGGGAGGAGATACTAATTGTGCTTCCTTAACAATGATAACACTTTCAAATCTCATCTTTTACTTTTATTCTCTATTATTATTTTAGAAATTTATTTTATAAATCCAAAACCTTTATTCTTGTTAGTTGAATTTTATTTTAATCAATTTTTTGTAAACGTATATGTTTCTTTATATAATTAGAATACACATATAAATAGTTTTGTCCAATTAAAAAAATGTCAATTATTTAAGGTTTGAGCAATATCATACCATCTAATTATATTTTTGTATTTTTCTTACGTAAAAATAAAATGAAATTTAGAGTTTATACTAGTTATTAATATTATTAATTTATTATTTAGCAGCTTCAATGTGACCCGGTATAATTGGCATCCCGGCTCCGGCGCGGTGGTGGCCGATGCCCGTTTGTTTTTCCAGTATCGCTATGTCCACCGCGTGGTAGGGTTTTAACCAAGCTGCACTCCGTCTCCAGACGGGCGCATCCCAAACGTTGGGCTTACCGTTTCTAATATTTCTCCTTTGTCCTCAATGGCTCAATCTCTTCATTGCTACACATTGATTTTGGCTCTCCATCTGCTCCTCGACTGCATTTTCTTCTTCCCTTCCCTTTCGCAAAGTCGTTCTTCTTTCAGATTTCTGCTGGGATTTTGTGTCTTTCATTCCCAAATGTGGACATAAATATAGACGAGCAATTCTCTGCATCCCAATCATATCGTCGTAATTTTTACTACTCAGTCTCTGCGCTAGTCAGGTTTCCGGGGTTTCACTTCTCTATCCTTGCTGTTTACAAGGACAAATTGCTCGGCTTAGTTGTGACTGCTGATAAGTTTTTATGCCTATGCAAGGGAAGAGAGCGACGTGATCATCATTTTGCGGGACCAACCTGGTGCTGATATTCTATTCTTTGCAAACGAGTCTGTTCTATTAGAGTGAAGTGTCTGTCTATCTATGCGAGTGCTGTTTAAACTGCTTGGTTTTTCCAATATCTAATTGTGTACACTTGACTCTAATGAGGCTCACCAGGATTGGAGCTAGAAATGATTTTATGGCTTGACTTGGACATGCATGAACTAAAACATGTTTGACTAAATCAGCTAGTGTTACGTCTTCAGGATTATAATTGTTATTATTGTTTGTTTGGATGGGATGGGGTTGGTAATTGATCCACTGCAGTCCTAACTGTTTGCCTTCTTTTGGTTTTGTTTCCAGAATCTCGTAATCCAAGTATCTCAACGTTTTACAGTTAACTTGTCTTTTCTCCTCCAGACCGATCAAATATGGATCTACCTCAGGGTCCTGTGGCCATTATCTGGGATATCGAGAATTGCACCATTCCTAGTGGTGTTAGACCAGAGGAGGTGGCCATCAACATCCGAACAGCACTTGGAGGAGGTGCTGTTACGATGTTTTCTGCTTATGGAGACTTCCACTCCTTTTCTAGACGGGTCAGAGAAGGGTGTCAAAGAACTGGGGTGAAGCTGATAGATGTACCCAATGGAAGGAAAGATGCTGCTGATAAAGCTATCTTGGTAGATATGTTCCTTTTTGCCTTGGACAACCGCCCCCCGTCTTCTATCATGCTCATTTCTGGTGATGTAGACTTTGCTCAAGCCCTTCACATACTTGGTCAGAGGGGATATACTATCATTCTTGTGATTCCTTCTGGGGTTAAAGTATCCCCTGCTTTGTGCAGTGCTGGACGATATGTGTGGGATTGGCATAGTGTGGCTTGTGGCATGGGCTTAATTCAATCAGCTAGACCTTTGGCACCTCACCAGCGTGTGGGACCAAATGAAATCTCTGGCTGTCCAATGCAATTTCAAATGAGCAAGAACCAAGATACCCTGAATGAAGAGGCAACTATGCACCAAAGAATGTTAATAGAAGATGAAAGTGCAGAGAAGCTTGTTTATAGCAAAAACTTTCTGGCCCATGCTTCCATTAGCACACCACAGCTATCACCACCAATAAGCAAAGATAAGATAGGGAAAGGGTCTCATAATAGGAATGAAGATCTTCCTTTGGTGGCTAGATCATCTTATGAGTTCTTTGATGATAAGTGGGTGGTTCTGGAAGAGGGTTCTATTGGAAAAAAGAGAAAGGGAAAAAGTAGGCAATTGATGGAGGACCACATCGTACAAAAAGCACAAACACAAAATATGCACCGAGTGAAGGGGCAGTTAATTAAGCTTTTGGGGAAGTCTGGAGGGTGCTTAGCTCTGTCTCAAATCTCTCAGGAGTTTCAGAAGTACTTTGGCCAGCCACTGTGTGTCTTAGACTGTGATGTTTGCAGCATTGTGGATCTTCTGCAAATGTTCTCATCCGCAATGACAATAGAGGGTGAAGATGCAAACAAATTTGTTTGTCTAAAAAACTTTCGAGCTCGCACTGCCAACAACACACTGTCATCAATATCACTGAGCAAAGAAAAGGAAGGGGGAAGGAGAGATATTCAGATCGGGAACGAAGATATGATATATATTTCATCTGATGAATTTTATCATGATAAAAGGGATGTTTTGGAAAAGAATTCTGTTGAGGAAAGACAAAAAGAATTGAGGGGGCAATTGGTGATGCTTTTGAAGCACTCTGGAGGGTTCTTAGCTTTTAATCGTATTTCTCAAGAGTATCACAAGCTCTTTGGCCAGCCGCTGCTTGTCTCAGGATATGGTGAGCGCAAGCTTGAGGCTCTTGTGCAGAAGTTTGCTTGCGTGATGACGATAATGGGTAGAGGCTCACATAGGCTTGTTTATCTCAAAAGCTCTTGTGCTGACAACGTCAATGGCACACCATTGTCATCACTATCATTGAGCAGAGAAAAGAAAGGGGGAGGGAGTGGGAGAGATATTCAGAATGGGAATGAAGGTGCACATGTGGCATCTAGATCATGTGATGAATTGTTTGATGATAAAAGGGAGGTTTTGGAAGAGAATTCTATTGAAGAAAGACAAAACGAATTGAGGGGGCAATTGATTACACTATTGGAGCACTCTGGAGGGTTCTTAGCTTTTAATAATTTCTCCCAAGAGTATCACAAGCTCTTCGGCGAGCGACTACGTGTCTCAGAATATGGTGCTCGCAAGCTTGAGGCTCTTTTGCAGAAATTCTCACGTGTGATGATGCTAAAGGGTAGAGGCGCTGAGCGGATTGTTTATCTTAAGAACTCTTCTGCTGACACCATCAATAGCACACCACGCTTATCACCATCACCGAGCAATGATAAGAAAGGGGAAGGGAGACGGAGGTTAGGAGAGAGAGTGAAAAGGAAAAGGCATTCAGAATAGAATTATATGGTGTCTGATGAGTTACTTGGCAATTAGAAGGCAGCTCCAAAAGAAGAACTCAATTGAAGAAAAAAAGACAGTGGACGGAGATGCAATTGATGAAGCTTTTGGAGCGCTCTGCCTCTGGAGGGTGTTTAGCTTTCAGTGAAGTGTCCCATGAGTATCAAAAACTGGCTGGCCGCCGTGTGTCAGGATATGGTGGATCTTTTGCAGGAATTCTGATGTGATGACCATTACTTTAGAGGTGATGACGCATTAAAATTTGTTTATCAGAAGAAACTATTGAGCTGTAACCTCAATGGCTCACACCATGCCCCATGTGTTGTGCAGTGGCAGTAATATGACCTTCTTAGAAGTTGAGATTCAGGGTCTGAAATGTTTCTAGTAGGAGTTGGTGGGAGGTCTTTTTGTGCATCTACGGTAAAATATTTATAGGTGGATTTGTGAGCTAAGGTGCGAGTGGAATGGATTATGAGGTTAAGAATTTCAGGGAGTTACTTGGGAAATTGCAAGATGTCGAAATTTTACATTATTGGAGTACGTATAATGCAAGTATCCCCCCCTTTTTTTGTCTCATTGTTTTCCAAATTTTTGCCCCTCCACCCAAACCGAGAGTCTTGTTACCAATTTAATGATTGCTGAGATTTGAGATGGTCCACGCAATTTTGACCAGTTCTGATCTTAAAGGATGGTTATTACCATTCTGAGAATTTACGGTTGGGATAACTATAAGGCCATGGTTTGCGAATCTTACAATTTTGCAGTTCTTGGGGATTAGACGGTGAAGCCATTTCAAATTTCAAACTCATGACCGGTTAAGGCATAGATTCAGGTTGTTCTTTTTAAGAAGGTGAGAACACAAAGGGAATTCATGGGAACACCGGTATATGCGCGTTGGAAATTGTTTAAGAAGGTGAGAAGAGATTGGATGAAACCGTTTAGCGAGGTGTTGGGGTATTAAAACCATGATTGGTTTTGTGTTTTCAAAATCCTCTAATCCAAGTATACCATTGGCTAGATAAACCTGATTTTCATCCTCCTGCTCCAGGTCGTGCAACTATGTATCGACCTGGGGTCCTGTGGCCATTATGTCGGAGAAGGAGAATTGCGCCGTTCTTGGTTATGTTTATACCTGATAACAATAAACTACCGTGTCCAGGTTTAAGGCACATCTGGCATTGCCCGCCGTTGATGTGAATCACCAGTTGAACGGTAGCTCAATACACCAGGAGAATGATAGGACCCCGTGGGCGGGGATTGTTCTGGCGATTGACCGTCGAGGCAGAAACATTCGGTGAAGAAACAAGTGGAGTTGAGGACAGAGGTGCAGAAGAAGATTGACGGGTGAGTTCATGTTCAAGGCGGTTTTCTTCCTGGAGCAACATACCAACCAGATCGTCGATGGTGGCATCATCCACCTTGACCATGAAGGCCGCTGAAAAGAAGCTGTAAAAAGCGTTGAGACCGGTTAAGATTTAGCAGATGAGATCCTCATCAGTAATAGGGTGCAGATTCTCAGCTAAGGAATCAACTATTTGACGTTTGCGGATGTAATCTATCATCGGCATAGATACTGCTAACAGAATTTTTGTAGGGATAAAAGGAATATACAAAAGAATGAAATAATAAAAGAAGTATAAAATAAACCTACAACTCTATACGGGTAGCAAATAATTCCCGGTCGGAGTACAGTGTGAATATATTACCACCGAGAGTATCGAACCCAAGAGACTTATAGAAAACTAGTCCTAATCCCGGTAATAACCTATTCTAAAACAGGGGGAAAAGTAAATATTGATTCTAAACTAAGAGAAATAAATAAACCTATCTAAATGTATGATTCGAGACTAGATCAACCCTAAGTGCCACTATGAACATTTAATACATAACAAGTTTCTGAAATCACCCGAACAAATGAACGTGCCGGATGTCCTGCCGGATAGTTATGCACGGCATATTCAAAGACGTTGAATATGCCGGACACAACCAACCCGACACTCGACCCTGCAAGAGTAAAAATGTGAATTGTTATCCTAGCCTCTGGCTTCTGAAAACAAGGACTCATTATCCAGTTCGAACCTAACAATCTCTCATCAGTATTCGTCCGAATAACGAAAATGGATAAGGTTATTCAAGTCTTTCGGTGTTGTCATCTACACCTCTACATCTAACAACGGTAAAAGACCACTAAGATTCCTTAACCAAAACACTCTTGTCTTTTGAACCTCAAGTAGAATTTAGAAGATAGGAGAACAAGTTGCGATCTCATTCTGCCTTATATGAAAATCTGAATCTTAGTAAAACTTGTAAGAATATATATATTGAATGATCAAAGTGCTTACAAGGAAGAACTCATCCCTAACCAAAACCTAACAAGGATTCCTCCTTCACCATCCACTCAAATAAAGAAGAAATACATAAGGGAGAAGGAGATTGGTCATAGCCTTAACCCTGACAAAGATCTTCTCTTCTTCTTCGTGGATGGATCCATAGAAATGCCTTGGACACCAACAATGGAATGTGGGGGGAAATGAAGTGTGGATGGAGTGTATAGATATGTTGGAATGTAAGAATTGATGCAGACTCTCGATCTATTTATAAGCCTCAATCGTGCCTTTGCCGGGCGTCGTGCCGGATCAGGAGTAGCCGGCACATGTGAAAAACGTGTCAACTGTTAACAGTTGAAACCGCCGAATCTGCGCGAAAAGGTACCTGTGCCGGACAAGAGATGCCCGGCACCATACCCGGCACCAGCCAAATTACCAACGGTCAATAACTGCCATCGTTTGGTCAACCGTGGCGACTCTTCACTTATGTCGGATGGAATGTACTCGGCATCGTGTCCGGCAAAGCCTCTTTTCTGCTCTATGCTTGTGCCGTGCAGGAGTTACCCGGCCTCAAGTTCGACATCTAGGTCAGAAATGATTTCATTGTCCGAAAAACATGTATAAACATAAATCTGAACAAATATTAGACTTTATATGAAATATAACATAATTACTAACTATTTAACCTTATTTAGACTATAAAATATGATAAGTCTGCGGTTTATCAAGGCCCTACACTTACCTTTTGCTAGTCCTCGAGCAAAACTAGATTAGAAAGGAGCAAATACTTATGCACAAAACAGATAACTCTATAATGACAATTAGATAAATATTCCCAACTGTCTGACTCTATTTCATAAGTATCACTTAATCTTCCTTATCTATCAAAAACATACTAATGGGTAAAAATAAAGAATTTCAAAACCGATGAAAAACTTTTGGGCTACTTTGCATAAGGGATTTTGTAATCTCTCCTTTTTCCGGTTTCCATCATTCAGCTCTATTTTCCAAGAGTTTCTGAATGTGGCCAAGACACTCATCGATGGTTTTGATGGTCCAACCCTATTTTGCAAGGGTTTCTGAATCAACCATGATTTTTTTGCATTGAAGAACAGGGAATTTAGGAGAAAAACAAAAGGAAAAACTCTCGTTTCTTGCTTTTATTTTGAGGTAAATTTTTTTAACCTCAAGGAATGTAATGCTTTTCCTTTGGAAGAAGATTTTTTTCTTCTTCTTTTGCACAAAAAACCCTTTTTAAGATTTTCACCCAAAAGACTTTTTCACAGTTTGAAAAAGAAGAGAAAATATTACCCAGAAGCACATAAAGGAAAGAATTAGGAGATAGATCATATACTTATGTGAAATAAAAAGAATCAAGAAGTTAAAAACAGGAATCTACAAGTCATTAGAAAGCTTACCTCTTGAGAGAACGAGCATTTATTCATTCCTAATCTCATCTCAATCAAAAACATGCAAAAAGTTTAGTAAAACATTGATAAAACTCATAACTTATGCATATTATTAAAAAAACTAACCTATATTAATTTTTTTAAGGGGGATTCCTGCCCTACACTTGGCAGGAACACTGTCCCCAGTGTTCAAAATTGAAAAGAAATTTTGCAAAAATTTTTTTTTAATGAAAAAGTAGAAGAAACTTACCATGAAATCAGTTAACAAATAAAACACATAAAAACAATAACGGAAAAAGATTTAGGAAAAGAGAGGCTCCCCAGTGTGAAGAATATGAATGTGTGAGGAGGAACCGCCCTACACTTAGCCTTTTGGGCTACTTGGCATCATCCGAGATCTTTGACAGGATGGTAACCGAATTCGCATGCTCCCTTGGATTGGTTTGCGTTTGGGATGGGAGTTGACCTTGTTGTCGTGGTTGCGCCAGAAGTTGCTGTAATTGCAATTGCAACGTTTTATGCTCTTTGCGAATGGTCGAGATCTCATTGTGAGCGTCCTGGGTCTTGTTCATCAGAGCCGACATCATGTCACGCAATTCAGCTATCTCGGCCTCTGATGAAGATGCAGGGTGGGATGGTCGGTATTGTCTCTGACCTCCCTGGTAGCCGGCTTGACTTTGGAAGTTTTGAGGGGGTTGTTTCCCCTGATGCCATGGCTGCCTATACCCTTGGTTGCTCACATAATTGACTTCCTCAGCATTCTGAAAGTCTGGAAATTCAGTGCCGTGAGCGTGTGGTCGTGCACTAACCACATTCGCTTGCTGAGGAAGGTTATTCATCGCTATTTGCTCCACCACCTACTGTAGAGCGCTAACCTTCGTGGATGTTTGAGCATTGCTCTTCAACAACTGCTCATGACTTTGCATCAGTTTTTCAAATCTGGCATCTCCCTCGCCCACTTGATATAAACCAGCGGTACCACCCCTGGATCCACCTGTGGCCCAATCTCTAATCTCTTCGCAAAGAGATTCAATTCCACTAAGGAATTGATCTCCAGGCTTCTTCAGTATGTCTGCACCAAGGGAGGATAGGATCATCGTCTTGCATTGGTTGACCAATCCTTTGTAGAACAATTGAGATAGTTGTTCCTTGGTGAGGCCGTGGTGTGGACACGTGCGCAGCAACCCCTTGAATATGTCCCAAGTTTCACAGATGTTCTCCGAGCCAGGTTGTCTGAAGTTGTATATCTCAGCGATCATCTCCAGGGTGCGACTTGGAGGCAGGAATTTGTCATAGAACTTGGTTGCCATGTCCTCCCATGTGGAAATAGTACTGAGGGTCAGACTATGGTACCACTTGCTGGCATTTCCCGTGATACTATAGGGAAAGAGGGAAAGTCTAGCATATTGGAGGACATTATTTGTGGAGGTTAGGTTGTTTGTATGTTGTAGGAATTTGGTGATGTGGAGCAAGACATCTTCCGGGTTCGACCCATCAAACATACCCAACTCCTTGATGCATATGATTTGATGATATGGCTTAAGTTTTTGCCACTCATCATATTCATTTTGTGCAAGGAGAGGGAGGTCGATTGCTGGCTTTTGGCCTTGGTTGGAAGGCCTGTTTATGTTGCGGACGGTTGGTGCTGCCATGTGCGTAGGAAATGCTCTTTGTAGG
This sequence comes from Limonium bicolor, assembly GCA_023374045.1. Taxonomy (NCBI): domain Eukaryota; kingdom Viridiplantae; phylum Streptophyta; class Magnoliopsida; order Caryophyllales; family Plumbaginaceae; genus Limonium; species Limonium bicolor. The sequence goes on from CM041778.1 coordinate 325,027,573, forward strand.
TTTCTTCGTTGTCTGATGGAGCGTGTAACACCCCGATTTTCACACCCTAATTTTTTTTATATTTTACATTAATACTGCAGTGGAAGTCTTACAAAATCGGAGTGCTACTGCCACATCCACACCAACTGTGGATGCTAAGGCTTCCACCACTCACCTACTTATTACAAAACATATGACTTGTATGCAAAGTCTAAATTTTTGCATAATTGATATACACAACTCTGTAGCATTATACATGATAACTAACTCCTAAAACTCTATGTGATCGTTCCCCGCGTCCCATGCTCAAGCAATCCAGGTAGAGATTCCATCTTCACTTAAATCTGTGGCCAACAAACAATCACACAAAGGGGCCACAGGGCACAAACCAGAAAACGTCAGCAAAGCTGAGTAACTCTCAACCAGTAAAATTCATTTGAATAAAACATCCTTGTGATAGTATAAATAAATCACACAATAAATTAGCAGAATAATCAACCAGAAGCACACCACATTCATACCTTAGTACATACCACCTGTACATAAAAATACCATAACCACAATAAATTCACCAGAGATATAAGTCCATTGGTATTTTGGAAACCACATAACAATTTCCACCATTTGTATCACAGCTTATTAACCTTCCACCAATCCTTGGGCACACTGGTCTTTCGACAAAGAGCTTCAAGGCTCTCGGCCCCTTGGACAAATATAACCACCAATCCTCGGGCACACCGGTCTTTCGACAAAGAACTTCTATGGTCCTCGGCCCCTTGGACAATTTATAACCACCTCACCCTATGTCCTTAAGTGTGCACACCCCCCTAAAGGTAACTTTTGACCAGTAGAAGTAGATCATAGTGGCTTAGCTCCAATACATTGGTAGGGGCAAAAATTCAGTGTATGGCCAACTTTTGGGCTCGACAGTATCAATGGCCAACCATGGCTCAACAATTTTGAGATATATATGTCCAAGTTCACATTTCAATGAACCACCAACAGAATTTAGAACTATTAACCAACCTTTCAATATGTAAAGGTCAACCATGAACACATCAAATAACCAAAGACAACCATCAAACCAAAACAACTTCATTTCTACCCATTGGTCAAACCACCTCAATATCGTCAAATAAAAACCAAATAAGGTTAATAATAACAAGAACCCTCTTAGAAATTACACACAAACTCAAATTCAAACATTAAGATACTTTTAGCACATTTTTGCTTCACCAAGCCACCAATTACTTTCCCAATGTAGCCACCACCTAAAACTTCACTCATGAGTTATTTATAGGCTATAGACCATAGAATCAAGTAGAATTAACAACCAACACTCGCAACCACCTAGGAAGGCTCAAAGCTCAGTTTTAGGCCTTAAAGGTTGCCTAGCATTTAACCGACTTCCCAAATGTATTTTTCTTTGATTTTTCGATCATAGGCTAAATACTTAGAACCAAGATTACTGCCAAATTTTCAATCCAAATGAATTCGGGAACCCACCTAACCAAGTTACAAGGCTCATAGCATATTTTCTTCTCTACAACCTTTGTCTATCATTTTCCTGTCTAGCCACGAACCCCTACCACCCAAACTAACTCAATATAAGTACAATTAGTCAGAATAACTCATCAAATCCACCCAGTTCCCATCGAATTCACCTTAGAGAGCTTAAAAACTCATTTTCCCTTTTAAAGTCACCTAGAATTTACCCTACTTCCCAAAGGTATTTTTCTTTAATTTTCGCAGAGTAGAACAAGGGTTTTGAAATACGACCATAGCCAAAATTTCAATTCAAAACAAGCTAGGGTTCGTAGGTAACCAATCTCAAAAGCTTAAGGTCAAAAACATGCTTTAAGGAAAGATTTGATGAGCATAGGTGTTACCTGACTTCTCCTTGCCATTTCGACCACTTTTCTACTTGATCCTCTATTGATTGAAGCTAAATCCTCCACCCAAGAACTCTCCTAGGCTCCTTGAGAATTTTCCTTCCCTTGAATCTTGTTTTCTCCTTGAATTATGCTAGTTTAGCTTGATTTTCCATCTTCTAATGGGTACCCACGACTTCTCCTATCCCCCTCGAGTGTTTTAATGGTGGAAATGATGAAAGGAAGAAGAAAGTGTGTTGTTCTCGTGAGGAACAATGGCTGGATGAATGACCTCTTTAAATAGACATTATAAACCAATGAAATCATGACATGTGTATGTTATTCCTATCCCTTCCTAACCCTTGGATCGTAGATATTTTTCTAGGATAAATCTACACCCTTGAAGTGTCTCCACCCTCATTAATGAAGGGATAAGGCTTATCCCTAAAATGATTAACAAAAGGACGAAATAGTGTATAGTAAGGAGGTTAAGAAAGATGTCTTAACTTTCAACCCTTGGATCATAGATATTTTGCTAGGATAAATCTCCACCCTCCATGTGTGACCTCCCCTCTTAATAAGGTGATAAGCCTTATCATTTTCATGATTATATAAGGACAAGAATAATTAATAAGGTTAGGACACGTGTTTCTCCCTCATTAGTTCCAGCTGTTGTCTAATGATAAAGTGACACCTAAGGGGTTTAGTCATTAATGAAGGTGACACAAGGCTTCTCTTGATTGGACCATGTGTAGCTTCTCATCTCTTGACACCTCAACGCTTACATCACTGTTATGTCATACTAACATCATCGCTGCATCATCACTGCATCATCATTGCATCATCACTGCATCATCATGGTCAAAGTTGACCATTGACCAAGGTTTGACCATTGTCCAATGTTTGACCGAGGTTAGACCAAAGTCGGCCAAAGTTTGACCACAGTTGACCAAGGCTTCTTGAACTCTAAGTAGCTTCCCGAAGTCTTAGTGTTTTCTGAGACTTTTAGAAATTATGGTTTCCTAGGGTTTCAATTGAGTTTCCAACCTTCCCATGACTCAATATTAAGTTAATCTATCTCTTAGAATAGGTTTCCAGGGTTTCCGGAACCATTATCGGCACTTACGAGACTTCCAGGGCTTTTCGGGACTTTAGCGTTTTCCTTAAAATTTCAGGGTATTACAGAGCGAAGAAGGGTTCTCCCGATTTTTGGGTCAAGGTTTGCTAAATCTTCTGGAAGATTAGTTGACCGGAGAAGCATTCACCTTTTTATGACTTTAAGAGGAGCAAAAACAAAATATTAATTTAACAAAGTATAGTATAAAGAGTAATAATATAGAAATGTTACGAAACTAAAAGAAAAATAAATCATATTGAACATGCCGGACCGTGTGCCGGGCGTCACGTATCCGGTAGTGGACTTCCTCCACTAATGCCGGGTTGAATTTACCCGGCATATTGCCCGGCTTGTTCAAATGTTGGTGCTCTTGGTGATAGTGATGATGTTGAGAAGCTTGAGTCATTTAACTTTTCTCTCTCAAAAGATATATTTGATCCGAGAAATTAGGATTCACTTGATACTAAAATGATGGATGCTTTAGTGATGAAGGGTCCTAAAAGAGATTTGTTAGTTAATAAAGGCCTAAAAGATAAGTTTTCTAGACGATTTAGTTTGACATTATATACTAGAATTTTGTCAATTGGAGAAAAGTGTGATAGAGATTGGCTTGTCTATTCAAAGGAGATTGATAGATTGTTTTGTTTTGCTGTAAAATATTTAGGAAAGGGTCAATAATTGGTCAATTGACAAATGAGGGTTTTGGAGATTGGTCACATGTTAGTGCTAGGCTTAGATAGCATGAGACATGTAGGGAGCATGTCAAGAACATGGTCACTTGGTATGATATGCGTTTAAGACTATTAAAAACTGGGACCATTGATAAAAGTTTTCAAGAACAATTGGAGAGAGAAAATGTTCATTGGTAAAAAATGTTGCTTAGAATCATTTATGTTGTGAAATTTCTTGGAAAACACAGTCTAGCATTTCGTGGTAGTAAAGAAAGGTTATATGAAAATAGCAACGTAAATTTTTTAGACTTAATTGAGATACTAGTAGAGTTTGACCCTATTGTTCAAGAGCATGTTAAGCGTATTACAAATGATGATTTTCATGTTCATTATATTGGTCATAGTATTCAAAACGAATTGATAGGTTTACTTGCCTCTGCCATTAAATCATAAATCGTCTAAGAAAATAAAGCAAGCTAAGTACTTTTCCGTGATTCTTGACTGCACTTCGGATTCTAGTCATCAAGAGCAAATGACTTTGATTCTAAGATATGTTGATGTTTCTTCTTGTGGTGTTCATGTAGAGGAGTCTTTTCTAGGATTTCTAAATGTGAATGATACAAGTGGTCAAGGACTGTTTGTTGTTTTGCAAAATGAATTGAAGTATCTTGATATATATAATGTGAGAGGTCAAGGCTATGACAATGGGTCAAATATGAAAGGAAAGAATCAAGGAGTGCAAAAAAGACTATTGGATTTAAATCCAAGAGCTTTTTATAGTGCTTGTCGCTGTCATAGTCTTAACTTGACATTATGTGATATGGCTAATTCATGTGGTAAAGCTAGAGACTTTTTTGGTATCATACAACGCACTTACACAATCTTTGCAAATTCCACTAAGAAATGGCTGATAAGTGGTGAAATAATGTAATTATAAGGTCTTTATTTACCTTCATTTCATGCAACTATTGACCTATTTCACCACTTTATAGAGCATTTCATTATTATAGGTGAACTTATACAATTTTGGTTATAATATAGGTAAACGCTCACTTGAGCACTGATTTTGGAGATTCTCAAGACATTGTGGCCAAGCTTTAATTGCCATGAGGAGTGTGCCAAAGACAATGGGTGTAACACCCCTACTAATCCGGCTCCTAAATATAATATAAACGTCGTACTTAGTAAGTAAATCGCAGCGGTAAATAACAGACTGTCGCTCTAATTGTGTCACTGTTATCACTCGCCCATACGGGTGATAACGAGTTACAAGATAATCAACATGCGAAACGTATTCCCGCAGTGACCACAAGAGATAGATAGTAGTGCTTAAACAATCTAAAAACATATCCAACAACAACCGCTTATTGCAAAACCGTACACGTGAGCGTCTAACCAAACATACACCTCGGTTTACAAAACCCGAGTCCAAAACAACTGTAGTCTCAAACCGTACCAAGTCTAACCAACAATAAACAACAACTGTCGCGCCCCGCGTCGACCCTTCAGCTAGTCACCTGAAATAAATATGGTTTGTGGTATGGAATCAGCCCCTGCTGAGTATGTTATCACATGCCCCGTCATGCCTCCTCAAACCCCTCAATTAATTGGTTGAGAGCATGAGATTCGTTACATGCCATACCGTTTTAATATTTAAACTGTAAAACATTTATCAGTAATATCCATACAATAACACAACCACCAATACACAATATAAACCACACAGTATAACCAATGAACAACAAGGCAAAACAACGAGGATAATAAACAAGTATTAACACCCGTCCTTGGTATAGAAACCAATAATGTTCGCCACTGTACAAGTCTCAGCTGTAATAATTGTTCAGTTATACCTAGTGGCAACATCTCGTTAAAATGACGTGCCTCTAAATTACCCATATATTATGGCGGGTCACCCACGGCAGTAGCCACTCCAACGGTAGAGTCTCCAACCAACGAGCCATCCTAGCTCACGGGAAATTTTCTTGATACTTACGGACCCGTACGCGGACATCCTAGTATCGTTTTTGTGATCACAGCGCGCACCAAGAGCCACATCCTCTTGGCTTTGTTATGTTTAATTAATTATACCATCGCATCGCATTACCAATTTCCTAACACAGCAGACTAAGGTCGTTAGTCCAATCCGAAGTCTGTAAACCCGGGATCCAGTGTCAGATACGAGAGCGGCGTTTAGAAAGGCCAATGCTCCGTATAAAAGTCTCGGATAATATGTATACCTTATTATCCTAGTGCTACAACGTTTCTCTGACGATCTTTATATTTCATATAAGATAGCACTTTAGCCGCTAGTTCGTTTTATATATATAGGTCCATATATACGAACCAATACTGTTAACTCAACAACAGTAAATATTAAGCAGCTATAAATATACAATTCACACATATTTATTTACACATTCAGACAAACAATCTTATCACAGATCACACAGAAGTCTGAACTGAGGAAGCCCTCAGAGACAATCAGAGACACGTAACAACATACCGTTCACCCTGATTGTATAACGGTGGAGTATGAATCAGCTAGATCCGAATGCTCCTCGTGTCATCTCTAACAGTCTAAATAATACATAACGCTACTGATTAGAATCCCGTATAACAACATAACTCTACGGTACCCCGTACCGTCACTAATGCCTCCCGGTTAATCCCCCGCCTTTAACTGTCAACGTTTGTCGGGTTTTCGGTTTAACTCAGGATTTGGAAAAACGTTATATTACATGCGTAGTCTTGTCTCGTATATTAATATACTTAATGTTTGAACCTTGTCATCGCATGTAACTTAATATACCCTTGTATATTATATAGTTTGTTTCTATATTGCATGTATAATTCTTTATCATGTATTATACATCTCACCTTAGTATTTATTTTTCTAAGGTTTATTTTTCCAAGTTTAATGTAGTATAATTCATATGTACAAATACTTTGAATTATATAAATCCTTATTATTCCATGTATACTCCTAACATTAGAATTTCCATATCTAATGTTTGTAATTCTTTTCCCTTTTATCTTATACCATTTTAATCATGGTAATATATGGTTATTGAACCATATTATATTTTTTTTCCACTCCATAACATATATTTATTTATATACATGTATTATGGGACTATTTATTATATGGTAAGTCTTTATAATATATATTCATTCTTTTTAATGAATACCTCTTATATTATAAATGTTATAACTCTTATAACATTAAAAACCATATTATAAATTTCATTTAAAAATGTTAATATTTCCGAACAGCACCTATGCTCTTAAATATTTACAAAATCCACCACATAATTTATATATTGTTATGTTATAGTTATATAACATATATTATGACATTTATGTCATTAAAACAATTATAACCTATAGTTATATTTTGTTATAAAATACCAAACAGCCCATTAAACTCTCGGTTTTTATTTTCTCCCACCAAACTTCCATAAATTACAAATTAACCCCAAATTATATTTCATTGTTACACTTATAATATATACCTTATATTATAATCCTTAAACCTTAATATAATTATAACCTATGGTTATAATTTAAAATAACCGAACAGACCCCCTAGGTCTATTCTAATTTAATTTCCACCACTTAACTTTCTATATTCACCAATTTACCCCACTTTATAACATATAGATTCTAATTTCATTAAAACTATATATTATACATATATCTTGATAAAACCTTATATATAACTCCAAAAATTACCAAACTATACCAAAAGGTTATAAATATCATTTCTAACCTTATACTTTCTATAAATCTCGGTTTATACACATATGTTACCCATTTGTAACAATGTTATGAAATATCATATATTATACTTATATAATTCATATAAACTCCAAATTTAACCAAATAAACTTCTAAAAATTCCTAATAACCTAAGGTTTGTACTAAACTCCATTTAGTACCCCAAGTTTTCGGAAATCACAATACCACCCCAACTATTATAAATCTTTTACAATTTAATAAGTATCTTATTATAAGGTAGTATTTTAATTCCTTAAATTCTCCAAACTTGGTCAAAGTCTCCTATATAGTCAACTTTGACTTCTAATACCAAATTGGACTCAAACTCTCGGTAATTACCAAACATAACCTATACTTTTCTATTTTTACAATTTTGACACAAAACTTTATAAAATGTTATAATTTTTATTAAATTCATTTAAAAACCCTAAATTCCTCTAAATTAGGCCCACGGCTTAATATTTTGCTAGTAATTACCGTTTGGCCCCAAACTTAATTATATAAGCATAAATTAAACTAAATAAGCTTTAAACTTAAATTAAAATGGCCTAATGACATGGCCTTATTACAACCTTTCTTTATAACATAAAATTACACTTAAAATAGCTCAAATTATACAATAAACTCACGGCCTTGCTGTAGTTTATGTATTTTTCCACATAATGTCATAATTTGACCATTATGTTAATTAAATCACTTAAATGACTAGCTTAATTTATATTAGTCATTTTTTTCCATTATTAGGTTATAAATAACCCATATAATTAACTCCACTCTTGGCACATGTATTATATATGCCAAGAAATCATAAAATCATAAGTTTAAGGTGTTTATACCTTGGTTTATCCTTAGAAGAACTCGGCAGCTTGGAGGAAAATTCACCACATCATTTAGACATGTTTAATACACCAAAATAAGATATGGTTATACTCCAAGCTTGAGCTTAACCATAAGGAACAATTAATGTAAGATTTAAGGCAAAAATCACCTTAAAAATGCAAGGAAGTTTCCAAAGGATTTCGGCATGAATTAAACACACCACAAGGTGTTAAATTCACCATTTAAACATAGGAAATAGCTAGACAACAACAAGCTGCTGTGGTAATAGGTTTTACCTTGGCAAAATGCCTTAAAGAATGGTATTTCCTTTGAATTTCGGCCACCCTTGCTCCAAATGGTTAACCAACTGAATAAACATGTAAATATGAAGATTATGAGTGAATAAACTCATAAAAATCAGAAGGAACAAACCGGATGGAGAGTAGAGATCCTTAAGGTATGTTTTTACCTTATAATGTAGATTTGAACAACCTTGGTCCCTAGCTTTGCTTCAGCCGAGATTGGTGTTTGTTCAAGGTTTAAAACACTGAGAATGAGCCATGGAAAGTGATAGATCATGAGCTCCAAGCGTAGGTAATGAAGAGATGAAGAAAAAGAGCTAAAATAAGCCTTAAACCATTACCTTAGGTGCTTAAGAGATTGAATTGTCTTCCTTACTCAAGAACACAGCTTGAGAGGGTCTGGGAATACAGAGGGCTCGGCTGGAATGGGACAAGAGGCAAGGGAATGATTGAAATGAGCTTAAATGATTGAAAAAGTAAAGAATGGAATAGTAACAAGGTGATTCATCACATTAGGTGAGATATTTAGCAAATTCTGAATGAGCTGTCTTCCTTCCTCCATGCCTGCCGACAGCCAAGGGATAAGAAGGGTCAATTAATTGACCATTGACCAACTTGGTCAATTTTGCTTAAAAATGCACTATTTGGGTACTATTCACAAATGAATGCCATATTTTCGATTTTTTTTGAAATTTTGGATTTAGACCTCCCAATGTGGTAAATTATAGTACATTAGTATATCAAGGTCTAATCCAATGCTTAACACCACTCAAAACCCACTCAGAAAGTCAGTTTTCTCAAAAACCGTGCTTTAAGGAATTTTAGAGCACTTTTTGTGTTAGAACATGTTTTAGAGCTTGGTTTCCTTTGAGAATGGTTTTATAATGTTCATTACTTCATTATAATACTTAGGAATCCACTTTGGATCCTTTTTGAGGTCATACAATCTTTATGGTGCTTTAAAGCACATTTTTGGCTTTACCGATCTTAAGGCATGTTTTTGCCTTGTTGAGATCTTTTAGATTGTTCCCCAATGGTGTTAAGATGATTATTAGCCTTCTTAGGTCATCAATAGATGATTTAATTAAGTTTTTAAGGTTAGGGGTATTTCAATGGGTCAAATGGGGATGATTTCGGTGTAGAAAGACCGCTTCTAGAGAAGACCTACCCAGAGGACCGCCCCTGTAGGGTGGTCGAAAGCTGAATTTTGCTTCTGATCCGGACCGCCCCAGGCTGACCTCCTCTATGGGGCGGTCGGGGTTAAGTCGCTCACGAGATTTTCTTTCTGGTCGGGACCGCCCCAGACCGAATGCCCCTGTGGGGCAGTCGGAACGAAATTTTACCCAGATTACAGTTTTAAAAATGGAAAACTTTGACGCACTTACTCACTTTTCATTCCACATTCGAGAATAGAGAGAGAGAGAAGGTGAAAAGAGAAGAAAGAAGAGGAAGAAGAGAAGAAGGAAGAGCTCACCTTCTTCAAAGCTTCCAAGCTCCATTAATGGCTTCTCTTTACTTCTTTCTAGCTTTTCTCTTCTTTATGTTTGAGTAAAACTTTATTGTGCTTTGGGATGAGTTTTTGACCCTGAACCCTTGAATATGCTTGTGAATCTTATTATGCCTTAATATAGTTATTTCTCTCTTGATAATCACTCAATGCTCTTAAATTGATCTCTTAATTGCATTTGTGGTGAACCCTTTCTACAATTTGATTTTGAGTTAGGTTTGTGACCAATTTGAGAGAGAACCCTTAATTTATACCTCTAGGGTTAGTGGGTATAATTTGGGGCTTTTATCTAGAACTTATGTCTAACGCTATCTAGTGAGTTTAACCCTAATTGGTTTTGAAAGTTAAAATACATTAGATAAGATTTAGCCCATCTTTGGTTTAGAGGGTTATTATTCTTGTTCTAAAAACACAATCAAGCTTACCGCCGGCTAAACCCCAATTTATTGCTTTCATTTCAATTACTAATTACCGAGACTAGGAAGTTAGGACTAATTTCCACTAGTACAAAAAGGGCCTATTTCGGCGGTTGTAAAAGGCCTATTTCGGCGGTTCTAGAACCGCCGAAATGGAGACCGCCGAAATAGGGATGAGACCCTATCTCGGCGGTTGTACAACCGCCGAAATAGGCGCGTTTTAAAATTAAAAAAAGGACCTATTTCGGCGGTTCCTAGCTAACAACCGCCGAAATAGGTCCTTTTTTAAAAAAAAAATTATTTTCGCGTCGTCTTCAACCTCACAGCAGCAGTTCCGGCGATTTTCAAGAGGCACAACCACGAGAATGAAGGCGCAGAGCATGTAAGTTCGCCACGAGAGAAGAAAATGAACACATACAGGCGCAGAGCATGTAAGTTCGAGTATATTACCGGTTCCCGGAGAGAATAAGATAAGTTCGGGTATATTACCACAAGGAAGAAGAACACAAGCGCAGAGCATGTAAGTTCGCCTACAAAATTACCGTGAGATTAGAGGATGAAGAAAGGTGTGCAGAGCATGTTTATTTGCCAGTTAGGGTTGCGAATTTACCGTGAGAGAACGGGATGAAGTGAGAGCAAGTGAAGAAGAGAGGCGCAGACCATGTTCGCCATGAGAGCAAGTTCGCCAGTGAAGAAGAGAGGCGCAGACCATGTTCGCCAGTTAGGGATACGAAATTAGAGAGAAGAAGATGAAGAGATAGAGGCGCAGAGCAAGTTCGCCAGTTAGGGATACGAAATTAGAGCGCAGAGCAAGTTCGCCAGTCGGTGAGCAAATATATAATAAAAGAAAGTCTATTTCGGCGGTTGTTAGTAACAACCGCCGAAATAGACTAAAATTTAAGGGGCCTTTTGAAAATTTCAGAAAAAATTCCGGGAAATGAACCTATTTCGGCGGTTGTGGATAAAACCGCCGAAATAGGGCTCCGAGATTTTTGTAGTCTGGAAAAAGACACATATTTCGGCGGTTCCTAGCTAGGAACCGCCGAAATAGGTGTCCTCGGAGCCCTATTTCGGCGGTTTTATCTACAACCGCCGAAATAGGGGCGCCGAAATAGGCGTTTTTTGTACTAGTGTTCCTTGTGGATAAGACACTTGTTGTACTATATTGATTAGGTGCACTTGCATATTCCTTGCATTTATTTATATACTTTGTTATATAGTTTTGCACAACAGTGGCAAATCTTGAAAGATAATGTAAAAGGATTAACTCCTAAGTCATTGTCATCTACCCGCTGGGAAAGTCGAGTTGATAGTGTTAAAATTATAAGGTTTAAAATTGTGGAAATATGAGAAGCTTTACTTCAAGTTGCAAAATCAGATAATGATTCTAAGTTAAGAAGTGAAGCTAAATCATTAGCCACAAATGAACTTGGTGATTATGAATTTCTACTTGTAATAGTTATTTGATATGATATATTATGTGTTGTTAATATAGTTAGCAAACATTTGTTATAAAAGGAAATGCTAATTGATGTTGCAATTGAAGAAGTAAAATGTTTGATTTCATTTTTTGAAAAGTATAGGAAAAGTGGTTACCATGATGCCACTAATATTGCTAAAGAGATTTGCGTTAAAATGAATATTGACCCTGTGTTTACTGCTAGACCTGAAATTCGAAGAAAAAACATTTTGACGAAAGTTCACCTGATATTCCTATATTATCTCATTAGGATTCATTTAGAGTTAACTTATTCTTATACATTGTTGATCATGCTATCGTTTCTTTAAAAATGAGGTTTGAACAATACTTAGAATATCAAAAAAAATTTGGTTTCCTTTTTACATATGAGAGGTTGCAATCCTTGGATGATTTAAGTCTAATGTCTTGTTGCACTCATCTTGAAAATACACTTAGTAACTGTGGGCAATCTGATATCAATGGAAATGATTTGAATGTAGAGCTTAAGTTACTTAGAGAGTTTTTGCCTAACAAAACGATGAGACCTTATAAGATTTTGAGCTATTTAAGGTCTGTTGATTGCTTTCCTAATGCAACCATTGCATATCAAATTTTGTTGACTGTTCCTGTTACTGTTGCATCTGCAGAAAGAAGTTTCTCGAAGCTCAAGTTGCTAAGCTCATATTTGTGTTCTACAATGTCTCAAGAAAGACTTAATGGGTTGGCGATGATACAAATCGAAAATGATCTCTTGGAGCAACTTAATTATGAAGAATTGGTTGACAATTTTGCTTCAAAGAATGCTAGAGGAATGAATATTTTCAAGTGAACATTTTGTAGTAACCAAGTCATAACTTTATGTTTAAGATACATTCAACAGTGTAAACATAATGATTTTGAAGTGTAATTTAATTTAGTAATATTTCTATTTTGCATAATTTAATTTTATAGAGGGTCTCATTTTAGATTTAACACAGGGCCCTAGAAATTTTCTAGACGATGTTTTTATAAATTACTATCAATGCATTAATATAATTTTTTAGTATATATAATTAAAATAAAATTTTAATCTAAAAACGTCTTGAATAAAATAAAATAAAATAATTATATACCTAAAAATTATAATTAACTTATAGATTATGAAATATTTTGTAAACCAGCAAGTATTATTAGATATGAAATCTCGTAATTTATACAAAACTCACATTATCAAGATGGATAATATGTTTATTATATTTTAATAAAGATGTCTATATTGTTATAAACTTAATTTTTTTAATTAATTGTAAAGTATTGTCCAATTAAATACTCTTAACTATCAAATTGAGCTTATTAACATTTTTCTTTGTTTAAATGACATACTTTAAAAGATTACTGAACTATTTAAACTGCATTTTTTTTGAAGTACAACTATTTAAACTGCATTAGTATAAGCATATACCTAGTTATTAAATACCAAAAATCGATCGCCGAAGTCTCTTCTTGCAGGTAGACCTGGCAATTTGGGTCGATGGGTTGGGTTGATATCGACCCTAACCCAACCCATTTAAAATATCATCAACCCAACCCAACCCAAAAATGGATGGGTCAGAGAACCATGACCCTAACCCAACCCGCTTAAAATCCTTCAACCCTAACTCAACCCACCCAACCCATTTTTTAAGCATACAATAATTTAAATGGATTAGGAGTAGAAATTAATTAAAAAATCCAAAAAAATCTAGTGTAAGCTGGCACACAAATTAGGATGGAACAAAAGGAAGAGAAGTAATCTTGCTTGATCAACCCAACTTTAGACGAATTTCATGTTATGCGAAGAATCTAGAGTACTGCGGGGAGAATTATGTGTACAAATGGTTCTTCGAACTTGGAAATTTCCCATGAAAAGAATAAGTCGTACTCTATTCGTAAGTTTATTTTTATCATCTAAGCCTAGAGCTCTACCTTTGTTGGGGAGGAATCCTATATAGATATGCATATGATCCTAGTGCCCTTAATAAAAAAAAGGAACATAAATGAAAATCTTCATTATACATTGGAAAAATACACTAAAGAAAAATCTTCTAAAGTTAGAAATAATTTAAAAACTGAATGCTCAAAGCCTTTAAAAACCGAGTGCTCATGTTTGAGAAAAGTACAATCACAATCACTTAATTGTTACCCATAGTTGAGGAACTTTTATGCTTGCTCAAGCTGTCCGCACTACTGGCTTCAGAATTCAATGAGAGGTCTATAATCTAGATCCTACTTACAAAAAATATATATCACCTACTTTTGTTCATCATTCTAGATAGTCTAAACATACCTATGTTCTCAAGAACGTAATGCCAGTGAGAATAAGAAAAACAAACCTTGGGTAGAGACGAAGAGCGACATAGACATTAACAACAATGTAGAGAATAAAGATGGATATGAGTCTGCAAGATGAGTGCATTAGGATTTTCAACATTATGTTAAGGTCTAGGTGGGCTCTTTGTTTGATATACAGCTGGTTGAGCCATCTGCTTAGTTAAGATTGTGTGATATTATTAAATGTTGGATAGTCCAACTGCACTTGGGCTTAAGACTAAGGTGTATTTTGATCTGAAAATAATATATACATATATGTGAATTAATATTTTTATTTTTTATTATTAACAAATATATTTTCCGGTTTCGGGTTGGGTCATGGGTCAGATCTCTACCCTAACCCAACCCACAAAATTAGCCTATTACCATAATCTAACCCAAAAATTAAATGGGTCAATAATCATGACCCGAACCCGCAAAAATATGGGTTGGGTTCGGGTTGAGTTTTGGGTTGGGTCAAAATTGGGAGGTCTACTGGCAGGTCCTCTTTCCTTTTCATCCTCTCTTTTGTTTTCAACCCCTTTCAAAAACTTTCTACTGTTCCGCGGCAGTCTCAGGGTCCACTTCTCCCTGTTCTCCCTTACTGTAGAACAAATTGATACGCTGTGACCGGTGATCGGCTCCGGATGCTACAGGCAAAAAGAGTTGCAGCGATCATTTGTTGAAGAAGCTGTAAAGTATTTTAAAGTATTAGGTGCTTAATTCATTTCAGTCTTGCCCTTCGTAAACAGTTCATTTCCACTAGAATGGAGTGTCGGTTTATTTCAGTGTTGGTTAATGTGTTTCTAGTATCTACTAGCAGTTTTTATTTGAATGTGCTGCTATTTGACCGAGGCTCGTCGCCATTGAGAAGTTGCCTAAAGCTGAGTTAATTTAACAGTGTAAATCAGAATAGACGGCCTCGTTCTGTCTCAGTGTCGTGGGATTAAAAACCAAACTATACCCACTTGAAAAAAATCAGAAATTTATTTAACTATAAAAAAATTGTACGCATGTCGAATTCTTTCCCTTTTGACGTTCCAAGGAACTCAAATGCCCTGTGTATCTCGTTCCCATTTATTGCTATCACCATGGCAAATTGAAACTTCCGCACGGGCTCATCTTAAACTGAAACAAACGGATGGTAAACCACATCCCTGTTTTTTTGAAGGTTGAAACTAGGAATGAATTTTTATTTTCCACTTTGATGCTAATTGAGCAATTTTAAACAAGATGAAAGGAAGCAGAACATTTTATCCGCGCATTGCTTCCACCTAACAGACACTTTTGTTTTTTGAGGAAAACCTCCACCTCAAAGTTACTAAATTGTGGTGTTTAGCTGAAATGTCTACAATAATGCATCTTGTCATATGTTTTTATGATTACTTTGCTGAACCAGCTTCAAACTTAATCATTTGTGTGAGCGACATGCTTTGATTATTCCTTAGGGGTATGCTGGGACTCGGCTAATTCGTTATGGGTAGTATAAGCATTGTGTTTTGAAAGTTGATGTGCTTGTGATAATCTGAGAACCAATTGGTCAATTGTTTGTTTCTGCTACACAGTTCCCTTTTTCCATCTAGGAAAGATTAATTATACGATTTTGCTATCTTTACTCTCTCCTATTATAACTGATGACACATTATCAATTTGTGCTCTAAGTCAAGTGGTAACAAGTGAGAGGATGAATACAGACCTTGGTGATTTTCTAATGGCCTTCTGATCTATAGTGCTTTTGTATTGAGGCAATGGTAGAGTTTTTTTTTGGTGCATGGAGAGAAAACATATTTAAGCTTGACTTCAAAGTGACTTTACATTAGACAAGATATTCTAGAAAATATATAATCATTATCGAGAGATACTGTGGCCATAGGCCATTTGACTAGATTGAGTAATTTCTTGTCTTTACTAGTTTTCTTGTTTGTTCTTGGTTGTGTAATGAACTTCCGATACTGAAAAATTTGAAAAGGTGCTTGCGTTGGACATGTAATATAATAGGGAGTTACTCTCCACTTGTAATTATAGAGAACTTTCAATTGAATTGCAGAAATAATCAAACTACCCTCGCTTTTGAAGTCTATCTCATGACTCATGAGTGCCCCCTGTGCGTGAAGTCTGACAATTGTTGGAGGGTGCACTATGTATCAATGCTAGGTTAACTTTACCCATCCTAGATGTGATTGCTAATGCACGTTATCCTATCTTAATTGCTAATGCAAGTTTTCCCATGTTAATTTGCTCTTTACAAGTTTAATGGTGTGTATTTTTACAACTTGTTTTCTGGGAA
The DNA here is from genome assembly GCA_023374045.1 of Limonium bicolor. Lineage (NCBI taxonomy): Eukaryota > Viridiplantae > Streptophyta > Magnoliopsida > Caryophyllales > Plumbaginaceae > Limonium > Limonium bicolor. The sequence continues at coordinate 325,044,109 of CM041778.1, forward strand.
AACATACTTTTAGGCAAAAATAGATCCTGGGTCTATCAAAACTATGGCTGAGTCTGATGTTTTTGTGCTGAATTGTATAGTACCAGATCCAAGGCAAGATCAAATGGGTAGGACACTTTGGCACTTGTAGGATTCTAATTACCTGTTTTCTACAACCTATGTTAAGTTCATATATATCATTGCCAGTTGATTGTGTCTAGTAGCACTGAAATGCATAAGAATTATGTGTCTATTAATCATGTGAGAGTTAAGAATATTTTCTGATCAGCAGGGTGATTTGAATGACCCTGTTGCAATGAAACCATGTTATTAAAGTCTATAATATTAACTTGCTTTTAATCTCCAGGATCATCTAATCTGAGCAATTCACTGACAAGGAATTTCACAATTGTTTGGCTGCTCCCCTGATATATCAAACATGGATCTACCTCAGGGTCCAGTGGCAGTTTTCTGGGATATGGAGAATTGCGCTATTCCTTCTGATATTAGGCCCGAGGATGTAGCCATCAACATTCGGACTGCATTGGGAGTCCACCCTGTTAGCAGCAGCTCTGTTACAACATTGTCAGCATATGGAGATTTCAGTTCTTTCTCCAGATCTGTCAGAGAAGGCTGTCAAAAGACTGGAGTCAAATTGATTGATGTCCCAAATGGAAGAAAAGATGCAGCTGACAAGGCTATATTGGTTGATATGTTCCTTTTTGCCTTGGACAACCATCCCCCATCTTCAATTATGCTCATTTCTGGTGATGTTGACTTTTCCCAAGCCCTTCACATTCTCGGTCAGAGGGGGCATACTATCATTCTTGCGATACCTTCTGGTGTGAAAGTATCGCCTGCTCTGTGCAATGCTGGCCAATTTGTGTTGGAATGGCCTAGTGTGGCTCGTGGAGAGGGATTTGTTTCTCCTGCTCGACCTTTGATGGCTACTCCTATAGTGGGACCGAATGAGATTTTTAGATCTGGCATGAAGTGTCAAATCAGTGGGAACCGAGACACCCCGAAGGAAAAACCGTTTATGCACCCAAGAATGTCACAAAGTCACTACCACAAGGATTTTTCACTTACATCTGAATTTCTTTCTAGTAATACAAGAGGATCTTCTATGGTTCTACCTTGCTTTTCTTCTGCTGAATTCAACTCTGGATCTCTCCCATTTAGTTTGAATGAAGTACAACCTAATCCTTCGTCTAACCAGGGTGATGCAAGTTGTTGGTGGCTCCAGTCAGGGGACTTAAATGGGTTGAAGGGGCGGTTGGTGAAGCTTTTGGAGTTGTCTGGAGGGAGTCTGGCTCTTGCTCAAATCCCCTCAAATTATCAAGAACTCTTTGACCAGCCATTGTGTGTCTCAGAACATGGTACTTGCAAGCTTGTGAATCTTCTACAGAAATTCTCAGATGTCATGCCTATCGAGGGCAAAGGTGCAGCACAGTTCGTCTATCTCAGAAACTTTCTAGTTTCTGCTGCCAATAGCAAACCACAACTATTGTCTGCTCTAAACGAAGATAAGAAATGGAAAGAGGTTCAGAATAAGAATAAATTTGCCTCTTCGGTGTCTGGATCAACTGATCTACAGTCTGATGATCATAATGTGATTCTGGAACAGAATCCGATTGAAAGAAAAGAGGAAGAGAAAATCTACGTTTCAACTGATGGGGCACTTGGTGAGGCTTCTGGAGTAAAGCCTATCTCTTGCACAATTCCAACCAGCGTTTCAAAAGTTTTTTCGCCAGCTACTTCGACATCGGAATATGATGCCTTCAGGCTCGAGGATGTTTTGCTGAAATTCCTAGACATGAGCACAAAAAATAAGAATGGGGAAGGGAAAACGATTCGGAGTGTGAATGTAAAGTCCCATTTGGCGTCTGGATCGTCTGTTGAGTCACCTGACGATAAGAGGGTGGTTTCTAAAGAGAATTCAACCAAGGAAGGACAATTAAAAACTATGTTCCAGGTGAAGAAGCAGTTGGTGATGCTTCTGGAGCAGTCTGGAGGGTGCGTGACTCTTGCTCAAATCATCCGAGAGTATCAAAAGTTCTTTAACCAGCCACTGCATGTGTCAGAATACGGTGCTTCCGAGCTTGCGAATCTTCTGAAGGAATTGTCTGATGAGATTACATTTGAGGGTGAAGGCGAAAATGAGTTTATTCATCTCAATAAATTCCAAGATGGCACCACCATTGGAACAGCACAACTAGTGCCATCACTAAACAATTGTGAGAAAGGTGAAGGGATTCAAAATGGTAATGAAGATACTCATTTGGTGTTTGGATTGTCTGATGAGTTAGCTAGCAACAATAAAAGGGTGGTTGGGGAAGGGACTCAACATGGCAATGAAGATGCCCATTTGGTGTCTGGACCATGTGATAAATTATCTGATAGTAAGAGGGTGGTTGTGGGAGGGGAAAGGAATGAAGTTGTCCATCTGGTTCAGGTGTCTAGACCATCTGATAAATTATCTAATGATAAGGAGGTGGATGTGGAAGGGGAAAGGAAAGGAAAGGGATTCCAAATGGGAATGAAGTTACCCAACTGGTGTCTGGACCATCTGATGTATTATCTGATGATAAGAAGGTGGTTGTGGAAGGGGGAAAGGAAAGAGAATCAGCTTAGGAATGAAGATGCCTATTTGGTGTCTGGACCATTTGATAAATTATCTGATGGTAAGAGGGAGGTTGTGGAAGAGAATAAAATTGAAGAGAAACCTATTTTTCAACTGAAGTGGCAGTTGGTGAAGCTTCTGGAGCAACATGGAGGATTCCTGGCTCTTAATCGAGTCCATTCTGAGTATCAGAAATTGTTTGGCCGATATCTGTGCCCCTCAGAATATGGTACTCGCAACCTTAAAAATCTTTTGCTGAAGTTTTCAGATGTGATGTCTTTAGAAGGTGAAGTAGCTTACAAGTTTGTTTATCTCAAGAACTTTGGAGCTGGTACGGTGGCCAATTGTGCAGCAGTGCTATCACCATCACTGAGTGAAGATAAGAAAGGGAACGGGGAAGACATTCATAATGCGAATGAAAATGCCCATCTATTGTCTGATTATAATATGACGCATTTTGAAAAGATTTCAGTTAAAGATGAAAGAAAAGAAAAGGCTATCTTACTGTTTAAGAGGCAGGTTGTGAAGCTTCTTGAGCGGTTTGGAGGGTGTTTGGCCATTACTCAATTCTCTGTAGGGTATCAGCATCTCTTTGGCCGGCCATTGCGTGTTTCACAATATGGTGCTTGCAAGCTCGAGAATCGTCTGCTGAAATTCTCAGATGTGGTTTCAATAGAGGGTGCAGGCCACAAAATGCTAGTTTATCTAAAGAACTATCGAGCAGGCTCCACCGAAGGCACTCCGCTGCTATCTACTTCACTGAGCAAAGATAAGAATGGGATTTTAGTATGTTGATGAATATGCATTTGACCCCTTATGGGCGATGGACATATCCTCTTAGCTCGGGATATGCTCGACAGAAGTCCCCGCATACTTTGTTTTTTGTTTCTTTGTTTTTTTTTTTTTGTTTTTTTTTGTTTCTTTGTTTCATATATTTCTTGTAATTGTACATTTTTTTATGGGGAATTTTGTACATTTTTTGTGTCACTGCTTAATGAATATTTGCCCCTCCACCCGAACATCGAACCTAGTTACCAACTTTACGTTGCTCAGTGCTGACGTGGTTCACATAACATTTGCCCAGGTTTCACCATTTCTGATTTCTAGTCTTGAACGATAAATTTATCTTTTTGTAACGTTCTGGGCGTTCTAATGTCTGGCTGAGGAGGGTCATATACCATTTTGCTGGGATTGAGCCGGACTTACCTCTAAAAGTTCAGTTTCTTATGATTCTGTTAGGGTTTATTAGTAATTTGGGGGTTTATTAGTATTAGAGGCGTTAAACTAGTATATAAGGATAGTTAGGGGTTTAGGAGTGGGATTACGGTATTGTAATCAGAATTTTGTTGGCCTTTTTGGAGGATTAATAGAAGAGAAGGCTGTACGGTAACAGATTCAGATATGGTAAGGCATTACAAGCCCACGGGCACTAAGTTTAGGCCGAATAAGGCTTACAAAAATTGTCCCAAGTTGGGGTGCAGTTGAAGTGGAGTGAATGATGCACCTCCTTGACAGTATTCCGAACCGCATTCAGTCACGAGTTGTATTGATTAACTCGGATCTTCTATCATTTCCTCCTTTTTTTCATGTCCTCGTATAGTATAGGATTCCTGCTGATGGTGTCTGGGAAGGCCACTAGGAGGCTTTACGTTGGAAAGTGTGGTGACAGGCTCTGCAAGGATTCGCACTCTAAATGTTTGGATGGTTTTAATTTACCCATGTAAATAATTATGGTGGTTAATCCAGTGTCTTTCTAGCTTGGTGTCACAAAATGAAAGTTGTATATCCAGAAGTTAATGTTATGCAGGCAGGCCCCCGGTATAACTCAAGTTTCATATGAAAATCTACACTCTCTCCAGCAAGGAACGAGGATACTTAGAAATTCTATTTACATTAGCTGATCCTTGGCTTCCATTTCTTTTAGATTTCAAACCTGACTGCCATTCCAAGTCAGTTGAGGCATCTTTAGTCGATCCTTGTACAAGTCATCTGTCAGGTTTTTTGCATTGGGAATTAGTAATGTTGAAGATACCCTTCTATTGATTTTTCTGAGGACTTTTGCTTATTTTGGTTCATCTCTAATGATGGTATTATGACCGTTTTTCATAATTACTGTCATCAATCAATCTCTTCATGCAGGTACAGTGCAGGTAGTTGTTCGGACATACTCTCAAACAACTAGGCCTATTCTTTTAAAAGAATGAGTTGAGCTAGTAAACCCAGTTAAACAGAGTAAACAAGCTGAAAACGATAAACAATTTGAATAGAAGTAGCTACAAGTTGATAACTGATATTAGCTGATATTGACTGATGAATGATTTCAAAAAATGAGATGAGTTGATCAACTCAGCTGATAATGCATAAACCAGCTAAGAGCTGAACAAAAGAATGAGGCCTATCTCCTAGCGAGGGTGAAGCTCTTCTTCTCTGGTCGTTTGGGGGACTGTCCTTTCTAAGGTAAATCTTTTTAAAGTAAGGTTGTTCAAAACAGTTGGTTGTTCAGTCAGAACAGAAAGAAGTTGATATGGTTTTCAGCAGTAGCTTATTGCTTATTTTTCTCCAGTCGTTGTGAAGCAAGGACCAATTATATATCCTTGTTGTTTACCTAGTAAATGTTGCAGTCGATGACTGATTTCAGAAATAGATGATTAAGTAAAAATCAATATAACTTGTTCTTTTTGTATTAGATTTTTTGAATCTCTTGCTCAATCTTGAACGAGGTGACATTCAATTGACCAGTTCATCTTCAACATCTAGCTCACTGTCATCCTGAGAACAGTTTTTTTTTTTATCATAAACTTGATACTTCATATACAACTCAGCAATTACAACATAAACAAACAGGGAAACAGCAGCATCAGAGCACCAGTCCAAGGAGCAGGATGATTGAATCCTAGTGGGAATGTAATCCCCGGTTTGTAATAAGAAGCTAGTGGAGTTGTTAAATAAACTAGTCACTAATAAAGAAGGAAAGATACAGAGACTGGGATCAAAACTAATTTTAATACTGTCATAACGAGCAGTGGAAGAGAGAAAAAGTTTCCCATCCTAGGATCACTGCCACATTCAATAACAACACATAAATTGCTGAAATTATCCTCTTGTTTTGTCTCTATCTCTATCTTCTTGTAGCATCTTTCAACAGCTCAATTAATTCCAAAAATAAGGCCAACAACTTCATCATTGATTATATAGCTACTACTACATAATTAGCATATGTCCACACTTTTAAGTTCAAACTTTATACACAAATAAATGTGAAAAATTAATTTCCTTCAGTGTCTTCATAATTGATGTAGAGATATTAGAGATTTTTGTATTTTATATATACATATTTGTACTTAAATTTAACATAAGCTCGTACTATAGATTTCTACACAAACAAGTGTAATTAAATAGAGTAGTTATATTAAAAATTTTACTACACCTTATAAGTGGGGTTAAAAAAATGTCATTATCTATACTTTTTGTAGTAGTTATAGGTAGAAACCTCCATCTTGTTGTTAAAAACCATGATAGCTGATCCCTTAAGGTACCTGCGAGGATTCTATGCCAGCCTTTGACATTCTTAATTACAATGTTGATTTTGATAAAATCCTGCATAGGAGGCATCCACTGGTTACTATTAACCAAAGAATTATCCACCAGTTTAGCATAGATTTGATTGTTCTTGATGAAGGCTTTGTTTTCTTCAATCATTGTTGTCCAAGACAGCTCTTGGTCGTGTCTCACTTGATTCTTTGCAGAATAGATAACCCATAAAAGATTTACAACTTCACAAAGTTTATAATTCTTCCAATTTTAAGCTGCTGAAAAAAAATCCAAAGATGGGATTAGATTGCCCTTCTTTGGAGATATATCCAATCTCATGAATATGAGACCAATAGTCTTTAACCATCACACACCAAAAAAAATATGGAATGTAGTATCAGTTTTTCCACAAAGGAAATAAGAAGAGAAACCCTTGATGCGTCTAGCTAAATTAGCCAAGCAAGGGAGGGTATTACATTGGAATTTCAAGAAGAGTTAACAGCTCTTGGGTTGCATTTGGAGCTAAGGATTATGGATAACAGTGACCTAATCTCTGTCTTAGTGCTGGATGATTCAAGAGCAACCTTATCACATCTTCTACAATGGTATCATAGGCCGAGAACAATATTTTGGATATGTAATTTGGTGCTCTTTGTTTTCCGGCCTCTCTAATTGATGCATTTCCGTGCGACCCGATTTTCATCTTTACAAGGGCTATTATTCGTAATACCTATGTATTAATCATTATAATATAATTTTTTTTGAAGGAAAGGTAAGCTGTATTAGTAAATATAAACGGAAAGATTACATGAATAAAGTCCCCACACTGCAATAGGCTGCAGTTCCAAACCACTTCACAAGTCCTATCTCCCCAAGTATTCTATCAAATTAAAACTTTTAAAAACTCTATAATTCCTTCTAGTCACTGGATAAGAGAATCTACTCCATCTTATCTTCAACTCACTACATATATTCATCAAACAGATATTTACATCTGGGGAGGATTTGGAAAAAATCACCTCAGTCCTAACTTTCCAAACATGTTATATCACCACACCCACAGTAGCTGTTCTCATCTTGTAAACCTAATTCGATTTTCTATTCTTCTAGAGGCAGTACATACACTCAAAGAATAAAAATGGAAGCTTACACTTCAGCCATCTATGTAGAACTTCTTGGAAAACTTTTCTGCTAAAATCGCACTTAAAAAACAGATGGTTGTGTGATTCCATACCTCCACAGAGCACGCATTGAGCATCTATACTGCTATTCCATTTCCTGATTCTGTATTTTGTAGCAAGTCTATTATAACAAGCTAGCCACCAAATAAACGAGGCATGGGGCGTGCAGTATACAAACCATATCACAAACTCCCAACCTCCTGACGGTAAACTTGGTAGAATTATATCATAAATTTCACTTGTTGAGAGTTTCTTCGTACCTTCTAACAGCTTATCTTTAAGGTTTCTACATATAACTTCATCTCTGAGATCAAGACAACATTTCCACCAATAAGCATGATTTCCTTTAAGCTTCACATCCCACACGTTTGCCTTCTTCAAAGTGTACTCCTTACACCATCTAGTCAGAGCAGATTAGGTCTCTCCATGTCCATTTATTTTTATCAGATTGTTTGAAATACCCCAAAATTTAAAACAGTGATTAATTAGGCTAATTAAGTTTTTTGGAGCTTAATTACACCTAAATAATCATGAGGGAACAAATAACGAAGAAAACGGATCCTTAAAACGGATCAAAAACACAAACGAACCTTAAAGCGCGTTTTTCAAGGAAACCGGGAAAACGCGACTTTAAACGGGTTAAATAGACCCGTAATAATTTTGGTCAACCAAATAGTCATTAGCACATTATAATGAGGGTCTAGAATCAATAAAATTAATTAAACGAGAAAATTCCGGAAAACGGGTCCCGGGAGTGAATAGTGCAACAAAAATAAAAGTTGTGGGGTAAAAACATAAATAAGCAAAGTTAGTGTGTCCCCTTTGCAAATAAAAATTTTAAACACACTTGTGTGTGTGTGTGTAGCCGTCCAGCACCCCCTCCCCTCTTCTTTTATTTGTCCTAATACACTACATGACAAGAAAATAAAAGAAACAAAGTACAAAAGTAAAAATAGCACTCTCTCTTCTAACACCCATCTCCCTCTCACGTTTTTTTCCCCATTGCCTGAACTCTTCTTCTTCCTCCAGCACTCAAATGGCGATTTTATACTCCCCCTCCAGCTCCTCTCTTCTTTTCCATTTTTGAAGGACCAAACCAACTCCAAATCACATAAAAATCACACCATTGAACTCCTCTCTTCTTGAGCATTCTTTTCCACCCCTTAAAAATCGAAAAGCTCACAACTCATCACCATGGCTGTAGCACATTTTGGAGCTTGAAGACCTCCATTGCAACCCCCTTCATATCCTCTTGGTTCTAAGGTAAAAATAGCCTTCAAAGTTCAATTTTTTCTAGCCTTTTGTGGCAAAACGAAAATCTGAAATTAGCTTGGTTCTTCTCCCTCTTCTAGCCGGTTTTGGTGTCTCATTTTGGAGCTGGAAACCCCCTCTCTTTGCTGTTCAAAAGTCTCTCTAAGAGTGAAGGTAATATCCCCTTGTAAACCCTAACTTGTGCTAAGTATAAGATTAGTTAAGGAATGATTTTTACAAGTGGTATGGTGTGTGAGTGTATGGCTGTAGCTTGCCGGTTTTGGTGAAGAAAGAATAAGAGTAAGAATTCAAGAAACAAGGAAGAAGGAAGAAGGAGAGAGAAGGAAGAGAAAGAAAAGCTAGAAAACACAAGGTAAAGACACATACCTTGAGCTAGTTTTGATTATGTGTTTGTAACAGTTTTTAATGTTTAAAAAGAAGGAATTGGAATGGTTTGGATAATGGGTTATGTTGTGGTATAATGGGGAAGAGTTTTGGGCTGTTTTGGAGTTGTTTGGTTAGTGTTTAAGGACTTGGAAACCAAGGAAAAACAATGGGTGTTGTGCAGGAAAATACATGTGAATTTAGCTAACTTGTGTGCTGTTAGAATCCCTTGAGGGATTTGGTTAGTTTAGATGATTAGAACTGAAAAATTATGTTGTGGGAATGTCTAGAAATGTAGGGGAACTATGGCGAATTTTCTGTAGCAAGGTAGAGAACTTAGTTGTTTAAATTGGGCAAAAACAGTTTTGAAGATTAGTTGTGTTTTAGGATTTCACTTGAGTAGTTAATGACTTAGGAAATCAAGTAAGGATGAGTGTATAGGTGGGTAGGTTATAGAACAGGAATAATGCAAAGATGTAAGGATAGAATGACAATAGGAATGAAGCTAGGAGTTAAGAAACAACAAGAAACAAAAAACTGCACTTAGTGCCTTAGGAAAATTTAAGTGAAATTGTGTAACTTGGCTAGATTTAATTAGATGACTTAGTAAATGATTTAGGAGGGGATTAAGGTGCTAAAATGATGTTAAAACATGTGGGGAAACATGTGGAATGATTAAGAAAAGATTGGGGTGAATTTGGAGTTCAAAATGAGAAGAAAAACACTTTGAAAAATAGGTTCTGTTGTGGACCGCCCCTAGGGACCGCCCCTGTGGGGAGGTCCAGTGAAATTCTGCAGCGTAGATGGCCTCTGTCTCGGACCGCCCCTAGGGACCGCCCCACAGGGGAGGTCCAGTGCAGAGAAAAAAAATTAGTTTCTGTCTCGGACCGCCCCAAGGGACCGCCCCTGTGGGGAGGTCCAGTCGAAATCCCAGGCCGGATGGCTTTGTCTCGGACCGCCCCTAGGGACCGCCCCACAGGGGAGGTCCGGTCAAAAAAAAAAATTCTGGTCTGAAACAGTAAACCATGGGGAGAAAGATGATGGTAAGGAGAAAATAATATGCACATAAGAGCCTAAGAAAATGAGCTTAGGAAATGATGTGAAGTAAATGGTTTAGGATTAAGTAAGAAATTTATGGAACTAGTAATGGTACATTGGGAAACATAAAAGATGAAACGTGTTAGGTTAACCATAGAGAATTAACCGCCCGATGCTATCTATGTTATAGGACCCGTATAGTCGATTTCCAAAGAGGAGTCGAGAACCGGAAGCGACGGTGCACGGTATGATTTCCTCATGCGCTGTGTCCTAACGGGGTTACCCCGGCTTGTTTGTTGTGTGTTTATTTGCCACCACCTAAGCAAGATAAAAGCATGTAATCGGTTTACCGCACTTTCATATAAATATTGTACTTGCTATGCTTGGGTTGCACCGTGTTTGAACTTGGAGTTGTGCTGGCTTGTGAAGTGCTTAGTTGATCATTGTGAAAGCTTGACTGATTGTTGTGGCTTCTCACTAACTCCCTAACCACCTAACATTCTAACTTTGGGAATTTGAATTGGGAGTACTTGAGGAGTCCGAAATAGTTTCGGCCACGCGTGAGGATGAGGTTGCAAGAGAGATTATTAACCGATTCCTGGCTATAATCCTTTACATGGTCCAAACCCCTTAAATGGGTAGCAACCTGGTTAGGTGGGCCAACTTTGAGCCCGGTGGTGGGATAGCCTTAACCCTGCCCGGAGGCCATACCGGCTTAACTTGAGATTTGATAAGAGAAGGATAGTTTGGGTTGGAAAGACTTGGTTTGTTGATTTGTGGAACTTGAGTATTGAGGTAAAGACATCCGATTAACCCGGATGGTAATTGGGCTAACCTACGGTGAAGCTTGTTTGAGATTGGACATGGTTGTTGACGGTAAGCTTGTGCCTTATTAGTTGTGCCTTGTTTGTGTGTGCTATGCATGATTATGTTTTCCATATTTAGCATGTTGCAATTATTAAAATGAACCGCATGTTGGCGACCAATTAGTTGGCGTACCCCCGCTAGTACACGGGGTATGCGGAAGTCATATTCAGCTTTTGCTGAGCCCCTAGGGGCAATGTTTTTATTTGCAGGGACTCGAGACTGTTGATAGGCCGGAAATGACCGGGATGCTCTTCATGTAGATTAATTATTTTGGTTGGTGTACCGAGTGGTACACAGTTAGGTTTGTGGCCGGTGTACCATGGGGTACACCTTTTTGAATTTTGAAAGATGTAAACATTTGTGATACAGTTAGAGGTATACCGTTAATGTTTTGTAGACTTGGAAGGTTGTAAATTATGAGCTAACGATTAGACTCGGTAATCACTTTTGGATTTTGTTTTGGGGAGCAAGGATGTATGTACTGTTAAGACTTGTCTAAGGATTGTTGGAGGTTATTATAGTTAACTCGGTGTTTATTGCTATCAGACTGCACTGTTGTTGTTTGTTAAGGCCTAGTTAGTCGTATGGGCGGCTAACGGCGTTTATCACCCGCTACTTAGGTTGTGTGTTCCGCTGCGATTAGCCTAGAGGCCGTGACAATTAGGAGATAATTAGGGAATTAGCGGTAGGGGTGTTACAAAAAGTGGTATCAGAGCGAAGTGTCGCTCTGATAGCCCAGTACCACTGAGTGTAGTGATTACCGAGTTAGGATTACCAACCGTTCTACAACAGAGAGTTAGGAATCTAACCTTGATTGACCGTAATGATTACGGATACCCCTTAACGCCCGCAAGGACGATACAACTGCTTAAACTCAAGACCAATTGGTCACAGTACCTAATGCGAAATGTTAATTGTTCAGATGTCAGGACGAGGTCGAGGCCGACCCCGTGGGGAGTCTTCTAATGATCCGGGCGCGCAGACGATAGCTGAAATCGTCGCCGCCACTGTAGCACAAATGCTACCACAAGTCATAACAGCTGTACAACAAACCCAACAAACCCAACAAAACCCGCAACAACAACAACAGCCCGACCCACCGCAGCCCCGAGAGGCAAATTGGGTAAAGGCCGTCGTAGATCTCCGTCCTCCATGCTTTAGAGGCGAGAGCGACCCGGCTAAGCTGGAGGCCTACATTGCTGAAAAGGAGACGGCATTCGAGACACTCGAAGCTCCTGCTGGAATTCGAGTGAGGGTAGCCGCCTATTACCTCAAAGATGCCGCCATGGATTGGTGGAAACTTGTGAAAGCTGAGCACACCGCTAATGTCTGAGTAATTTTCGTTTGTATCCTAGGATGGGGTTTGATCCTAATATTACTTAAATAAATATTTATTACATGTTTCACTTATTAACCTTGTTTTAATTCCTGTCAACAAATATTGTTAAATGCTTTACGTTACGTGACAAACTACTGCATTTTTATGGTAACTATCAACATATGATTTTGAGATAGTCAAAGTACCACAAAGGAATAAACCTTGGTATTTACACTCCGGATTGAGCAGGAAAATACTGAGGCTATTACTAAGAGTTCGTAGCTGACACCTATTAACTCTAATAGACAATAAATAATTGAGACAAGGTTATAAATTTGTTTAAGTAATTTAGGCAATTTCCCCGCTATCCTAGGATACCTTTTTCCATCCACATCAACTAATTCACCTTATTTTACTGTTTTTATTATATTTGCACTGATCCTAAAACAAATCAAGCTTGCCTCCGGCTAAACCCCTTTTTACAGTTTTTATTAAATACCGAGACTAGGAAAACTGAACAATTTCCCTGTGGATTCGACACTTGTTATACTACTCTCATTAGGTGCACTTGCCTATTAGTTTGCCATAAATCTATATATATTAACGTGTAGGTTTTATCCAACAGTATGGCATGGGATACACCCGTTTTACCTCCCTCTAGGTAAACCTTAATTTGAAACCGTTATGCCATTGTCCATATGAGATAGTAATTTGTTTGTGAAATATACTCTCTAACACCCAAGAACCTCATGAGTGTTACCATGCCGCCTCAAGAGTTGAAATCACCGTCCAGCTAAGGGACGAAGAGAACGCGCTCAAGCGCAAGACTAACCCAAAGAATGCTAGCCTAGAGGAGCAGCATAAGAACAGGGCTGGAAGCCAAAGAAAGGCAGGTATACCCACCACCTCAAAAGAGTACCCCCACTGAAAACATGCCGGCGGATGAGAAGGGCAAGGCAACTGAGCAGTTCGGATAGCCTACCCTGGCAGCGTG
>CM041778.1:325057774-325090683 GCA_023374045.1 Limonium bicolor
GACACTCTCTCACATGTAAAATAAAATCAGTCTACTACTCTCCCCTATTATCTCACGTGAGGCAGCCCCCTCTCACTATCATATTTACTTCATTACACACTAAACTACAAAAATAATAAAAATAACCTCACACACTATACCCTACTCTCTCACATTCTCTCTCTCTCCCTCATTTCTCTGTCCACGGTTTTTCCTTTCCCCTCTCCCAGCTTTCTTTCTCTGTTCTGGGTGCCAACTATGGCGATTTTGTAAGCCAACAAACAACCCCATCTTCATCCTCTTGTAACTTCTTCATCCTAGCTCCAAATCAAGAATTTTTTACACCAAAATACTCCTCTCATCTTGGAGATCATTTTGTACCTTTCAAAATCTCAAAACTCCACACTTCATCTCCATGGGTGTAGCACATTTTGTAGAGAAAGCTTCACATTCTTGAAGCCCATCATCTCCTTGTTGTTCTAAGGTAAGAAACAATTCGAAAATCTGTTCATTCCCCCATTTTAGGGTAACCGATTTTTATGTGTGTTGAACACCATTGTTTCTCTTCATTTCAAGCTTGTTCAATCTCTAGAAGTGTTGGAGCCAGCCCTATTCCATTGCCAAACTCTTCATTTCGAAGTAGAAGGTAATTCCCTTCAATGGTTTCAAGAAATTCTGGATTCTAGGGTTAGGAAATGTGTTTATGTTGAGAAATATAAATGTTCAGTGAAATGCAGGTGTTGCTAATAATATGAGGAAATTCAGTGTTTAAATTGTTGTTGTTTAAGTGCCAAATCTTAAGGGCTATACACATTGTGGTGTTGTTGTTAAATTGATAGATTGGTATACAAATTGGTGTTTTTGAATGAGTTGTTGTCAAAGTGTTTTGTGGGCTAAATGATGTGGGGAAGACATGTAATGTCTATGGGGAGATAATGCAAAAATTGTATTGAGTTTGGTGTAATTCTGTGTTGAAAACGCTATTTGAAAATGCACTTACAGGCACGTCCGAACTTCCGTCCGGACTTGGAAGTTCGGACATGCCACGCCGTGTTAAAAATTTTTCGAGTTTCAGTGATGTCCGGACTTCTGTCCGACCTTTGAAGTCCGGACACGTTAAAATTTCCTTCCTAGTTTAAGTCTCGACTTGTGTCGAACATTGATGTCCGGACACAAGTTCGGACGTCTCAAAATTTTTCCTCGGTTTTAAGTCTCGACTTGTGTCCGAACTTCGATGTCCGGACACAGGTTCGGACACGTTAATTTTCACAGGTTTTAATCCTCGACTTGTGTCCGAACCTCGATGTCCGGACACAAGTTCGGACGCTTGCAAATTTTTCAGAAATTTTCCTCGACTTGTGTCCGAACTTTGATGTCCGGACACAAGTTCGGACACACGTAAAATTTTCCCAGATTTCACTTCGACTTGTGTCCGAACTTCGAAGATCGGACACAAGTTCGGACAAATGACAGTTTTCAACTTTTAAGTCTCGGCTTGTGTCCGAACATTGATGTCCGGACACAAGTTCGGACATACCCCTGTTTTCAACTTAAATCGCTCGTTTGAGCCCCGTTTTGACTTCCGTTGCGGGGGTTTGTCTAGGACATGTAGGTGGATTAAAATAACAAATAAAAAGATGGAAAAAGGCATAATAAAATGCGAAAGAAAAATAAACTAAGAATGTGACGTCACGAAATGATTAAGGTCTAGTATATTAATTAACCGGCATTACTAAATATGTATAGGAACTACGTTTGGTGGAACACTAGAGTGGCAAGGACCAAGGTATGGTTTTCTTGCAGTCTGTTGCCTACCGGTTTACACCGGCTTGTGTGCTGTTTGCTTTTCTGTTTGTTTATGACCTTGTAAGACTTAATCCATGTAACGAGTTTACCGTTATTCATATTATTGTACTGTTGAGATACGACTCCTTTCCCTTGCGTGTGTGTGTCTAACAAGACTTAACCACTAGCTTGCTGTGCGTTATTGAGTACTATGTTGAACTTCTAACAAGTGCTAACTGGGGAAGTGAGGAGTCCGGTCGTTCCGGCCACGCGTGTGAGTATGGGAGTCGATGTCATAACCGGTTCGACTCTCTTTGTATGTTATGGTTGTTTTCCATTTTGGGCTTCAACTTCCCTTAGCTTAACCAAGGCTATTTTACTGACTCACGTCGGGCCATAGGGGCATACTATATTTGTTCGGTGTGCTTGGATCACTATATCCGACGCACCTGGGGTTAAGTTATCCGTTCATGTTAACAGGACGGTGACGAGTTTATGTAACGAGCTTACCAGGGGATTGGCAATATTCCCTAGGGCTCTCTAAGTGATCTAACTATTGTTGTTGTTTAAGTGAATGTTCCCACTATGTATGTGATGTGATTATGTTGCAAAAATCTTGTGATATTTTATGTGTATGATTAAAATCAATGCCATGTTATCATGACAAATAGTTGCGTGTATCCCGGTAGTCAGCGGGCTGCACGTTAACCATGCCAGCAAAAGGTTGCTGACCCCCTTTGGGGGCTACGTTTATTGCAGGATGAGGATCGAGGAAGCGGAATGGCTGTAGGTCCTAGATTGTTGATATTTTGTTATTTTGGATGTTAAACCCGAGTAGTGCTTGTACACTCGAGGTCGTTACTTTTGGTGGATGTAAAGCTAGTTAGTGATTTTTGAACAGATACACTCGGTATATTGTCATTCTTTTGGATAGTTGATTTTTGTAAGGTTGTAACTATGCTCGGCATTCTCGTAATCAGACCGATACATTGTAAGTAACAGCCTTGTTAGCCACGTGGGTGGCTAACGGCGTGTAACACCGCCCTTTTTGGTATATGATTAAGTTAAGATTTCCGCTGCGTTTATCGACTAAGTTTGGAGTTTATGGTTGGGGAGTTACAATTACACTACCGTAGATTAGCTTTAAAATGATTTCTGTGAAGAAAATGGGGTGGTCCGGGTTCCGGGTTTACAAACCCGGACCAATAGTTTTGGTCACTCTCGGGTAAGATTTATGTGTGGTCCGGGTTTGTGTACTTGTTTAAAACCCGGACCACATGCTCTTAGTACTCTCGGGTGTAAAATGGGGTGGTCCAGGTTTAGGTCCTAGTTTACAAAACCCGGACCACTCCTTCTAAACCACATTCTGCCGTGATTTTTGCCAGGTCCGGGTTTCTGTACTGGTTTACAAACCCGGACCAGTTGCAGTATTTACATATATGCTAGCTTTTTATTATGTTTCCACTCCAAACTTCTACCAACCTCATCCCCATTATTCCTATATATAATCTAGCATGTTTTAATATTGATTAGGCACTTAAAACTAACCTAATCCAACCTCTATAATACTCTGTCAACTTACAAATTTTTACTGTTGTTTTCCTCCTCTGTTACAGTTTTTTTCTTCTTTACTAATGCTATAGATTTTTCCCTTCTTCTTCCCACGAGCTATATGATTCCCAATCTAGCATAACTTGGTTAAACACTTCCCATTACACCATTCCCAATTCTATTCAATTACACCTCTTCCTCCTAAATACAAACCAAAGTGAAAACCTCATATTTCCTCTCTAAACACATCCATGTTCTTCCCTGTCACACAACACTTAAGTCCACTAAATTCCTAACCAAAATTTGACAAAGTGTGAGCCTCAATTTTAAACCCTATCCTATGTTGATTAAAGCTGATTAGGATCTAATCGGGTTTTAGGTCCACTTATAACCTAAAATTAATAACTATGTCATATAACAACAATTATTAAAACCTAAGCTAGCTCACTGGAACCTATTATGAGTCGCCACCTAATTTTAACCTAGAGTAGGAAAGGTAGAGTTCGGGTTCAGGGGCTTGATATTCGACTTAATTAGGGTTCAAATTACTTTTATTACCCTTCCTAGGTCGTTTTTCCTCTACTTGGTTTATTTACGGCTTTCTACAAAGTTGTTTTTAACCTAGGGGCGCGCTTCTGTTTTTTTTTATTTTTTAGTGTTTTTTGACAGAAAATTAAAGTGAAATTAAAAGCTACCTAAACTAGGGTTTTAGAGGCAGAATTAGGTCAAATTTTTATTACGTCCGTAGCCACGGACCTAATGTCCGAGACCACGGACCCCAATTGAATTAAATGATTTCGAAAACAGAACAAAAATAAAAACTCAAACTTGAAAGGTCCGGGGCCACGGACCCCAATTGAATTAAATGATTTCTAAAATAGAACAAAAATAAAAACGCAAACTTGAAAGGTCCGAGGCCACGGACAGGGTGCGTGGGCCTGGACATGTATTGACAGAAACCCTAAAATTTGAAAAATATAAAATCCGCCACGTCCGTAGGTGTCCGTGGTCCCGGACAATGAGTCCGAGGTCACGGACATCCCACGGACAGTGGGTTTTTTATGGTTCCCGAAGGTGTTCTGAGCTCAAATTTTATGGGTGTGTAGCCTGAAAGATTATAAACACGTTAGCAATTGAAAGAACTCAATTTGAAATCAAAATTAATACGAAACTTAGCAAACAAGTAACAAGGCAGTAGCAAAAACAATTAGCGATACAGAAGCGAAAAAGAGTTAGCTTGAGCCCAAATTTTGAGGCAAGACAGATAATATCGTAGAGAATTAGGAAAGTGGAATTTCTATCTGTTTTACCTTCGGATTCACAATGATTCTTCACACCGGGATTCGTCGAGTGCTCCGTTGATGGCAGACCCGAAAGGTTTTCGAACCAAGCTTCTGGTTGTTGGTGGTTCTTGCCGTTCTTCACATTTTGGTGGCGTTTTTTGTGGGGTTTTGATGATTATTGGAGCTTTGGGGATTGGAAAACGAGTTTAGATGGTGATTTCGGGGGATTTTCGGTATGATTCGGGTGGTCGGGTGTTGGAAAATGTGTGTGTGTAAGAGAGAGAGGAGGCTGTACTTTCTGACTCCCTAGGGTTCTTGAGCTTGTGAGGTTCTCATTTTATCAAAAAACCTATCCCCTTATATAGACTTTCTTAAAGATAAAGAAAATCTAGTAAAAGTAAGATTTTTGATATTTTAATTAAATGACTTCCCAAAGGAATATTGCTATGAAATTTTAACCACATGTCAAGGATGGCAATTAAGAATTTTCAGAAGTGGAATCGGGTTTTTTAAATGTTGGAATATTTTAAATTGAATTTCTCGTCAGATTCAGTCAGAAATTGCTAGAAAAATATTACAAATTCCAAAAAATCAAAATTCCAACGCCATTATGCTTAGCATGTCATCCTTTATCACGGGTTAAAATAGCAAAGCATTTCAAGCTGATTTGTGCATCTTTTGGAGGAGAGAGAAAGCTTATAGGAGGTCTTAGGAGCCTTAAAAATTACGAAAACACCCCTGATAATGGCGAAGCCACTCCCCATGCCTTGGAACACGCTGATCGAGCCAGAACCTCTCACTACTTTATTCAAATGTCCCTCACAACACCAAAACCTCGTAGACCCTAACCAGGGGGTCAAAATTTTGGGTATAACAGATTGCCCCCCCCCGTCAACTGGACTTTGTAATGGATGTGAAAAGTCTGGTTGATGCTTGAGTGATGCCCCAAAATTTTAGATTCCACAAGATTCTCCGTGTTGTGCGAAACCGCATTGACCACGTCCTGCTATTCGGAGGCGCTGACTACCTAAACGACAAAACGTCGTCGAGCTGTTCTAAGGCGCTGACTACCTATAAGCGAAAATGTGTCATGCTATTCTAAGGCGCTGACTACCTAAGCAACAAAACGTCGTCGAGCTATTCTAAGGCGTTGACTATCTATAAGTGAAAATGTGTCAGGCTATTCTAAGGCGCTAACTACCTAGGTGACGAGAATGAAATAATGTGAAGCGGTTCTAAGGTGTTGACTACCTATAATACATGAAATGATGTCAAACTATTCTAAGGCGCTGACTACTTGTAATAAATGAAACGATGCAATGTCAAGCGATTCTAAGGCGTTGACTACCTAGGATGTGAAAATTGTATGCAGATGCAAGAATGCTGAAATCCTAACGATGCTAATGATGCTGATGCTGATGATGCTCGGATGCTTCTGGGGACCGAAACCAGTGCCAATGCTCCTGGTTGGACCCAATGTGGACTTATTGCCATCGCCCCCCAAGCCGGTGTGCAGGGATAACTCCGGGTAAAAACTCTGGGGACTTATTGACTTTGCGCACCATTCGTTGATCCCAAAAATAAGTTGACATCGCAAAAGGAGGATTTATTGCCATCACCTCGCCAACTTTCTGTCGCCAGGTCTTGTGACGCGCCTGGATAATGCAACAAGGTCTTATGACGATCCTATATGAATCAGATAAATGCAATGTGTTTGATGAGAGTGGGTAAGCTAAAAGGTAATGCTAGGTCTTACTACGAGCCTAAGGGCATTGTGACTAGGTCTTATGACGAGCCTAAAGGACGGTTCTAGGTCTTATGACGGGCCTAAGGATGGTTCTAGGTCTTATGACGGGCCTGAGGATGGTTCTAGGTCTTATGACGAGCCTAAGGAAGGATCTAGGTCTTATGACGGGCCTAAGGATGGTTCTAGGTCTTATGACGGGCCTAAGGAAGGATCTAAGTCTTATTACGAGCCTAAGGATGGTTCTAGGTCTTATGACGGGCCTAAGGAAGGAGCTAGGTCTTATGACGAGCCTAAGGACGGTTCTAGGTCTTATGACGAGCCTAAGGAAGGATCTAGGTCTTATGACGGGCCTGAGGATGTTTGAAAGTGGAGGAAGGGCTTAGGACGGGCCTGAGTGATGTGAGAGGGTTTTAAAACCATTGGGTTTCGGGTTTTTGGGCCTCCATCGATGTCGTTGTTGCAATTGTTGGAACAGACAATTGCCCCCAGTATTTTTTCCTTGAGGTGATCTGAGTTTTCAGGGCTTCATGGCAATCGAACGGAACGACCGATTGCCCTTAGTATCTTCTTTGATTAAACATGCGAACAAGTCTCGTCCTCTCAGGGTCAAGGCTTATGTTTTGATGTGGTGCTTCTAGCCTACACTCGACGTGTTTGGTGTTTGCACTCATTTCTCACTTACGGTCACAACTTCTCAACCATTGAATTTGACACTCGTTAGATTTACGCATTCAACCTGTTACTTTCACGTGATTGGATACACAACTACTAAGTTGGAAGTCTTTTAAGCTTATGACGTGGCTATGTGGTGTAATGAAAGACAATGGGACGATGAAGGAATGTTTAGGATATGTGGGGCTATAATGGTGACCAAAGCGGCAACTTGCACCTTCTCCCGGACTTGCTTTCTTTGTCTTGAAGTCGTTTGGCTACTTCGCGATGACTTCGCTTATGAGCTTGGAACTCTGGATTTTCGAGTTGCACCTTCTCTCTTTTTCCTGATTTTGGATTACTTCGAGGCTTTTCAGGTTTGCCTTTCTCTTTTCCTTCGGGGTTCTTGTGTTTCCCAGTTTTGAACTTTGAGAGCTGTTTTTGATGTTAGCTCATTTGGATCATGTGCCGCGTTGGGGCCATTTACGGATCGTTTCGTCATGCTGGTAGCAGTTTTGCTTCTTTGCACTTGTGAAGTTTCTGTTCGGACGTCGGGCTCCTTGCTTCCTTTGGTCACTGGGTCGGTTATTCATCATTGGATGGCTCGTTTATGGAGTTTGTAGTGTTATAAAAGAGGATGTACATGAAAAACTCATCGGGGTGCCTAGGGTTCAATCTCTGGGTTCATAGGCTTTTTGGCCATATGGTGTTGTACCTAGGTGCTTCGTCATCCCTAATAGTTGTGTATCCGTTCTTTGTTATTTTTCATAGGTTTAAGCGTAAATTTACAAATTATCTCCTTCGATTGGAGTCATGCCGTTTTCCTTACCTTTGAATGTGACCTCTCTGGAGTTGTGTAGAAATGACACGCCCGTTCTTTCTTGGTTTTACCACTCAAGACGCTCTCACGCAATGTTCGCTCAAAGACTTGTTCACGCACTTAAAGAAATAATCATCTTCGGTCTTAAACTCAGATTGCCCCCAGTATTGTTGTGGGGTTTATTTAACAAACCTCTGAATGCCCAAGTTATTTAGGGAGGGTGATTGCATGTGTGAAGGTAAACGATGGTGGTGAGTAGTGATGGGGTGATTGCTGAATGATTTATTTTTTGTTCTTTTGGCGGCAACAGTTTTGTCTTTAAGCTTTGGTGAAGTGGTAAGACACATATGAGGGTCATAACGAGGGTAGGTGGAATGATGAGATGACTTATCTTTGACCTTGTTTTGACAGCAACGATGCATACCTAACTTGTAACAACGGACAATGATTTCCTACACGCAAAAGGTTTCTCCAAATAACACTAAATGAAACATGCAGCAAATGTCAAAGCATGAAAACATTGAAAGAGAACTCATGTCGGACAATACAGATAAAAGAAAAGACAGTATTTGAATCATGAAATACATAGAGAAAATATGAAGTCCAAAAACTACGGCTGCGGAGGAGGTGGACGTGGGAAGACCGAGTACATATGAGTCATGAAATCATCCATACGGCCCTCCATGTGTATCTTCCTATGCTCCATGCGACCCAGAGTAATGTGGAGAGATATGATATCCCTCTGCAGGCTCTCAAGCGTAGCCGGCTGCGGTAGTGGAGCTGGTAGAGCGTAGTAAGAGGAAAGTGGTGTAGGGTACTCAGTGCCCATGTAGCTCGACCCCTCACCCTAGTAGGTGCATCCTCCTGACGGGTCCTCGTGGTGTGGGACGTCCTCGGGCTCTAGTGCCTGCTGTCTCTGTCTGGGCCGGACCGGTCTCTGGGAAATGACTCTGCCCTGCTGCGGGAAGGCCCATCCCTGGTCGGCTGAGTAGCCAAGGGACCTCAGCATCTCCATGGTGTAGGTGGGATATAAAGGCTCCCAATCATCGTTCCCCATCGGGACCCGTGCGCACTCGCATAGCCACTGAATGAAACTCGGGTACACTAAAGCGTGGCGACCGGCCCGGGCTCCTATCATCAAGTGTCTCTCATCAAGACCAAATAGCGGGATCAAGCCCTCTCTGAATCAGGTGGATGTGAATGTACCTCATGAGGAAGCTAGTAGCGAGCAGAGACGTCGTTACGTGCTTTTGGTAGCACGTTACGGGACAGGACCTCCAATAACACTCTATCAAGAGCAGTAGGCAAGGCGGAGGGGAGGATCACCTGCTTCCTTGGCTGATCCCTCGTGGAAGAACGAACGCGCTCTGATAGAGTAGAGTGCTACAGATAAAAACTGGGGGTGCCTCGCGCTTCAAGGTGCCATCGCCTCTAGTCCCCCGTGATCAGGGTCACTAGGATGCAAGCCGTAAAATGCACAAATCATCCAACCATAGTAATGGGCTGACCACGCACATAAGATACCACAACCCCAGTATCGTCCTTGTCCAAGTTAGTATAGAACTCTATGACTAACTCTCTGACGTAGCTCCTCGGGCAAGTAAGCAACCCCACCCAGTGAAGGTGCTGAAGCAGGTGATCGAGATCAAAAGTGGCGATCACCTCATCGCTGAAACGACGCTCCTGCTGGATGGAAATATCCTGATTCTCATGGAACCAGCGCTCCTGCTGAGCTCCTCTGAAACGGGTATGGTCATAGGTAGGCGACGTCTCTCTGCATCGCCTGCGACGTGGCTGAGAGCCTGATGCCCCAGCCTTGGCTACCCCACGGGAACTCCTACGACCTTCCATGGTATGCCTGAGGATTCAACTAAACAAAAGACATATAATTCTGCAGGAATTTTGACAGAGTTTCCCCTAGATTTTCATGAATCCCGTGCTCTCAAATGCACTCCACACCATATAATCAGTCCTAGGATCTACCATTCATGCAAATTTTAAACATTCCACTAGCTAGAAAAGCAAGGAACCTCATTTCGCACTTAAAACGTACTAAACTAAAACGGGCGACTCTTGGCAATTACAAGCAGTTTTAACCATCCAAACGAACTTTTCACGTTTTAAAATGTCCTTTTAAAGCTAGCTGGTCATTTAAAACATAAAAAATCAAACTTCGAAAATTTGACCCGAGAACCACCATTGTCGTCTTCTTCCTAGCTCCAAATTTCGTTTTTCTTTGTTTCTTCACCAAAATAGACAAATGAGTAGTCAAAATGTAGATAAAACTTACCCAAATACAATGGTGGAAGAATATTTTGGATTGGAAGTTGGGAAGGCGCCCGAAATCGGACGAAAACAGTCCGCCCCGGACTCAATTTCAGACGTGACTTTATGCCCCCGTTAGTGCTCGAAATGGGGAGATCTTGGTATGGAAATGCTCAGAATTGAAAGAGGAATGTTTTGTGAGAAATATGGCGGTGGAATGGAGTGATTTGGCCAAGAAACGAGTGAGATATGGAGGAGAGAAGTTAGGGTTTTGGCAAAGAGGGTTGCGGAATGAAAATGGTGAATTTGTGGGAGAATCCCGATTTGAATCGGGTGAGTAAAGCCACTAATCGAAACGGCACCGTTTGGCGGTCAAACGGACGCGCCCGAGTCAACGTCCGGGGCCACGGACGGCGCGTCTGGGGTCACAGACGCCCATTTTTTTCCCTTTTTTTTTTCCTTTTCCGAAAACTAATTGATTAATTTAAAAGAAAACTAAGAAAAACAAAATATTCTCTTTATTCATCTAGAAATTAAAAGAAGAACAATTTATACAGTTCTAAGAAAACAGAAAATGCCTAGGATTAAATGTCTAAAATGGAAGCTTCCTCTTGACAACTCTTGGCTCGGCTACCCCCTCATTTCTTCGTTTGAATGCATCTACCTCTTCCTTTCAACCGTATAGCCATTTCCGATAACTTGCTGAGAGCTCCAAGTCTTCAGTGATAGGGGCTTCACCACTTGAACTTCCCCTTCGAGTCGATCCATCATGATCGCGTGAAGAGCCTCATGGTCGTATGCTTTCATTGGCGCTTCATATAACAAACCCTTGGGTCAGTTTTGGGCTCGCCCGATCTGACGGCTGGAACGCCACGGGTGGATGACATGAAAGTTCTCAAAACCAGGTAACGAGATCCCTCCGTAATAACCTCCACACATTCGAACTCCTTCAATTTTCCAAGAAGAGACCGTCCATCGGACCTGATGTCCCTGCTGTTGCAGACTATATATTGTGAGTGGTTGGAACTGGTGTAATTAAAACAATTGAGAAAGAAATTAATACTCAAAATATCTGTCGGGCTGCAAATAAAACCCGGTCGCAGTAGTATAGTAAAACAGAAGCGGCCGGGGTCAAACCGTGGGACTTATAGCGAAATAATATAGTACCTAAGCTTGTCACAAAAGGGGGGAATTAATTGACTTGTTTTTGAAAAGTAAAATAGCAGATTAAGATAACTGAGTGAAGATAAATTAAACGGGACTCCGGGTTCAGGTTTATATAATCTGATTAATTATGCTATCTCTACCGGTTTATTATAATAGTTTGGCAAAATTCCTGTTATTATCTTAAGGACTAATCATAGACTCATAAGAACTCGTTTACCAGAAAATGCAAGGTCCGATGAAAACTCAAGTAAGCACTAGTAAACGGAAATTAAGTGCGAGGAATTATATTCTTGCAAATGAGTACTAACTTATCCGATGAAAATAAGTTTCCTACAGATTTACGGCTTAATTAACCTATCTGTTTATCACCGATCAGATTAAAACAGATTTAGTAAAGCTTTTTAATAAATCGATGAAATTTATTAAAAAGTTGAGAGATAAACTTTAATCGTAACAAACTGTATTTATTTAAACCGGAAAAAATATAGATTACATAATTATACAAACTATAATTACACCTTCACCCGGAGTAGATCCTCTTAGCCCAACATAATTAAAAAGACAGAATAAGAAGTAAAAGAAACCATCTGGGAAAGATAATTAATTCAGCTCCTTTATAACTGCTAATATTTGGAAAGAGGTTGAACAGAACGACGGTATGGAAATGGTATGTTTTTATGGGATGAGATGATGTGAGGATTTATATGGAGATTATGTAGATGAGATGTATGATTTTTGGAGAGAAAATGGAGACTTTATGGAGGAAAATTGGCATTAGTTTGGGGGTGGAATGAGATATCATTTAATGGGGGGTTATAGGTTTATTTATAGTGAAAATGGGGTAGAATTGAAGGGGGTGTCGGTGTGAATTGGTAAAATATTATTTACCAATTCACACCAATCGACATGCCCTCTGAAAGCTGTCCAGATCGACATGTCCGGACCACCGTCCGGACCAGTGTGGTCCGGACCATGTCGATTTCCCTATTGGCGCGCTGGCATGTGTTGGTCCGGACCAGGTGATCCGGACACTGGTCCGGACCAAGGGTCTTTGCCTCTAAAATGTTCGTTTTAGCTCCGATTTGATCCCCGTTTTCGCCTACGCGTTCGACTCTTCGTGTACTTTGCTCCTAGCTTGGTTTTCCTAATGTTTAACCAATAAATTTGTGAGATAATAAATAAAACATAACTAGAGGAAAACTAACCAAAGTGGAGAAATGAGCAAGAAAAGCGCTAATATAATATATGAAATACACCTATAAAACATGCTCATTTGGACACTTATCACACCCCCACACTTATCTTTTTGCTTGTCCTCAAGCAAAACCATGTACCCAAGTAAGTAGGGAATGCTCAATACTAACAAATATTATTATGAAGGGTAGGATAAAGAGGTGAACAATTCATGATCTTTAACTTTTTGAGGAGTGTGATCCATCAACTGCTGGTGGCATAGGTGTGCTCAAGGTAAAATAAAATTAGAGTTTCGGGGTATGATCTAAGGTACTTCAATGCTTCTTTGTTTAGGTGACTCTGAGAAGTTTTACCATGGCCAACTTCTCTCAAGAATGGGCATTGAGGAGAAAACAAAAGGAAAAATAGATCCATGCATTTGTTTCACTTTTGCACAAGGGATGAGAAGATAAAAATGTAGGCATCACGCCTTTGTATTTAAGAACACTCAACTCTCTTTGTTGGTTACCAATGGTGTCTCGCTTGTCCTTTATTATTATTTTTTTATATTCATTTTTTAATAGAGAAGCACCCCTTAGCAATCCTTAAGAGAGAGACAGAAAGAAACCCTGAGCAATAAAGTCCAACCATTGCAAATTATTTGGTCACACCGCATAAGAAAAATGCTCCTCAAAAGTAATCAAATGAATTTTTTTTAAATTTGTACCATTTATCCCACAATTCATAATAGTATTTGTTTTTAAAGAGAACAACCTACATTAGCAGGGTACATAATTTTATTTTTTTGAACAAACGCAAGATAAGTAGAGAGATTTAAACATTTTAAGCACAAAATGCCCTGAAAAGGGTTCTTCCCCCACACTTAAGCTCAAGCAATGCCCTCATTGCGTAGATGGAATTAAATTAACAGGGCATGCAATTAATAAAGGAAAGAGTGTGCTCCCCAATTTTCGTAGAGTGTATAGAGCTCCCCCACACTTGAGTGCAGCTGTGGATTGACGTGAAATGTACCTGTAAAGAATATTCTACACAGCCAGAAGAACTCAAGTAAAACCTGCATTTTATTATAACGTATAAAAGTGAAATATAGTACAAAAAAGAATACAGTATTAAATTAAAGGAAAGACAAAAGATAGATAGTGGGTTGCCTCCCACCAAGCTGCCCGGGTTTAACGTCTCTAGCTAGACGCATGTTCGTCATTATCCCGGATCATAAATGAAAGTTGACAATGGTAGTACCGGGAAAAGGAAATTGGCAATAAGTAGGGCCGAACCACCTGTATCAAAACAAAGTATTACGACAACAATTACAGTAGGAAAAGACAAACTCCACAAAACCTGGTTTTGAAGGAGGTGTTTGCTGCCATTAATATTGTATTGAAAACCGGGTGATGGTTGTAGTGCTTCCTCAAATTGGAGAATGTAAACATTCTCCCTCTGTTGTTGAGCCGTATGGATGCAAGATGGTAGTGGTGGTGCTTGCTCAGAGTCGAGGATACAAATTTCCTCCCCTGGAACGAAAATGAAGGTGGAAGTGGGCTTCAATGGGTGGGTTGGGTGGGCATTATTTTTCTTTGGAGAAGGCCCCAGATTTTTTAATGGATGACCCGTGGTACGAGGATCAAAGTTGGATGGCTCCTCCTCCTCAAATTTGAGGACGTATATATCCTCATCTTTTTGAAGAGGCTCATAGGAAGAGCCCTGATTGAATTCAACTTCAGAGGGAGATGGCTCCTTGAAGTTGATATTGGTGTTTTGTTTGGATATTCTGGCGGGAGCGAGCATTTCCTCCTCTTTATTTTTGAGGATGTAACTATCCTCATTTTCTGGATATAGCACAGAGAAGGAGGGAAAATAACGGTAATTGACTTCAGAGGGAGGAGACTCCATGAAGTTGAGGTAGAAGTTGTCCTCTGATGGCTTGTCTTCAAGCTCAAGCAGAAGGTTTGATACCGTTTGCTCAGGTTCGAACGGGGGTTGTGACAGAGAGTAAATCAAATCCTCAGTAAAGTCGAGGTATTCTTCCTCAGCCCGCTGTTCTACTTCGTGGACCATTTCACTCTCTGGTTGTTGCTCCCTTTGAGCTAGTGTGATGGGCTGGTCCACTACATAAATTGCGTTCACATACTCTTTTGGATTTGGATTGGTTTGTGAGGGAATTTGACCAGGTGGCCTTTGTTGGGTAAGCATTTGTTGAATCTGGGACTGCAAGGCTTTTTGGTCTTTGCGCAGGGCTGCGACCTCTCCTTGCGTGCCTCTTGACTTTCCCATCACTGCCTTAAACATCTCTTGCATTTGAGACATTTCAGATTCAGGATTCGAAGGAGGTTGAGTCGGTCGACTCGAAGAAGCATCATTGCCATAAGGTTGTTGCTGATGCTGCCTCTGGCCTCCTTGAAAATTGGACTGAGGTCTGTAATTTTGAGATGTTTGTAATGTTTGTGGGTTCTGGATGTTCTCGGTGTTTGAGTAGCGAAGATTGGGTTGCAAGTTGTGTTGCCAAGGTTGCCTGTACCCTGAATTGTTGGTGAGATAGTTTGCTTCCTCCGCTGCTTTTAATTCTTGTAGTTGGGGGCATTGTTCATAGTCATGAGGCCCACAACATTGCGTACAAGAAATAGTTGAAGATGATTGGGATAGAGGAGCATAGCCTGGAGGGATAGTAGATGATCGGGAAATCATCGACTTAGCTTGCTGGGGGTAGGAGTTCATAGCAATCTGCTCAACCACTTTCTGCAGAGTACTTACTTTTGTTTCCTGCTGAGCGTTGCTCTCCATGAGTTGCTCATGGATTTTCATCAGCTGGTCAAACTTGTTATCACTTTCCCCAACATGGTATAAACCTGGAGTGCCGCTCCTTGACCCACCTGAGGCCCAGTCTCTGATTTCTTCACAGAGAGACTCCATGCTATTCAGAAACTGTGCTCCTGGCTTTTTCAGAATGTCAGCCCCTAACGAGGATAGTACCATTGTTCTGCATGGACCGATCAAGCCTTTGTAGAACAATTGTGATACTTGTTCTTTCATGAGACCATGGTGAGGACAAGTAAGTAGTAATCCTTTGAAACGGTCCCAAGTTTCACAAATGTTCTCCGACCCTGGTGATAAGTGTCTAAATGAGCATGTTTTATGGGTGTATTTCATATATTATATCAGCACTTTTCTGCTCATTTCTCACTTATCGTATGTTTTTCCTCTAGTTTATGTTTTATTGATTATCTCACAAATATATTGGTTTAAACATGAGGAAAAACCAATCTAGGAGCAAAGTACACGAAGAGACGAACGCATAGGCGCAGACGGCTCGAAAAACGGAGTCCAAACGAAGAATCTAGAGCCGGTCAAAGTTTGTGTCTGCATGGTGTCCGCATGAGCGTCCGCCTAGAACTAGGCGGACACACACGAGGACACACAGGCGGACAAGAATGTATCCGCGTAAGACTAGTGTTGTCCGCGTGATATTAGGCGGACACAAGCGAGGACGTGAGATGTCCGCGTGACATTAGGCGGACACACAGGCGGACAGAATTGTGTCCGCATAAAACTAGGCGGACACACAGGCGGACATGGGTGTGTCCGCATAAAACAAGGCGGACATCTACGAGGACGCGTGTAAATGTCCTGATAATTAACGCGACAGACTTCGGTGCTGTTTATCTTCTTCGCGGCGCCTGCAACTTATCCATCTACTCCTTCAACAATATCAGGCGCCTGCCGACAGTAAATCCTCACGCGTAGAGCCACCCCAATCCATTCCTCAAATTGCTCACGCGGTGTTCCCTCTGTCTTCTTCCCCTTCCTTTCTTCTATAAAACCCACGCTGCTCTGCTCAAATAAATCATCCCTTCCTCTCAATCCAAATTAGACCACCGTATTAGACCACAGTTACAGACAATCTACCACGACCATCACCATTCACCTCTTATCCTCCACTTCTCCATTTTAGTTTTATTCTTCATTCCACCACACAGCAGAAGCACGATAAGAAGAAGAGAAGAAAAGGGAGCTGGAGCAGAAGCGAATCGCAGTCCAGTCTCCGCCGGCCGTCTCCAAATTAATGGCTAACTCTGCTTTCTTTTTATTACTGTTAATGTCTGAGTGATTTTACTCGTATCCTAGGATGGGGTTTGACCCCAAATAATTCAGACCTTTTGTTAATACAAAGTTTGCTTATAAATATTTGTTTTGTCTCTCTAAATTATTAAATGCTTAACAACTGATCATTTTTATGCATTTACGGTTTCTCTTATTTCAATGATTTTGTAAATCTGAGAATAGACCACAAAGAAAGACAAACGTTAGATATTATCTCCTTGATTAGCAGATAAAATCCATCGCTGTTATTAAAAGAATTCTTGCTTAAAGCTTATTAATGATTTTAGACTTTTCTGATTGTAAAAAGTCTATTGAATTAATTAAGAGTTGTCCTTATCTATGATTAGTAAGGCCACAAGATAAATTCTTAAACGAAAATAAGAGCGAATTAGGATTATAATTATTGTCTGTACTTAAATAAATATTTATCACCTGTTTCACTTACTAAACTTCTTTTAATTCCTTTCAGCAAATATTGTTAAATGCTTTAGCGTGACAAACTACTGCATTTATTTGGTAACTATCAACATATGATTTTGAGATAGTCAAAGTACCACAAAGGAATTAACCTTGGTATTTACACTCCGGATTGAGCAGGAAAATACTGAGGCTATTAATAAGAGTTCATAAGTGACAATTATTAACTCTAATAGACAATAAATAATTAAGAAAGGATTATAAAATTGTTTAAGTAATTTAGGAAATTCCCCCGCTATCCTAGGATACCTTTTTCCATTCATTTAATTTATTTTACTGTATTTATTATTTCTTTACTAATCCTAAAAATCAAGCTTGCCTCCGGCTAAACCCCCAATTTACATTTTATGCACTTTTATTTATCTTTTTGTACATTTACTAAACTGGATAATTAATTAAATAGTTGCGAAGTCTCTGTGGATACGACCTTGTTGTACTACAAAGATTGGGTTCACTGCCCATAGTTAGCAAGATAGTTTAACTACTATTTTGCCCAACACCTGGCTACTTGAAATTATAGATTTCAGCAATCATTTCCAACGTTCGGCTCGGGGGCAGGAATTTGTCGTAGAACTTGGTGGCTATTTCATCCCAAGTACCAATGGTACTCGGTGTCAGGCTGTGATACCATTTGCTCGCATTTCCCGTCAGGTGTGAGGGAATAATGACAGTCTTGCGTATGGAGTACTGCGTCGGTCGCAGTTAGACTGTTGGCATGCTGCAAGAACTTTGTAACATGTAACAGAGCTTCGTCAGGACTGGAACCATCAACATGCCCAACTCCTTTACACATAGGTTTGATTATATGGCTTTAGCTTTTGCCATTCATCGTATTCGGATGGGGAAAGTGAGGAGGATGATGGCAGGCTGTTGTCCTTGATTAGGAGCCTGTTAATGTTTCGAACTGTAGCTGTTGTAGATGTCATCTCAGCTTCCGGGTCAGATTCTATCACTGTGGTGGTTATGTTTTGTTTGATTTCGGTTCTGCCTTAGAGTGCCAGAAAGGTTCTCTGGATGTAACCACCGTGGATTATTAATATTTTCCGGGAGGCTGTGTGACCTGGTAAAAGGCATTCACCACTCAAAACAGAAAAGAAATTCGTGATGTGAGAAAATAAAATGTTAGGAATTAGTTGACAGAAATTTGAAGTTAGTAGTTAGGACCGAAAATTAAAATGACAGAAAATTAGATGACAAAATTTGAAGTTAGTAGTTTAGTATACTGAAATTTGAAGTAGTAGTTAGTATACTAGAAACTTGAAGGACAACGGAATAAAATGACTGAAAATAAATGACAATAAAATTAATATGTCAGAAGTCCTCTGTCCGAAATTAGATGTCCGAAATTATAAACAACAAAATAATATAAACAGAATATTATAATATAACAGGTGAATATCCGGGGCTTAGGGACTAGAATAAATCAAGTCCCCGGCAACGGCGCCATTTGCAGACTATATATTGTGATGGTTGGAACTGGTGTAATTAAAACGATTGAGAAAGAAATTAATACTCAAAATATCCGTCGGGCGGCTGCAAATAAAACCCGTCGCAGTAGTATAGAAAAGAAGCGGTCGGGGTCAAACCGTGGGACGTTATAAATAATATAGTACCTAAGCGTTGTCACAAAAGGAGGGGAAATTAATTGACTTGTTTTTGAAAAGTAAAATAGCAGATTAAGATAACTGAGTGAAGAGAAATTAAAACGGGATTCCGGGTTCAGGTTTATATAATCTGATTAATTATGCTATCTCTACCGTTTTATTGATAGTTTGGCAAAATTTCCTGTTATTATCTTAAGGACTAATCATAGACTCATAAGAACTCATCGTTTACCAAAAATGCAAGGTCCGATGAAAACTCAACAAGCAAGCACTAGTAAACGGAAATTAAGTGCGAGGAATTATATTCTTGCAAATGAGTACTAACTTATCCGATGAAAATAAGTTTCCTACAGATTTACGGCTTAATTAACCTACTCTTTTATCACCGATCAGATTAAAACAGATTTAGTAAAGCTTTTTAATAAATCGATGAAATTTATTAAAAAGTTGAGAGATTAAACTTTAATCGTAACAAACTGTATTTATTAACCGGAAAAAAATATAGATTACATAATTATAACAAACTATAATTACACTTCACCCGATACATCCTCTTAGCCAACATAATTAAAAACAGAATAAGAAGTAAAAAAACCATCTGGGAAGATAATTACTTCAGCTCCTTATAACTGCTAATATTTGGAAGAGGTTTGAACAGAACGACGGTATGGAAATGGTATGTTTTTATGGGATGAGATGATGTGAGGATTTATATGGAGATTATGTAGATGGAGATGTATGATTTTTGGAGAGGAAAATGGAGATTTTATGGAGGAAAATTGGCATTAGTTTGGGGGTGGAATGAGATATCATTTAATTGGGGGTTATAGGTTTATTTATAGTGAAAATGGGGTAGAATTGAAGGGGTGTCAGTGTGAATGGTAAAATATTATTTACCAATTCACACCCATCGACATGCCCTCTGAAAGCTGTCCAGATCGACATGTCCGGACCACCGTCCGGACCAGTGTGGTCCGGACCATGTTGATTCCCTATTGGCGCGCTGGCATGTGTTGGTCCGGACCAGGTGATCCGGACATGGTCGCGGACCAAGGTCTTTTGCCTCTAAAATGTTCGTTTAGCTCCGATTTGATCCCCGTTTTCGCCTACGACGTTCGACTCTTCGTGTACTTTGCTCCTAGCTTGGTTTTCCTAATGTTTAACCATAAATTGTGAGATAATAAATAAAACATAACTAGAGGAAAACTAACCAAAGTGGGAGAAATGAGCAAGGAAAAGCGCTAATAATATATGAAATACACCTATAAAACATGATCTCATTGGACCTTATCACACCCCCACACTTATCTTTTTGCTTGTCCTCAAGCAAAACCATGTAAGAAGTAGGGAATGCTCAATACTAACAAATATTATTATGAAGGGTAGGATAAAGAGGTGAACAATTCATGATCTTTAACTTTTTGAGGAGTGTGATCCATCAACTGCTGGTGGCATAGGTGTGCTCAAGGTAAAATAAAATTAGAGTTTCGGGGTATGATCTAAGGTACTTCATGCTTCTTTGTTTAGGTGACTCTGAGAAGTCTTACCATGGCCAACTTCTGTCAAGAATGGGCATTGAGGAGAAAACAAAAGGAAAAATAGATCCATGCATTTGTTTCACTTTTGCATAAGGGATGAGAAGATAAAAATGTAGGCATCACGCCTTTGTATTTAAGAACACTCAACTCTCTTTGTTGGATACCAATGGTGTCTCGCTAGTCCTTTATTATTATTTTTTTTGTATTCATTTTTTAACAGAGAAGCACCCCTTAGCAATCCCTAAGAGAGAAGACAGAAAGAAACCCTGAGCAATAAAGTCCAACCATTGCAGATTATTTGGTCACACCGCATAAGAAAAATGCTCCTCAAAAGTAATCAAACGAATTTTTTTTAAATTTGTACCAGTTATCCCACAATTCATAATAGTATTTGTTTTTAAAGAGAACAACCTACATTAGCAGGGTACATAATTTTATTTTTTTGAACAAACGCAAGATAAGTAGAGAGATTTAAACATTTTAAGCACAAAATGCCCTGAAAAGGGTTCTTCCCCCACTTAAGCTCAAGCAATGCCCTCATTGCGTAGATGAATTAAATTAACAGGGCATGCAATTAATAAAGGAAAGAGTGTAGCCCCAATTTTCGTAGAGTGTATAGAGCTCCCCCACACTTGAGTGCAGCTGTGGATTGACATGAAATGTACCTGTAAAGAATATTCTACACAGCCAGAAGAACTCAAGTAAAACCTGCATTTTATTATAACGTATAAAAGTGAAATATAGTACAAAAAAGAAAACAGTATTAAATTAAAGGAAAGACAAAAGATAGATAGTGGGTTGCCTCCACCAAGCTGTCCGGGTTTTAACGTCTCTAGCTAGACGCATGTTCGTCATTATCCCGGATCATAAATGAAAGTGACAATGGTAGTACCGGCAATAGAAATTGGCAATAAGTAGGGCCGAACCACCTGTATCAAAACAAAGTATTACGGCAACAATTACAGTAGGAAAAAGACAAACTCCACAAAACCTGGTTTTGAAGGAGGTGTTTGCTGCCATTAATATTGTATTGAAAACCGGGTGATGGTTGTAGTGCTTCCTCAAATTGGAGAATGTAAACATTCTCCCTCTGTTGTTGAGCCGTATGGATGCAAGATGGTAGTGGTGGTGCTTGCTCAGAGTCGAGGATACAAATTTCCTCCCCTGGAACGAAAATGAAGGTGGAAGTGGGCTTCAATGGGTGGGTTGGGTGGGCATTATTTTCTTTGGAGAAGGGCCCAGATTTTTTAATGGATGACCCGTGGTACGAGGATCAAAGTTGGATGGCTCCTCCTCCTCAAATTTGAGGACGTATATATCCTCATCTTTTTGAAGAGGCTCATAGGAAGAGCCCTGATTGAATTCAACTTTAGAGGGAGATGGCTCCTTGAAGTTGATATTGGTGTTTTGTTTGGATATTCTGGCGGGAGCGAGCATTTCCTCCTCTTTATTTTTGAGGACGTAACTATCCTCATTTTCTGGATATAGCACGAAGAATGAGGGAAAATAACGGTAATTAACTTCAGAGGGATGAGACTCCATGAAGTTGAGGTAGAAGTTGTCCTCTGATGGCTTGTCTTCAAGCTCAAGCAGATGGTTTGATACCGTTTGCTCAGGTTCGAACGGGGGTGGTGACAGAGAGTAAATCAAATCCTCGGTAAAGTCGAGGTATTCTTCCTTAGCCCGCTGTTCTACTTCGTGGACCATTTCACTCTCTGGTTGTTGCTCCCTTTGAGCTAGTGTTGTAACACCCCTCATAACAAATACGTATTAGTCGCTCACGTGAACAGGAAATAAAGGCGTCTCACAGCGGAAGGAATTACAGTAAAAGAACTCACATGGGTGTTACTTGCCACCACTCGCCCATACGATTGATGTAGCAGTACAACATCTTAACAAAATTAAACATAAAAAAAATACAATCCGCAGTGACAATGAGATACCACCTACATTTCTATCTAAGTATCAAAAGCCCAACTACTGCGAGCATCTAATCATAATCCAAATCTTACAACCCCTCTCCAGTGGAATCATTTGAGACATAACGAGGTATGAACAGTAAATCCAAATCAACAACGTCCTAACTACCCAGTCCCGCACTTCGGCTTCAACGTGTTCAGCAACCTGCACAATAAGTGTAGTCTCAGCGATAGACGCGGAGTATGCCGGATCTGGACCCTATTGGTCACTTGTCATTTTTAACCGTCTTGATATTAGATTGACTTCATGCTTTGTCATTTTACAGATATAATAAATACTGTAACAACATGCATGACTATATAATCATTCATCCAATCCAACAGTCATATATGGATATACACATTACTGTCATACATCATACAATACAATGGCATTGAGAACTCGTTCATCGTATATTAACATCATCACATAGTACATCACTCGGCCCTCCGGGCCTTCACATATCATTTGTTTAGGTTAGCACAGTCGGGCGTCAGTTAGGACAACCCGAAAAATACTCACTTGGACAGTAGTCCCACGTACACACAAAGGTGCTCACTGCCCTGATCATCCGAAGACTCTGGGACTTATTCACTTTGCCTTTGTAAAGGCGTCCATTTAGGTGGCCAAGGGCCTGGTGCCAACGGTAGCACACTCCGCCTGACGATCTATCTAGGCTCGTTCAGGATTAACTAGGGAAAACCCGATACGGGATAACCCAAGAGATCTCTACGCGCGACCAGCAGCCAGTGACTGTCTGGATTAAGGTACATCATCACATTCATTCACACTCTATTGTTAGCTTTGTTAGTTAGATAGTCAGTTACAGTTTTATTTATGGAGTACATCACTTCATTTGTTGGCTGCCCTATGGGTCTTACGCATGCCTAGAATTATTCTAGGTAACATTCACGTTCGAGTCAAAGCCCTAGAGACCGACAATGTCGTGTCCCGTTCCTAAGTATTTTACTTAGGTTATAACTACATACTTGTAATACTTAGCGTATTAGTTCAAGCAACAGTGGTCACAATCACACATTTCGCGTATGTAGTTTTGTATAGGTCGATCTATAGCCGATGTAGTATTAGTCCCGTAAGACGTTCGAGCATAAATAAATAATGCAGTGAACATAACCACACATCACATTCATAAATCACATACATAAATTACATACATACATTCACACAAGTTATTTATCAAACAAATCCGAGCCCGAGGAATTCCTCAGGATAACTCGGATCAAATCCCTTTACATACCGTACACCGTGTCTAGGTTCGCGCAGTGCAGACCACTTAAGCTTTCGAGCACGTACGTCGGAAGGGCGATCTAGGAATACAAAGAACACTAAGTGTCAATCCACATGACATTATGATTCGGTATTTCCGAATAACATCAGTAACCCCGGTAGTGCAATGGCCATGAGTTCCGGTTTCGTTATATTTAAGCTCCTTACTCGTAGTGTGAGTTAATCCTTGGTTTACAATGGAGTGTGGAATCTTACATTATACACATGTTATTGTTCATTCGAGGTCTGTTAACATACTAAGATCGTATATTAACTATAGTACTTCTATGACATTGTATACTATAGTTTATGCCCTTATTCTTGACATGTATCTATATATATACTCATGCGTTCAGTATGACAGTTTTAATAACTATGGCTTGGACCACATAATATTGTTTAGTGTTACACTTACTTCATAATGTCCTATACTTTGCTATTTTATGTGTCATTTAACCTTATAACATATAGCTTTGGTGACTACATGTGGGTACCGAAAAGTAACGTACACCTATGATACACTTGTATTCTTTATTTATGTCACTCTCATTGATCATAAAATAATCGCATACTTATACCATGTTGTAGATACTTGATTTTTTTTATAACATCAAGACTTTGTAATAGGATATAATCTAAGGTTTTATTGCACTTGTTATGGTTACCGGAGTGCATATATCTTAATCCCATTTTCTAATCAAATCCTATACTCTCAATATCCCAAGTTCACCACCTACCTTATATCATGCTGCCTTCTCCATGCCTTATAGAATTTAAAACCATATCGGATCTTATTCCCCACTGTAACAGCCACACATAAGCAACCTGTAACGAAATCTGAAACAACCACCACAAATCTCTCCTTGGTTCTTGTTCCTAGTTAGTTCAACTGAGGTTTATTTCTTTCCCATGGTGTTTACCCAACTAGCTATTGGTGTAACCAATGTTTCAAACTCAAGATTAGTCCAACAAAGCACCCTTCAACTTCTGTACTCACCCATACAGAGCAGTAACTACTAAAAATCTGAACCGAAAACTGTATCAACTCTTCCTCCACTAGTACAGAAATGGTCTATCGCAGCGCCCCTACCGCAGCGGTTGTAATAACAACCGCTGAGATAGGCCAATTTTAAAAAACCCGCACACCTATCTCAGCGGTTGTAAGTAACAACCGCTGCGCTAGGGTCGTTAAAAAAAAAAGAACTCTATCGCAGCGGTTCCTACTAAGAACCGCTGCGATAGGTCTTTTTTACAGACCTATCTCAGCGGTTCTTAGTAGGAACCGCTGCGATAGAGTTTTTTTTATTTCCCCCAAATCGACTCCGCCGATCTTCTCCTCTTCATTCTCTTCTGTAATATTTCGAGAACGAAGAAAGGCGACGGTGATTCCTCTCGACGTCTGCGACTCCGCCACCACCACCGCCACCTTCTACTTCAGCGCGCGCCGCCATCGTCCACCGCCGCAGTTGCCGTCGCAGTCGCAACAGAGAGAACTGGTCGCAGCGTCGATCGTCGGTTCTAGCGGAACCCTAGGTTCGAATTCGATTTAATTTGAAATATGTTAATTATTGTCTTGTTGATTGAATAATTAGTTGTAATATAGTTATTGATTGTTAGTTTAGTTGTGTGTGCATAATTGAATATAGATAGGTTATTGAACAAGTATAAATAGTTGTGCATATAAGGTGTTCGATAAAATGTCTGAGTTGATATTGTTGCTGTTTGTGCCTCTCTGCATACAACCCAAAGTTGTAAAAAACGGTACGGGAGTTTAGTTATATAAATATGCGATACGGAAGTACGGATACGGATAAAACGGGGTTAATGATACGGATGATAAATTTAATTATATAAATATAGAACTAATATTATAAACATGACTATGAAACTATGAAAGATATTTAAAACTAAAAATTGCAAATCAATATACAAATAATGCATATAAACATCTACTATATAAAATAACTTAGTGCAAGTATTATATACCATTTTATAATTTATAATTTTTTTCCACACTATAAGCTTTTAACTTTTCATTATATAGATGTAATAAACAATTTTGTAATTCAAAACAAGTTTTAATAGATTTATTGTATATGATTTTGTTACTAAACTAATTAGATCTAAACGTTATATGTTGAATTCATTACATAATGACTACATGATACCAATGTCATAAACCATATATAAGTCGTTTGTTTACATGAAAAAGTTTGAGAATTCATATGTATATATGTTGTTGACTATTATTTTTTACATAATTCCTGCAAAAAAATAGACTATTAATTAAAAAATCCTGTAAAAAACTAGCTTAATATGTTGTTTTAGACAACAATTCATATATAACAATTCATATATAACAATTCATTATAACAATTTATAATTTAAATTCATATTGATTGAAATTGTAAATAAAACTACTACGAAAAGAAAATGAATAACTACAAATCATTTTGTTCTTAATTCTCAAACTATTAAAAAAATTAACTTCAAGTTTCACATTAATAAAGTGGTAAGATCTATAACTTTATAACATCTATGTTCTCCCATTACATTGCAGTATATACGTGCTTAATATGATAATGCTTATAGTAATGGATTTCTTGCCCCCCCTAATTTATTACCTTGCTTCACCGCTGTCTGCAGTAATTGGGTGGTCTCTTTCTTCCTCATTGCTTCTGTTGTGCAGCATGAGCTGAAAGGTAATAATATCATCTATTGGATGTTATCTTTTTTATTTTCTTAATATGATAATGCTTATAATAATGGATTTTCTGCCCCCCCTAATATTATTTCCTTGTTTCCCCCGCTGTCTGCAGTAATTGGGGTGGTCTCTACTTCTTCTTCCTCATTTATTCTACTGTGAAGTAAGAGTGAAAAGGTAACATCTTCATCTATGTTTTCTCTTTGTTTGTTTAATTAATTATTGCGAAAAAGTGGTTGTGGTTAATATTGAGTGATTGCGAATGGTTGCTGCCAATTGTGGAATTTATTTGTCGTGGTAAATAAGATGTTGGTGAATGCTTAATGATAAGCATGGGATTAACACGATTACGCAAAGGTCATGCCGAATTTTTTCTAGAATCGTATTAGTCTTATTAATTAATTTTATTTGTTTTGTGTATAACAATCTTTACTTTTCTTTGTCAGGTCTTCTGAATCTGCTATTGGATTTGTACCAGTACTTTCCCAGCCCATCACCAAAGCAGTGTCCTAGCTTCCCCCTCTGTACAACCTTAAAACAAGTAAGTAATTAAACTTTATTTTTTGTTTTAATAATGCAATGATTTGTTGAAGTTAAATTAAATGTGTTAGAATTGTTAGAATAAGGCTAGATTAGTTACGTTGGAACGTTAGAGTACTTAGGCTACGTTAGTTAGGTTGTAACCATAGAGTAGTGCTGAGTTTGGTTGCAACCGTACATCCAGTAGAAACATGCTATATAAATGCAGACGAAACTGAAAGACAAATCAATCTAAACATTGTTTTGTTTTCATATATAGAATGGAGCGTGACTGGATGTACGGTTATCGAGGGGATAACTATTTGATGAGAAGCTGAAAGAGTTTCTCAAAGCGGCAGTGCAACACAAGGACATAACAAAGGCGGACAAGATTTCATGTCCTTGTGTTGACTGTGGGGTCGTAAGGAAATATGAAGACATTGAGGAAATTAGATTTCATCTTAAGTCCCGTGGATTCATGCCACATTACA
Organism: Limonium bicolor; assembly: GCA_023374045.1. Taxonomy (NCBI): domain Eukaryota; kingdom Viridiplantae; phylum Streptophyta; class Magnoliopsida; order Caryophyllales; family Plumbaginaceae; genus Limonium; species Limonium bicolor. Next base: position 325,084,891 of record CM041778.1, read on the forward strand.
GAAGATGGAATTTTCATGGAGAAACTGTTGCAGCTAGTGCTTCAACATCATCAAGTGCTCATGATCCACGTTACGCAAGTACCGCCCACACCTTCAATACCATCAATGAGTCGGTACCGTTAAGTGATTCAGGATTCGATGACAGCTGACCACTCACCATGATGAACAAATGGATGAAATGTTAGAATATGTTGCGATACTTTTGTCGATAAGCCGGAAGAGTATCAAAGATTGTTGGACGCATCAAAGACACCTTTGTACCCTTCGTGCGTTAAATACACAAAATTGACTGCTGTACTTAATTTGTTCAACTTAAAGGGGAAATATGGAGTTGGTGACAAGTGTTTCACGTCATTTCTAGAGCTGATACATGATATGCTTCCTGATGAGAATGGTCTTCCTACATCCACCTACGAGGCAAAGAAATGGATGTGTCCAATGGGGTTGAATATAAAAAGATTCATGCTTGCCCAAATAACTGTGTGCTTTATAGGGGTGAATACGAACATCTAGACAAGTGTCCTAAATGTTTGTTGTCCCGGTACAAGGACAAGGATGAGGATTCCTCCTTTCAGAAAAAAAATCGTCCAGTGAAATTATTGTGGTACTTGCCGATAATTCCTAGATTCAAACGGTTGTTTGCCAACCCGAAAGATGCGAAGAACTTACGATGGCACGCGGATGGTAGAAAAATTGATGAAAAATTAAGACATCCTGCAGACGGACCTCAGTGGAGAAATATCAACAGAAAATTCAAACATCATTTTGGGGATGAGGATAGGAATCTGAGACTTGGATTGTGTACCGATGGGATGAACCCGTATGGCACGTTGAGCAGTCAGCACAGCACTTGGCCGGTGCTACTAGTGATCTATAATTTACCGTCATGGTTGTGCATGAAACGAAAATACATTATGTTATCACTCCTAATTTCTGGTCCAAAGCAACCTGGTCATAACATTGACGTATATCTTGCACCACTGATCGACGATCTGAACTTGTTGTGGAATGAAGGGACAGTGGTATATGATGCTCATGCGAAAGAAAATTTCACACTGAAGGCGATGTTGTTCTGTACTGTTAACGACTTTCCTGCCTATGGGAACTTGTCAGGATACTCGGTGAAAGGATTCAAAGCGTGTCCGGTATGTGAGGATGACACATGTTCAGATCGTCTGAAGCACTGCGGCAAAAATGTTTATATGTGTCATCGACGGTTTCTTCCAGTAGACCATCCTTACCGTTCGAGAAAGCGAAAGCTGTTCAACAATGAGCCCGAGACTCGTGTGGCTCGTCTGCCTTTGAATTCAGAGGAAGTGTATGCAAAGGTAAAAGACATTGAAAATGTTTGGAAACACATCCAAGCCGCCGAAGAACATTTGGAAAAAACGTTCCATTTTTTGGGATCTACCGTATTGGCGGCATCTGCCTGTTCGACATTGTTTGGATATCATGCACATTGTGAAGAACGTCGGTGAGGCAGTGTGTGGTACTTTGCTCAACATACCCGGCAAGACGAAAGACGGATTGAAGGTGAGGAGAGATATGCAAGAGTTGCGCATACGGAAAGAACTACACCCAATAGAGGATGAGAAGCGAACATATCTACCTCCTGCGTGTTATACCCTCTCTAAGAGTGAAAAATTAAGTTTTTGCAAGTGTTTGCACACATTGAAGGTACCATCTGGGTACTCTTCAAACTGGAAGAACCTAGTTTCTATGAAGGATTTGAAACTGTTAGGCATGAAATCTCATGATTATCATGTGTTAATGTTGCATCTTCTTCCAGTTGCAATACGAGGGATATTACCAGAAAATGTCAGAAATGCTATAACTCGATTATGTTTCTTCTTCAACGCTGTCTGCTGCAAGGCAATTGACTCAGACACCCTCGATGATCTGCAACATGAAATTGTTGTGACAATATGCCAGCTTGAGATTTATTTCCCACCATCTTTCTTCGACATAATGGTGCATTTAGTAGTGCATATTGTCCGAGAGATCAAATATTGTGGTCCGGTTTACTTACGTTACATGTATCCTTTCGAACGATATATGGGGATTCTGAAGGGTAGAATGAAAAACAGATATAGACCGGAAGGCAGTATCATCGAAGCAACAGTGACTGAGGAAGTCACAGAATTCGTAACAAGTTATTTGAACGATGCAGAGTCAATTGGTATTCCCAAACCACGTCACCATGGTAGATTTGAGGGTAAAGGAGTTATTGGCAAAAAGGTTGTTCGTATCTCTCGTGATCTTATTAATCAGGCACATTTGTTTGTACTACAACACCTTGAGGTTGTTGAACCCTACTTCGATATTCACATTGCTGAGTTGAGTCGACAAAACCCTACCAAAAACCGTATCTGGCTTAAAAAAGAACAAAATCGAGTATTCGTCCAATGGTTTAAGGAATATGTGTTTAAGCAAGCTTCATTGAACCCCGAAGATGTCAGTGAAGAAATCAGATGTCTAGCTGTTGGTTCTGGAACAGATGTGTATCGTTTGAAGGGTATGACATTAATGGATGCACATACTACACTGCACGCCAAGATGCTAAATCAATACATCAGAACAGTGGGGTAAAAATTGAAGCATCGGTGACTGAATATGGTCTAGGTAACCAGGTTCAACCAATGAGCAGTAGTAGTTGGTATTATGGTGTGATAGAGGACATATGGGAACTAAACTATCACATTGATTCGTTTCTATTGTTCCGCTGCAATTGGGTGGACAACCGACATGGACTCCAAAATGATAAAGGACTTATTTTGGTTGATCTTTCACGTGTTACAACTAATAAGGAAGATCAGTTTGTGTTGGGTAAAGACTGTGACCAGGTGTTTTATGTTGAAGACCCAAAAGCTAGTAGATGGCATGTTGTTCTTCCAGGGAGAAGACCGGTTTGTTTGAGGATGAAAACAACGACGATGATGAATGAGATGATAGATGAACTGTATCGTTGCATACAGGGCTGCATGATTCAACTGATGATTTACAAAATGATGATGTTCAGACCATCTACGCTCGATCAGACCATAATGAGGGGGTTTGGGTAGAAAACAGATCATGATATATGTTACTATGTCTAGGTAACACCATTGGTTGAAAGTACATTATATAATTCGTATTATTGTTGTTATTTTTGCAATTATACATCGTTCCATGAATTGTTTTATGTTTATTTTTGCAATTATACATCGTTCCATGAATATTGATCTAATGTGTGTGTTTTTTTCCTCAGTGGATGATGATCCTATTGATGATCCTATAGGACAGCTGCTCCTGACTGGGGATAGTAGACCGGCAAAACGCACCACACGAGGTGGTAAAAAGAAATCAAAGAAAGCAGACGTAGAGACCACCCCACAGCAGACCGAGACAGCAGGTCCTTCACAGGAAGGACAAGAGATACAAGTTGCTCCTCCCCCTCTCAAGAAACCCAAAAAACGAGGGGCAACCCGTGGGCTGAAAGCAAATAGAGGCCCCCCGACAAAGCCTTTGGAGTTCAATGAATTTAATCAGCCCACCGGTACCTGGAAAAATGATTTCACTGCTCTAGCCAGGCATTTGGTGAGTACATATTTCAATATAAACCACAATTGGAAGCAAGTGCCTCAGGCGTTGAAGGAGCAGATATTTGAACGTCTCAAGGTATTTGTTACACTTAATAGTTTGTTTTAGATTTATATAGTTATTTTTTACACTAATCCATTTTTTTTGTGCATATAGGACCGATTCTGTATAGATCCATCTCTGAAGGATGATGTGATGAAGGGGATTGCCACACAATTCAAAGACTTCAGATCTCTGCTCACGAGGCAGTACATTTACTGTGAGGAGCCCGCAGAGATAGAGGAGGCAGAAGGTGAAGATGTGGATGATCGGAGACCACCGTGGCAAAAATATGATGGTATTACTGAAGAGCAGTGGAATGAGTTTGTTGCGAAGCGTCTGACCCCTGAGTTCAAGGTGAGTTTACACTAGTAGTTGTTCTTTTGTATGATAAATGTTTAAAGTGTCCTTACAGTTCATTTGGTTAATTCGTCTTTTTCATATATTATGCATAATTTGTCTTTTCATACTTATATGTAGGCTATACGTGAGAAACAACAACAAAATGCAAAAAAAAATCGTTACCCCCATCACATGGGGAGTACAAGTATTGCTCAGCGTGTGCCGCAGTGGGAGAAAGAGGGGTTGCTGCCAGCTGGCTCGAATGTCAGCGAACGAAGGATGAAGGTTTGGGACTTAAGTCGACGGAAGAAACCTTCAAATCCGGCGGCACCTGCTGAGTATGATGACGCCACGAGAGAGGTCATCAACCAAATGGTAAGTGATTTTTAGTTTAAAAAATGTTTATTATATTTATAGAGTAACAATAGCAGTTAAATAAACCGAAGAATCCTTATTGACTTATTAAACTCCATAACAGGAAGAGTTAAGCTCCCAGATCACCCAGGGCTTGGCAGCCCGTTAGGCAGGATGATCCACTTTCCCGCGCTCTCGGGAAGAAGGATCATCCGGGTCGTGCAGTAGGCTTTGGTGGTCATGTCGGTATACGCCAAGCCTTCGGTAATCCTGGGTCGAGACACGGTGCTGGAGGGAGCATTACATATGAGGAGCACTTACGCCAGAATGCGGAGCTCGAGCAGCGACTACGAAATGAATTTCAGCAGTCAATCGCTCAAGCTATGGAGATGATCGTTCTGAGAGGAGTCAGGAGGTTTCTAGACCGCCAGATCAGCCACAAGCATCAGAGCCCGCAGCAGTGCCTCCAGTAGTGTTCACTCCGTCAACCCATTTCCATATTCATCTCTCAAGGTTAGAACAACATGTTAACTACAAATACAAAAAAAAAACAAATTATACACTTGTTTATGTGCATCTAAAATCTTTAATTTTGAAAATTTAGCAACCAATTGACTGCACATTGTTCCAAGTGATTGGCGTTGACGAAGTCGAAGTAGGGTGGGGAAAACTTTTCAAGTCTTGTGCTGGAGACACGTGAGGAATACAGCGCTCCGAGAGTACCATGGCCGGGTGCTTGTTGAAGGTTACGCGCCTGCTTACGCGGATTGTCAGATACCGGTGCCCAGTGCAGACATATCCACCCTTCGTCAAGCTGAATCCAATGCAGTACAGTGGCCCTGTAGATTGATTAGGCTTGGGGAGCAGCAGGTAACCCCATGAAAAAACTTATTCTTTAACATATCCTAGAGTAGAAACATATACTTATTAAATTAATATATTAGGAACACATTCAATCAAATTCTGATAAGGCAAAAGGAAAGAGAGTTGTTGTTCCACCAGCTAATCCTTCGATGGCATCCGCGACTAGAGTTGTGATGAGATCGAATTTGCTACAACCGGCGGTTCTGAATGCCTTACCCCCCATGCTGAAACTGTTACACTCCACACTACTGATGACGCCGCCAGGAAGAGATTCGGTTACAATGGAACCAAGACCGGATCTTTTTCACTATAGAGGCGCTCAGAGTTTTGAAATCTATCTTACTGATTTTGTGGAGTTGTTCACGAAGGATTGGTTGAGTGCGTCGATTCTCAAATCGGCTTGCATGTGAGTAATTAGCAATGTTGTACACATTTTACTCTGTATATTTGAAAATTAAATTCATAATATTTGTTTCTTTATATTGTGCAGGTTTATTGATGACAAGGCGGTCCAAGTACATGAGAATAGTAGTTTCGGGTTCCTATGCCCTGACTACTGTTCCGAAGCTAATATGGGATCTGACCCCCAAGCGTTGGTCCAGTACTTGTCGAATG
>CM041778.1:325091183-325127688 GCA_023374045.1 Limonium bicolor
CTGACCCCCAAGCGTTGGTCCAGTACTTGTCGAATGTGATACATGCGTGTGCAGTTACAGATAAATCTTACATCATGCTGCCTCTTCATCAAGGGTAAGAATTTTATCTAATGTTAAGTTAGTTTAAAAATTATGATATTTGTATTATGTAATTGATTGAATTAAGTTCTGCCTGTATTGTAATCTATGAACAGCCGACACTGGTCTTTGCTCGTTCTATGTATAAAAAGCCCAAGAGTCCTGCAGCTTGACTCAGCATCTCTGCGTCCCAAGAAGCCACTTATATATAACATGTTGATGAGGTGATGAATTTACTTAACTTGATTAATTATCAATTTTTAGTTATTTCTATATCATCCAGTTGATAACTTTTACTTTTTCTGTGCGTATGAATTCTAGTGCCTTTGTATCTGTAATGACGCAAGTCCGAGGAGAGAGACTTAAGAAGATTCCGTGGAATGTAGTCAAGGTATTTTTGTAGTCCTTATTCAAATTTTGTAATATGTTCATTAGTTTTAAAATAGGAACAGTATTATAATTTATGTGTTAAATCGATTTTGAATATGTACGTATATACATGTGCAGTGTCCACAGCAGCCGGGAGGTTCGGAATGTGGCTACTATGTCATTCGGTTTATGAGTGACTTGATAGCGGGACCGAGACTCTTGCCAGAGAAGTCTCTAGACCTGGTAAGTAGCATTCTCGAAATATTTTGGTTTTGTAGATAATTTTTAACATTGATTCTTAAACTGAAAGTATTATTAGCAACTAATCATATTTCTTTTTGTGTTAATTCCAAGGCTTTTGAAGAGTTGGTAGACGGTTACAACGAAGGACATATAACCGAGGTGCTCGAAGAATGGGCAGAATTCATGAGCGTTAATGTAGGTTGCTTCTAGGGTTTGGTAGGATTGAGTAGGATGATTTTGAAATTCTCATGAAACAATTGTCGTTTCTGTAAAGATTTTGTTGATATTTGATTAATTTGGTCAAATTTGTAAATGTAAGTGGATTATTGCCCGTAGATAGGTTTTGGTGGCAATTTATATGGTGAAATGGTTGATCTAATGCCCCACTGTGGTGGCATTGTTTATTGCTATATCTTCACAGGTTTGATTGATTTTGGGTGTGTGTGGTAGAATTGTAGGGTGGAATGGAAAAAGCAAAAAAAAAAAAACCTATTGCAGCGGTTCTTAATAAGAACCGCTGCGATAGGTGGTTTTTTTTTTAAAAAAAAAGGTCTATCGCAGCGGTTGTTAATAAGAACCGCTGCGATAGGTGGTTTTTTTTTTAAAAAAAAATAGGTCTAACGCAGCGGTTCTTACTAACAACCGCTGCGATAGAGTACCTACCGCAGCGGTTCTACAACCGCTGCGGTAGAGTTTTCACCTAGCGCAGCGGCACCCATCGCAGCGGTTTTCAACCGCTGCCATAGGTACCAAACAACCGCTGCGGTAGGTCCTTTTCCTACTAGTGTTCGGTTAACGTATACCGGTTACGGTATCGTTTCCATCCAAATTTGGTGGTCTTGTTATATCTTCCTTTGATCTTTTGATCTTAGAGATCAATCTCTTGAGTCGTTCCTCAGTGTTCTTGACATGGTTGTCGTCAATCCGGGTGTCTCACACCTTCACTGTGGTTATCGAGTCTTGACTTATCCTTAGGAACTACGTTGTAGCCCTATAGGTGTGTGTTTTATGAATACCTCCATTGTTATCTGAACTATGTCGTTCGGTTATCACAGCCTCTTGGCGTGTAGGTTTAGTGTTAACCCAACCTCGACTAATTCCTTAGTCGGTTTGCATACCGTTATTGGTATTATTAAGCATTACAGTCCGCAGACTCTCTTGTCTCGGGTTTGTTACTCCTTCCTTTTCGCTCCACTGCGCGGTTGTGCTTTCCTTTTTGCCGGCTGTGCATGGTCCTTGCGACTGTGAAGCATGTCACCCCATGGTGCCATAAATTTCATTATCCTATATTTAGGATCTTCAATCTCCCGCCATTAAGTGCGGTCATTGTCATTCAACGGGAACCGTCTTCGGGACTCCCAGTTCTTGGACTCTACTGTATGACAGGTTCTTTTTCTAATAAGGTTTATTTATTTATTTTTGCAACTGCCAGATTGGGTTTTACCCGAGTGTGAGAGGTCTTTCCATCTATCTGGCGTTCCACTCCCAACTTAATACCGTGGGTTACGGAGGGCGGGTATGGTTGTTGTAGGTTTCTGGTTCACACGGAAGTTCCTAACTAGCGTACCTCACACGCTAACACTCAACCCTTAGCCCTAAGTCTCTAGTACCTAACTCGGTATTTTCCTAAACTCGGTATTTCAACCATCAGAGCGAAGTATCGCTCTGATACCACTTTTTGTAACACCCCGACCGCTAATCCCGTCATCTACTTACAATTACTTACCTTCGCAGCGGATACTACATACTCAACGGTGGGTGTACAATGCCGTTAGTCACCCACGTGACTAACAAGGCCAATTACAAATACTACATACTATCGGTCTGATGAACTTGAATATACCGAGTATTCTACACAATACATTACTTTCCATTCCATACTCAATGAAATACCCCAAACCTAAGTATGCTAATTAAACATCAATTTATGATGTAATAAGGCTAAAACATGCCTTGGAAAGATTGGTAGACGATTTAAACCAAGGGAAACACAAGAAAACGCCATAAGGGCGATTTAAGCAAAAATGTGCTCTAAGCTTGGAGTGACTTTGATTAGCACCCAAATATCATTATAAGACTTTATTAACATGCTAATGGACATGTTAAATCAATTACCAAAGAAAACCAAGCTCACAAACAAGCTTAAACACAAAATGCGCTTTAAGACTCCTTAAAGCACCTTTTTGAGAAATTGTCTTAGAAATGAGTTTTGAGTGGCTAAATGCCCATGATTACACCTTAATCAACATGTGTGCTAATTAGTATCACATTAGGGAGCCTAAATCAATGGGAAACCAAAAATTTCCCGAATATGTGCACCAATTAGTGAATAGTGCTCAAATAGTGCTAGTTTTGACTTAAGTCAACTTTAATTAGTCAAATGGCCAAACAAGGCCTTATGTATCTTGGTTATTAAGGGGGTGGCCGGTTTTGATGTGGGGAGTCACCACATGACTAAGCAAATAAAGCAAAAGAAGAGTAAAAGAGAGAATAGTACTATTTGCTTTATAAAACAAAATATCTCACCTTTTAACTTACCTCTCTCATCTCTTCTTCATTTCTCTTCTCCTCCACCGATTTTCTTCTTCTTCTCTCTGTTCCAAACCGTTCCAAGCAGCCCCCATGGATGCATCACCTTCAAATGTACATAACTTGCTCATTTTAGCTCCAAATCAAAAACTAAGTATAGATTTCTCTTAGTTAGACCAAGGCCTTGCTTCCTATCTTTTCAAAATTTGAAAAGCCTCATTTTGGAGCCATGGGAAATCGCCATTGGAGGAGGAAAAGCTAGCTTGAGATGTTCATTATCTTCCCCATTGATTCTAGGTAAGGAAAATGTAAGAAAAACCATGTTTCCACCACTTCTTCTACATGGCCGAAAATTACTACTCATGGGGCCTTGTTTTTATGCCTTGTTCTAGATTGTTTTATTCACCAAGGACTAGTGGAGGTCCTCTTTCATTCAATGCCCAAGTCTACTTTGAGACTTTAGAGGTAATCATCCACTTTTATGTCTTAAAACACATTTTAACCTAGGAATGATTCCTTAAGGTTAGTGTATTGTTTAGCACTCAAAAGAGTCATTGTGTATTGATTAGAACATTGGTAAGGGAAATGAAGATGGTGGCCGAGAATTCCAAGGGAAAAGCCTAAGAAGGGAAGTAAGAGAAAATGAGGAAAATAAGGTAAATTGCTTACCTAATGGTGGTTTAAGGTTTAAGGGATGAGATTTGGATAAGTACTAATGTAGCTTAAAGCTTAAGGTATGTAATGGGTTATATAACCTAGGAAAAAGAACTTAAACAAGCTTTTGAACTTGTGACTAAGGAGCCAATGGAAATGAGTTAGTAAGATAAGTTTAAGGTGGATTTTAAGAGCATTATAATTACTATGAGATTGATGGGTGTAATTGCAGGTTGAAAGCTATTACATGTGGGAAATTCAGTGTTTAAATTCATGTCATTTAAGGGCCTAAGAGCCATGTCATTTAAGAGCCTTAGTGCTATGCAATTTAAGGTTATTACACTATATTGAGTTTATTATGAATGAATTGATTTGAGTGAGAATTATGATGAGAAAAAGGTTTGACGTGTGTGAGATGACTGAATGAGAAAAACCATGCATATAGTCAAGATAAAATACTAGAGGAGCTATGGCGAAATTTGAGTAGAAAAAGAAGTGTTTAAGTGGTGATGGTGAATTGATATCACCTAGGGTTACTAGGAGACCTTAAGAAGGGATTTGAGTGGAAATGAGTTAACGAAGGAGTTCTTGAGGTTTAAGATAACCTAGAATGGTCTATGAGGAAATTAGAGTTTAGATAGGTGTATGGAACACACCAAAGTCATGGTATAAGGAATGGTAAGACTTGTGCAAACTTGGAGGAGAAGGTGTAATGCTTTAAGGTAATTTAGGTATGAACTAGGGAATATAACAGTGAGAGTTTTGAGAAGCTTGTGTAAGTGTGATGATGCTAGTAGTGGACTAATGAGGTTTTGTTTAGATGGTGATGAGTGGTTTGGGTGATAGAAGTGAAAATTGTAGGAGAAGGTGGTAAGTCGTCAAGGAAAATGACTGGGAAGGTATAAGAGTGTATGATCATGAGAATGGTGAGTAAGTTGAACAAAAGAGGTGGAAATGTCTAAGGAGGGTGTTGCTTGGTCAAGGTAAATGAAGAATAGTGTTTAAGGTGTTCTAAGGAGATTTTATGACTAAGGATGTTCTAAGAAACATTAAGGGTTATTTTAGTGAGAATGAATAAACTATGGAGTTCTTGAGTACTAGGGAGACCTAGGGATGTCTAAGAGGGACTAGGGGTTACAATGGTGAATTTAAGGCACCAAAACCATGGTTAAGGAAGCTAAGAAACTTGTACAAGTTTGAAGGAAAAATAAGGTATAGTGACTTGTGAAGATGTAAGCATGTGCTAGATTACATATAGCTTTGAGAAGTTTGAGTAAAGCAAATGAGTATGCATAAGGATGCTTATGAGATGATGTTAAGGTGGTGAGGAAACATTTTGGTATAATGGTACATAGGCATGAAATACCATTTAGAAACCTAAGGATAAAACATAATAGGTGTTAGGGATTTTGGCAAGAATTGAGTAAGAGTTTAAAGACATGGAAAATGGGTGTTTAGGCACGTCCGAACTACCGTCCGAACTTGGATGTTCGGACATGCCCTGTAGCGCGTAAGTCTTCTGATCTTCGACTGGTGTCCGAAGTACCGTCCGAACGTGGAAGTTTGGACACACCTATTTCTATTCTCTGGTTTGGCCTCGAACAGTGTCCGAACTTGGGAAGTCCGGACGCATGTTTGGACATTCGGCAATTTGCACCCTATAGAGTCTCGAACAGTGTCCGAACTTGGGAAGTCCGGACACAAGTTCGGACGAGGTGCTGTTTTGACCAAAAACTTTGTTTAAGGTTAGAAAATGATGGGGATTGTTCAGTAATGTTATTATAAGGTTGTTAAGAGTTGTTTCGTGGGGTTCTAAGGACTTTGGAGATGTGAACAAGTGTGAGATAAAATGAGAAGTAAGTAATATTAGTGGTTAAGGTTAAACTACAAGGACTTAGTGGTACTAAGTGGGAAATCATTATTGATAATTAAGCTATGTTAATTGAAAGTAATTAACCACCCAATTCGGTGAATGTTTTAGGGTTTGAGAAGTTGGACTCCGGAGGAGAGTAAGCAACCGAACGAACCACGGTGAACGGTACAGTCTTCTTGTGACCTGCTTGCTAACGAGGTGTCCCTCGGCTTGTGTGCTATCTAGTTTTGTGTGCTCACTAAGCAAGATAAAGCATGCAACCGGAATATTATATATATTGTATTGTTGTGTGATATCTGGAAAACTAACACAACTTACCGTAAGAACTTACTAACTAATGTTAGTAAAGAACTGTTTGAGATTAAGGAACACTCCCAAATATTGTTTTCTTAGTGACCAAAAGAGGTTAACTAATGAACACTGTCTTGAGACTTCTACTAACTGGTACTTGGGGGGAGTGAGGAATCCGGGACTGACTCCGGTCATGCATGTTAAGGAAGGTGGTCGGTATCTAAAGTAGACCCGACCTCCGTTTAAGGACTTGTCTTCGGACTTGTTGCCTAGGGTCGGTTGCCGGCTCAGCTACATTGGATATTCAATTCAAGGTAGGTGGCATTAAGATGGTGCGGTAGGATCACCTAAATCCTAAATTATAAGATAAGTTGTTTATTTCAACCAATGGAGCTATTAGCTCATTGGCTAGGGTTGCTTTTAACCCGACAAAAATAAACATTGAAATAAAATACAATCATTTCTATTAAAAGAGTGGTTTGTATTCTGAGATTAAGATGAGAATTGAGATAAGGTACAACCATTTCTATTTAAAGGATGGTTGTATTCCAAGACTGAGATAAGCTACAACCATTTCTACTTAAAGAATGGGTTGTCTTCTAAGACTAAGATAAGGATTAAGATTGAGGTAAGGTAAGGTTGGACTGAGATTAAGAGGAAACATATTTAAGGAGTTAAATAACTGACTCACACTAGTGGAAAAAATGTTTTTAACCACCGTTATTTTGCTTATATACCACGGTTAGGAACCGTGGTTTATGCTCCCGTCGCATATAGAAAATTGCCTATATACCACGGTTGATAACCGTCGTTTAAAACTAGACTATATACCACGGTTTGCTATGACCGTCATTTAAAACCGTTTTTGGACGCATTCCTCAACGATTTTAAACGATGGTTAAGGGGAGAACCGTGGTATAAAGTCCTTTTATACGACGGTTAAAGGTCAAAACCGTGGTTTATTATCTATAAAATCAACGAATAAACCACGGTTATATGTATAACCATGGTTTATAGTCTACGAAATTTTTTTCAAAATCACCGGCGATTTAGAAGCGCCGCTTCACAGATATCAAACAGAGCACAGAAGAGAGGCTAGAACATGTGTGTTCCTTGTTTGCGATTTAGGGTTGCAAAATAATGAGAGAAGAATGGCGTAGTATGTTCCTTGTTCGCGGTGGGTTGCAAAATTACCGTGAAGTTGAAGAGAATGAAGAATGGAGGCGTAGGTCATGTACCTTGTTCGCCGGTTATGGTTGCGAAAATTACAGTGAGAATGAGTGAGTGAGGATGAGCATGTTCCTTGTTCGCAATTGTAAGCTGCAAAAATTACCGAAAAACAGAGAATGAGTGAGGAAGAGCATGTTCCTTGTTCGCGATTTAGGGTTACAAAAATTACCGTGAGCTAGTTGAAGAGAATGAAGAATAGTTGCAAAGCATGTTCGTCGGTTTGGGTTCCAAAATTACCGTGAGGTTGAAGAGAATGAAGAAGAGTTGCAGAGCTCGTCGGTTTGGGTTCCAAAATTACCGTGACATTGAAGAGAATGAAGAAGAAGAGTGCTTCGTCGATATATAAGAGAAAGCGCCGCGTTAAATTTCGGCCGAAAATTAAAATTCCCGCCTAGACTATATACCACGGTTGATCAAAAAACCGTGGTTTAATATAGTAAGATGTGTAATATAAATGACGGTTACCTAGGAACCGTGGTATATAGGTACCCTATATACGACGGTTCTTAGAGAACCGTGGTATATTCACTCCGGCATGTACTATATACCACGGTTGCCCTGATAACCGTGGTATATAACTAACCTATATACGACGGTTCCGGAAAAACCGTGGTATATGCGCTCTGGTATGCACCTTAAATGACGGTTTCTATTAAAACCATGGTTTATAAACTTTAAACCATGGTTTTCCATTTAACCGTGGTTTAAACGCCGTTATTAAAAACATTTTTTCTACTAGTGTCAATAAATAAGGGAACACATTTAAGACGTTCATTGTGTTAGAACTTTGATTGTTCATATTTGGCTTGTTGTTTATTGCACTTTCTATTATGTTGTGCATCTTATCAACCTCCATGCTATCGACAATTAGTCGTCGTAGCCACGTTAGATTGGGGGACATGAGAGGATCGTACCAGCATCCGTGCTGACCCCCTTTGGGGGCTGTTTTTATTTCGCAGGTGAACGACAGGAGGCGATCATCATGAGAGTAAGATGGGGTGGGTGTGTTACGGGTTAAGTGTGGCCTACAAGTTGTGCATGTACACTCGTATGGCACTTTGAGTTAGTAAGTTGTATAGAATGTGAGGGGCTTGTAAGAGTGATATGTATTTGGTTTAGGCTTGTAAGTACTAATGTTCGGTATATTTTGTCAGTCAGACCGTGGCAAGGTCCTGGAGTGTATTCAATTCCGCTGTGACATTTGTATATATGTTCTTAAGTTGAGGAAACCACGATTGGATTGAGATGGGATGTTACAAAAAGTGGTATCGAAGACAAGAATTACCGAACTTAGGAAAATACTGAGGTTGAGTTTGAGTTATGGGTTAAGGGTTGAGGGATAGAGTGAGAGGTGCGTTAGTTAGGACTTCCCGCTGTTTACCGGATATCCATAGTACCTAAACCCGCCCTCCACATCCCTTGCTTGAAATACGGGGAATAAACGCCAGAGAGAAGAAAGCCTTCTCTTACTCGGGGGAAACCCGATCTGGTTGTTAGTTAACAGTAAGCAATAGAGGAACATCTTGTTGTACAACAGTTTATGGAAACGTGGACGTTTATTTGGAGCGCAACAGTGAAACAGGCGCTGCCAATGGAATTCTACCTACAGCGTAGCATGTCGAGTTGCACCGTAATACCAGTGATAAGGAAAGCGCTAAGAGTGAAATGGATAAGAAAAGGTAAGAGACATGAGTACCGGACAGTGGTCCGAATGAACATAACAGTGGAATAACACAAAGTATGAGAGAGTTAAGATTACCGGAAAGTTCAGTTAGAAACGGGAACTCCAAACCTCATACAATGAGAAAGGTTATAAAACCTGGGCGACATGGCACAGGCGACAATAAGAACGTGTACAACTCTATACCGGAATAGGACTACGTTGTAGTGCCTGAAAAAGAATCATTGATTAGTAGCCACGACTAATGTGTGGAAACGGGAGCGAGGATTAAGACATAAGAAAATAACAAGGGGTTCCCTCGGAAAGAGGAACGCCCTGATAATTGACAGTACTGTCAAACCAACCAGGAAACTGCCGGATGGTCAGTTATCCAAATAAGAGAACATCGAAGGAGTCCCAAGGACTACCAAAGATATAGAAACTGGGTGGAAGCACCACTACCGACGTATGCAGTACCGGTAGCCCATCTTGCACGGCGCACTTGCCATAGCAAGTGCTACCACGGTTAAGCTACACGGAAAGCCATCATGGCGAGATAGTAGAACGCTACAGTTGTAGTACATTTTAATACCGGACGGTAAATCTATAAGAACGAGTGGATGAGACCTTGGAAAGGCCTGACGGCCTGACCAAGAAGAGATGAGTTAATACACAAGTCAGCAGGGGGCTGAACTAGGACGGAATACTAAATGACATAAAATTTTTGCAACAGTACAACCTACTACAACAACAACCGACAGTACGGTAAGAACACCAATTCTGAGCCTCAAAGAGAAAACCTAAGAGATAGCTCAGAGACCCGAGCAAACCACTATGTAAGCAATAGCATATAAGGATTGTATTATAAGTTATCAATGAGACTGTTGACACAACGTCTTCCAACGGGAACGGGATAGAACTCCCGAGTTGACCACTAAGAATACCAACAATGAACCTTCTTCATGAAGATGTTAATAAACCCCGGAAACACGGACAGAGGAAGTAAACTTAAGTTATAATCTACCAGGGATTACAGTCCCGACAGAGGGAAGCTCAGAGGACTACCCCCACAGAGCGGGCATAGTCGAGTCGAACAAACTGATGAATGACAGTTAGTATTGTTTGCCTACCTCATTAACACCCAGGTATAATTTAGCATTGACGGGTGGCGTAGTCAACAAATGTTGAACGAAGCGTTGAGATGGAAGCATAAGATGACCAGATTATATCCAACTTGGACACCGTAAGGCAGATGCCTAATACAAACCAATCCAGAATCTTTTAAATGGCGCAAGTCCATGGGAACGACAGTCTTGTCAAGGACACTAAGTAACCTCAAATCACCTGAATAAACTTCCCTAGCAGGAAGCAGGATGCAGCAACTTATAATGAGACCCGATACTACATTTAATATGTAAGCTAACAGTGGATAGTGTTCAAAGAACCCGGAATCTATGAGGATAACCTACAGATGAGTAAGAGTACAAGGAGTGAACCGAGCACCGGCTCTCACCCAATAACATTAAGCACTAAGAGCCTACGAGCCAAGGATGTTAACCACATCAAAGCCGAGGCCCAGTAAGTTATAAGAGAGCTTATTTAAGCCATGAACAAACTACAATTCGTAGAGATGAACGGTTACAAACCTATGACTTAGATTGTGGAAAATATTGCCAAGGAAGGGTACCAATGAGAATATTGAGATAATGCTAAGGACAGGAGCGGAGAACGAACCATTCCGTTTAGGGTGGGGATACCTCTCCTTGTTGTGAGGCCGTGGGTGGGAATAAACCCCTCAAGAAGGGCTTTCACTTGTTAGAGAAACAATACACTTTTGTTAAAGAATGGGAAACTATAAACCTTGAGGTTACCTTAGAGAATAACAAATAAACTTAAGTAAGAAGGGAGGCTGCATAGGCAGAGCTCATATCCAACACCCAGGATTTAAGAATCAGTAATCGTCGGAGATAAAGATTGTGAGTGCACTGTATGACACGACAAGTGACCAACGCTCAGAAGAGCTTGTGATTCAACAGATGACTTCTTCAGTAACCGGTTAAATTACATGGTAAATAACATCATAAAGGATGGAGATAACAAAAATACAACACGGTACGACAACCGCCATACACCGAAATTAGAGAACTTCTAGTGTGTTTACACCAGGAGGGAATTGAGTATAGGATAAGATGTTAGAATAAATGAGTAAGTAGTTGCACCATCAATGGGCAACAGAGTAAAGACCAACTACCACAGTAGTAGTGGTCGTGAGTACAATATTTATATAAGGGGATTAAGTCATGGTGCGCAGTGAAGCGACCATTAAGTATAAGCCGTCAAATATTGACACTGAGGCAATTAGATTTGTGAGCTAAGACCGATATAAGTAAGGGAATAAGATGGTAGACGAACTGTGCGTTGATGCCAGTAGTCTAGATTGTGTGAGGTAAGATTTCACAGGAAGCACACTTTCCATTCCTTGAGGAACTGGAAGTGCGTTCCTAATAGATCAGAATATGAGAAACAAGATAAGAGGCTCTATGGAAAGAGACCTCAATTACTAAGAAACCGAATCAATACGGGATACAGAAAGAAACTAGAGCATACCATACCCAAGAACACAGTGATCAATTTTCCTTGATTAAGTTCAAGAAGAACAATAAGTGTTATTATTGGATGATGAAAGAGGGATCGACAATAGAATACTTCAAAGTTAGCAATAGCTAAACGTGTGACGAACACTACGAGTTTACTAAAACGAGATGTGGGACGACTGCACCCCAAGGGGGCTTGCAGGCCTAACAGATTCATTTATGAGTTCGTCGGGTAAGTAGTAATGTACCAGTAAGGTACCCCATGCATGTGGATGAGTGGTGTAAGGAAGACGGGAGGTAGTGGACTCTATACCACGGTCAACGATGCAAGATCGGACAAGAGCAGCTACTACCATAAACCGTCGAAGAGAAGGAATTCAATTGAACCAAGAACACAAGGAATCAGGGAAAAATAATTAAGGACTATGAAGTGCGAAGAGCACGGACTGTTAAGTACAGACATTGGACATGCCTTAAGACGTTAGAGATTAAACTGTAAAGCGCACTAAGCACTAAACAGTAATTTCAGATGAAGAATCATCCTCATACCAAAGGTCAGATGGAAAGAACGATTTAGACACGTGAGAAAACACTAAGAGCAAGAACATTAGATCTTCAGGGAGAATGGATAGACGAGTTACAACTCATTAAGGCCGTGTATACATAACTGTAAGGAGGCAGAAGGATATACAATACTATAAAGGGATAAGAAAAACAGTTAAGCCTAAGATTATCAGAGTCGCGCAGCGGAAGCTAGTAGATAAGTACCTTTGAGATTAGACCAAACTAAGTTAAGGAAATGGTATAAGTACCATTAGGAATTCTCGATACAGAGACTAAGCCATTAACGTAGTTATGACCCTCTGATCGAATTATAAGTGAGATAGATGACATGAAAGCTAGAATTCTTGGTGAGAATTAGACATCTTGAACCTATGTTCAAGGATGATATAATATTGATTACGTGGGCGTAATCCATTTTAAGGGGGGTAGAGCGAAAACCGCATAGCGTATGTTTAGGTACTGAGTACATAAACTACGGTGTGCATAGCACAAAATAATTGAGGATCTGTTTTTACATAAACATTTTGAGATTAATTATGGTTATTGCGCACAAAAGATGTGAATACCATACATATTAAGTACCTATCTTGTTAACTCCGGTGTGAGTACAAGTTAAGATAATTGTGAAGAGGATTAACGAGACTTAAGGAATAAGAAATATATGAGATATGAGTCGATATGGAAGTATGTGTGAGATAAGAATAAGATAACACTGCGGGATATTATTCGATACGATTATGAGGTAGGAAATGGTAATGCTATGAGGTATAAGAAGGTGAGAATTGGTATGAGACTGATATGAAGTTTATTAGGAATGAGAGTCCTGAGGTAACTACTAAGAGATGAATTGGGAATGTTGGTGGGCTGAGCCCACACCTTGGAGATGTACTGATTATGACTAGAATCACTAATAAGATAGAAACTGGACATGAGTGAATTATTTGATGTTTGAAAATGACATGGGAGGTGGAACTTGATTTTCTAGGGATCAAGGGAAACCGAACACAAATTGGAGTCAAATGATAGTTCAACACTGATGCTGATCACATCAGGGTTGGATGATTCCTGAAACTCCCTACCAGTGGTCACAATTAAATCACGCTAAGGAAAGAGGCTTTAGGATAAAATGAAATTGGAGTTGATTGTATTTTCAATTAGAGGAATTGTTCCTCACATGACCTCGTAAAAAGGATTTCCTTTTTACTGAGTCTCGCCCATGAAGTCGAGGACGGACGAGCCTTTGTCTTCGGACCGGTGACATGGGGAGAACAGAGTTGTTTTGTATTCTGGCCCATGGTGGCGTGGACGAATGTGCCTTTGTCTACGGACCGCTGACATGGGAGAATACGATTAAAAAAATTATGTGATTGTTTTAATCATCAAAAGGAACAAAAAGGGATTTTGAGTGCCATACATGCTTGAACATGTTGTGTGATAATTGAGAATAGGTATATGACAGACCTAATGAGTTGATAAGTTTAAGAACACATAAGCATGATCTATATGATCTATGGAATAAGGTAACCATGTATTCTTATAAAATAAGATGCATGGGAACTTTGGGGACAAAGTTCTTTTAAGGGGGGTAGATTGAAATACCCCAAACCTAAGTATGCTAATTAAACATCAATTTATGATGTAATAAGGCTAAAACATGCCTTGGAAAGATTGGTAGACGATTAAACCAAGGGAAACGCAAGAAAACGCCATAAGGGCGATTTAAGCAAAAATGTGCTCTAAGCTTGGAGTGACTTTGATTAGCACCAAAATATCATTATAAGACTTTATTAACATGCTAATGGACATGTTAAATCAATTACAAAAGAAAACCAAGCTCAAAAACAAGCTTAAACACAAAATGCGCTTTAAGACTCCTTAAAGCACCTTTTTGAGAAATTGTCTTAGAAATGAGTTTTGAGTGGCTAAATGCCCATGATTACACCTTAATCAACATGTGTGCTAATTAGTATCACATAAGGGAGCCTAAATCAATGGGAAACCAAAAATTTCCCGAATATGTGCACCAATTAGTGAATAGTGCTCAAATAGTGCTAGTTTTGACTTAAGTCAACTTTAATTAGTCAAATAGCCAAACAAGGCCTTATGTATCTTGGTTATTAAGGGGGTGGCCGGTTTTGATGCGGGGAGTCACCACATGACTAAGCAAATAAAGCAAAAGAAGAGTAAAAGAGAGAATAGTACTATTTGCTTTATAAAACAAAATATCTCGCCTTTTAACTTACCTCTCTCCTCTCTTCTTCATTTCTCTTCTCCTCCACCGATTTTCTTCTTCTTATCTCTGTTCCAAACCGTTCCAAGCAGCCCCCATGGATGCCTCACCTTCAAATGTCCATAACTTGCTCATTTTAGCTCCAAATCAAAAACTAAGTATAGATTTCTCTTAGTTAGACCAAGGCCTTGCTTCATATCTTTTCAAAATTTGAAAAGCCTCATTTTGGAGCCATGGGAAATCACCATTTGGAGGAGGAAAAGCTAGCTTGAGATGTTCATTATCTTCCCCATTGATTCTGGTAAGGAAAATGTAAGAAAAACCATGTTTCTACCACTTCTTCTACATGGCCGAAAATTACTATTCATGGGGCCTTGTTTTTATGCCTTGTTCTAGCTTGTTTTATTCACCAAGGACTAGTGGAGGACCTCTTTCATTCAATGCCCAAGTCTACTTTGAGACTTTAGAGGTAATCATCCACTTTTATGTCTTAAAACACATTTTAACCTAGGAATGATTCCTTAAGGTTAGTGTATTGTTTAGCACTCAAAAGAGTCATTGTGTATTGATTAGAACATTGGCAAGGGAAATGAAGATGGTGGCCGAGAATGCCAAGGGAAAAGCCTAAGAAGGGAAGTAAGAGAAATATGAGGAAAATAAGGTAAATTGCTTACCTAATGGTGGTTTAAGGTTTAAGGGATGAGATTTTGATAAGTACTAATGTAGCTTAAAGCTTAAGGTATGTAATGGGTTATATAACCTAGGAAAAAGAACTTAAACAAGCTTTTGAACTTGTGACTAAGGAGCCAATGGAAATGAGTTAGTAAGATAAGTTTAAGGTGGATTTTAAGAGCATTATAATTACTATGAGATTGATGGGTGTAATTGCACGTTGAAATCTATTACATGTGGGAAATTCAGTGTTTAAATTCATGTCATTTAAGGGCCTAAGAGCCATGTCATTTAAGAGCCTTAGTGCTATGCAATTTAAGGTTATTGCACTATATTGAGTTTATTATGAATGAATTGATTTGAGTGAGAATTATGATGAGAAAAAGGTTTGACGTGTGTGAGATGACTGAATGAGAAAAACCATGCATATAGGCATGATAAAATACTAGAGGAGCTATGACGAAATTTGAGTAGAAAAAGAAGTGTTTAAGTGGTGATGGTGAATTGATATCACTTAGGGTTACTAGGAGACCTTAAGAAGGGATTTGAGTGGAAATGAGTTAACTAAGGAGTTCTTGAGGTTTAAGATAACCTAGAATGGTCCATAAGGAAATTAGAGTTTAGATGGGTGTATGGAACACACCAAAGTCATGGTATGAGGAATGGTAAGACTTGTGCAAACTTGGAGGAGAAGGTGTAATGCTTTAAGGTAATTTAGGTATGAACTAGGGAATATAACAGTGAGAGTTTTGAGAAGCTTGTGTAAGTGTGATGATGCTAGTAGTGGACTAATGAGGTTTAGTTTAGATGGTGATGAGTGGTTTGGGTGATAGAAGTGAAAATTGTAGGAGAAGGTGGTAAGTCGTCAAGGAAAATGACTAGGAAGGTATAAGAGTGTATGATCATGAGAATGCTGAGTAAGTTGAACAAAAGAGGTGGAAATGTCTAAGGAGGGTGTTGCTTGGTCAAGGTAAATGAAGAATAGTGTTTAAGGTGTTCTAAGGAGATTTTATGACTAAGGATGTTCTAAGAAACATTAAGGGTTATTTTAGTGAGAATGAATAAACTATGGAGTTTTTGAGTACTAGGGAGACCTAGGGATGTCTAAGAGGGACTAGGGTTACAATGGTGAATTTAAGGCACCAAAACCATGGTTAAGGAAGCTAAGAAACCTGTACAAGTTTGAAGGAAAAATAAGGTATAGTGACTTGTGAAGATGTAAGCATGTGCTAGATTACATATAGCTTCGAGAAGTTTGAGTAAAGCAAATGAGTATGCATAAGGATGCTTAGGAGATGATGTTAAGGTGGTGAGGAAACATTTTGGTATAATGGTACATAGGCATGAAATACCATTTAGAAACCTAAGGATAAAACATAATAGGTGTAGGGATTTTGGTAAGAATTGAGTATGAGTTTAAAGACATGGAAAATGGGTGTTTTGGCACGTCCGAACTACCGTCCGAACTTGGACGTTCGGACTTGCCCTGTAGTGCGTAAGTCTTCTGATCTTCGACTGGTGTCCGAACTACCGTCCGAACGTGGAAGTTCGGACACACCTATTTCTATTCTCTGGTTTGGCCTCGAACAGTGGCCGAACTTGGGAAGTCCGGACGCATGTTCGGACATTCAGCAATTTGCACCCTATAGAGTCTCGAACAGTGTCCGAACTTGGGAAGTCCGGACACAAGTTCGGACGAGGTGCTGTTTTGACCAAAAACTTTGTTTAAGGTTAGAAAATGATGGGGATTGTTGAGTAATGTTATTATATGGTTGTTAAGAGTTGTTTGGTGGGGTTCTAAGGCCTTTGGAGATGTGAACAAGTGTGAGATAAAATGAGAAGTAAGTAATATTAGTGGTTAAGGTTAAACTACAAGGACTTAGTGGTACTAAGTGGGAAATCATTATTGATTAATTAAGCTAGGTTAATTGAAAGTAATTAACCACCCAATTCGGTGAATGTTTTAGGGTTTGAGAAGTTGGACTCCGGAGGAGAGTAAGCAACCGAACGAACCACGGTGAATGGTACAGTCTTCTTGTGACCTGCTTGCTAACGAGGTGTCCCTCGGCTTGTGTGCTATCTGTTTTTGTGTGCTCACTAAGCAAGATAAAGCATGCAACCGGAATATTATATATATTGTATTGTTGTGTGATGTCTGGAAAACTAACACAACTTACCGTAAGAACTTACTAACTAATGTTAGTAAAGAACTGTGTGAGATTAAGGAACACTCCCAAATATTGTATTCTTAGTGACCAAAGAGGTTAACTAATGAACACTGTCTTGAGACTTCTACTAACTGGTACTTGGGGGGAGTGAGGAATCCGGGACTGACTCCGGTCATGCATGTTAAGGAAGGTGGTCGGTATCTAAAGTAGACCCGACCTCCGTTTAAGGACTTGTCTTCGGACTTGTTGCCTAGGGTCGGTTGCCGGCTCAGCTACATTGGATATTCAATTCAAGGTAGGTGGCATTAAGATGGTGCGGTAGGATCACCTAAATCCTAAATTATAAGATAAGTTGTTTATTTCAACCAATGGAGCTATTAGCTCATTGGCTAGGGTTGCTTTTAACCCGACAAAAATAAACATTGAAATAAAATACAATCATTTCTATTAAAAGAGTGGTTTGTATTCTGAGATTAAGATGAGAATTGAGATAAGGTACAACCATTTCTATTTAAAGGATGGTTGTATTCCAAGACTGAGATAAGCTACAACCATTTCTACTTAAAGAATGGGTTATCTTCTAAGACTAAGATAAGGATTAAGATTGAGGTAAGGTAAGGTTGGACTGAGATTAAGGGAAACATATCTTAAAGAGTTAAATAACTGACTCAATAAATAAGGGAATGCATTTAAGACGTTCATTGTGTTAGAACTTTGATTGTTCATATTTGGCTTGTTGTTTATTGCACTTTCTATTATGTTGTGCATCTAATCAACCTCCATGCTATCGACAATTAGTCGTCGTAGCCACGTTATCTTGGGGGCCATGGAGGATCGTACCAGCATCCGTGGTGACCCCCTTTAGGGGCAGTTTTCATTTCGCAGGTGAACGATAGGAGGCGATCATCATGAGAGTAGATGGGGTGGGTGTGTTACGGGTTAAGTGTGGCCTACGAGTTGTGCATGTACACTCGTATGGCACTTTGAGTTAGTAAGTTGTATAGAATGTGAGGGGCTTGTAAGAGTGATATGTATTTGGTTAAGGCTTGTAAGTACTAATGTTCGGTATATTCTGTCAGTCAGACCGTGGCAAGGTCCTGGAGTGTATTGAATTCCGCTGTGACATTTGTATATATGTTCTTAAGTTGAGGAAACCACGATTGGATTGAGATGGGATGTTACACTCAAATTATAATCCAAATACAAACTCCATTTCAATTCTATACCGAGTCTACTACAATCCTCAACTACCGATGCAAATTGAACTTACAATTTCGTATTACAATACAATACAGTTTCTATTACTCAACTACCCATGCTTATACTGCTACCCCGTCATACACTCTCGAACGGTGGTCAGCTTCAAAGTACTTGTAAATAAAAACGGTGCCCCTAGGGGCTCAGCAAATTGCTGCATATGAAATTCGCATACCCCGCGTGCTAACCGGGGTACGCCGACTACTTTGGTCGAATACATGGAGTTCATTTTCATGCATACATACATACTAATACTACAACAATATACATAAGCAACAATACTTACTTACATACACAAGATTCAATACCTACGAGGGAAGACAGTTTGTCAGTCAACCGTTCATATTAGTTATTCATTCATCCGGTTTGATCGGATGCTCTCTTTCTCCTCGCTTGGGTTCATAAGCTTACGCCAATCATGTTCTTACTTACTTGTTTCTTTACTCGTACTTCACTCATTACTCCACTCGTTACCTTACTCATTACTTTACTCGTACTTTGCTCGATGCTCATTACTTTACTAGTACTTACTCATTACTCGATACTCATTACTGTATACGTACTTACTCATTGCTTAATACTCATTGCTTACTCGTACTTACTCCTTACTCAACACCCTTTACTTTACTCGTACATACTCGTTACTCAATACTCATTACATACAGCATGTCACTGCATGCATAGCAATCAAAAATATCAGTTCCAAACTCTCCATGGGGTCCATCCGGAGATAAAGAAGGTAACACCCTCTCCCATGTCGAGTGATCCCTCAGTACCGGTCACGTTTGAACACTTACGTTTTCGGGTTGACGACCGTCATGACATTGGTACTTACGCTTTCTGGCCCTACGGTCTCATTTACCAATACTCAAGCAGCGGAATCAAACTACCAACGACAGGTATTACAATGCCGTTAGTCACCCACGTGACTAACTAGGCCAATCCAAACTCAATTACAACAAACAAATACAATATCGGTCTGATGTCTTATACCGAGTACTAAACAATTACAAATACCTTTCCATTCCTTAACCATTTCAAATACAACACAAATACAACCTTAATCCATTACTATACCGAGTTTACTATAATTCCAAAACTGGTCAACACCATGCCAATCTTACAATGCCACAATACAAATAAATACAATTCCTTAAACAGCTACCCATGCTCTATAACAACCCCGTCCTACTCTCGAACGGTGATCCGCTTCAATGTTCCTGTAAAATAAAAACGATGCCCCTAGGGGCTCAGCAAAATTGCTGCATATGACTTCCGCACACCCCGCGTACTAGCGAGGGTACGCCGACTAATTGGTCGAGAGCAAGCAATTCATTTATTTCAATCAGCATGCATACAACATACATTATATATGTACATTCACAATCAAAGTTCACAATGTACACAAACACTAACACACACATCAAGGGGTTAGTTTATTATGTTCTTTAATTAGGCTCGATGGTTTCTACCTCACTACGCCTTACTCAATTACTCCTTGCCTTACCCACTCTCTTGGGTTCTCTTACTCACAATCTCAACAAGCTTTACAATACACAATCTCAAGTCTCACGCAATACTCAATACTCAATTCACTACCTCAATACTCAATACTCAAGGTCTCAAATCAATACTCAATACTCAAAGGCATTTTTTAAGTCTTAGCCATGACCTCCGGGCAGGGTCATACACAAGACCCACCACCGGGCTTACAAATACAAAAGGGCAATGCATTTAGCTCCTCAACTTCACAAATGTCCAGTTCTCTACCGGACTACTCAAATTCCCAAAACTCTACTCTCGGAGTCAATTCACAATCTCAAGGATTAGCCTAGAGGTAACTCTCTCGATAACATCTTTTGGCTTAGGGAATTCTCAATGTCTAGTATTGTAAGATTTAGGGTTTTACCAAACTTATGGAATACTCTTATGTTCATGACATTGCTCATTTTAGTCGGTTCCTCTCATTAGGGTTCGACTATATTTTCTAAGGGGTTTGGTGGTCCCTTTTTACTTTACTATCTCAAGGTTCATATTTTGAACAATTATCAATCCTCTAGGTAGAGGTTACTCAATTACTTCCACTGTTAATTATTGTGTGGATTAAATCGATTCAGTTCTGTAATCGTTATCGGGAATTTACTACTCCCGTATTCTTCCTCACATACTAGTGAGTTCATAGGTTTATGTAATCGTTTCTTGGTTCGGTAGCTTTAGTGTGTCTCCACGTGTTCATTAATTCGCAACATGACTCCTTCTACGGGTCATGAATCAAACAAGACTCAACTATGAGTCACACTACCATACGCAATCAACATTCAAGCAATTCATTCACATTTCATGAATTATACAAACTTCAGTGCAATTCACAAACCAACAAGCAACAATACAATACAAGCGCCAACAAGTGCAAACAAACCGATTCGTGCATTTATCTTGTTAGGTGATCACACAAGCAAACAAGCACACAAATCGGGGTAATCAAGTTAGGATACAGAGCATGAGGAAATCATACCTTTCACCGGGGTTAACTTTACCGGGTGTTCTCACGTTCCTCCGTTCACACTCGTTCCTTGTGTCTTACTCTTGAACCACTAATTACATGTCAAATGGTTCTATTAATATTAAAGCATTATGGTATGTACATAATTGCTACTCCCGTACTTCCCCGTTATCCCGTTATTTCGGTTTAACTTAGTGAACTTCGTTCCTTAACTTACTCACTCACTTCCAACACTTGTTTATACTTCTTAGGACCTTTATAAGTCACCAAACAACTCCTAAACATCATCTAAAACCAATACCATTCAATCCCCCATGTTATAGAGCCTTAAAAACACTTTCTGTTGAATTCTGAGGGTGGTCCGGGACCTGGTCCGGACCCTAGGTCCCGGACCAATACTGCTGCTAACTCTCGGCCATAATTCATACCCTGGTCCGGGACTTGGTCCTGGACCTAAGTCCCGGACCAATTCCTGCATTTAATCTCGACATGTTTTTAAGGGGTGGTCCGGGACTTGGTACATATCCTAAGTCCCGGACCCTACTAAAAACTGCTATTAAGGTCATTTTTCAACCCCAAATCAACCCTTAATCTACCCCTAATCATTCCAAAACTTTCCACAAGTTCCCTACAAAATTAAACACCCTAAAACATGCTCTAAACCACTCCAAATCCTTGGTTAAATCCCTACTCCAATTCTTGTTCACTTTCTACAAAATTCCATTCTCGCATTCTTGCCTTTTGCACACTTGTGCATTTTCTACCTCTTCTTGATATTATCTACCTCCTACCAATCTCACCAAACCACCAAATGACCATCCCAATCATTTCTAGACAAATGCACTCCTAAAAACCCAAGTTCATCCATTTCTTTCAAACTCTTACAACCTAGTTTTTCTCCAAACTCCATGGTACTAATTCACTAGTTTGCTACAGATTTTATACCCCCCTCTTTATAGCTCACTAACATCATTCCAAGGTTATTACTCCACTCTTAACAACTCAATTGAGCACCTAAGTTTCTCCCATTGCCAAAGTCACCAAAAGCACTCAATTTCTACGGAAATTTCGCCATAACCTCCCCATAAACCTAACATATCCAAATTCACCATTCTCATCAATTTCCATTCCTAATCTAGCCACACCCCTTTAAGGGTCCTACCAGCACACAAACTCCATTCAAAATTCACCAAACAACATTATAGCTCTAAATCTCAAATGCAATGGCACTTAGGCCTTTAACTCAATACAACATCACAAATTCCTCCTAACCTCAAACAAACACACTTTTGCTCCAGATTTTTCCTCATCTTTTTTTTCCCAACCGAAACTCTAAAACAATTAATATAGGCATTAAGGTAGATTTCTTACCTTAAGTTCCAAAGTCTCCTTTCAATTCTCCTTTTCCTCTTCCTCATCCCAGTTTCGGTCAAATGGGTGATGGAGTTACCAAACTCCATCACAACATCCAAATTACACAAAAAGCACACAATTAATATTCTAACCCTTAGGATAACACAAATTCAATGCAAGGTTTAGAACACCATGTTAGGGTTTACTTTTGGGACCTTTTCAGTGGGGTTCTTACCCTTGAATCAAGAAGGGGACTATTCCACCATTGGAGGGTTAAATTGAAGCTCAAAAACAAGGAGAAAACAAGGTATGAAAATGGTGAAAAATCGGCTACACCAGGAGATTGAGGGAAAGTGAATTTTTCTTAGAGATTTTTACCTTGTTTGAAAGAGGAGGCTCCAAGCTACACTTTGATGCCATTTTCTCTTCAAATGGAGAAAATTCTTAGAGATGAAACTCATCCTTTTGCAATTCCGAAAAGAGAGAAAGGTGGAGGAGGATGAGGGGAGTTCAAATATGTAATTTGTTTTGCATTTGGAGCTTGGAGGAAGCTTTGGCAAGGAAGAAAATGGCAAGAAACCATTGGAGAAGAAGAAGAAAATCGGCAGCTTGGGGAGGAAGATGGAGCCGGCTGGGAGGAAGAGAGGGAGGAAAGAGAAAAGGAAAGAAAGAAATGAGAGGAGAGAGAAGAGGTAAAGTGCTTTTGTATTTTTTTCTTCTTTTTGCTTTTTGACTTGTTAATTAGTAAACTAGTCTAGTGTGTATGATAGGCTCCTTTAAGTCTTTAAAAACCGGCCCCCATATTGTATACAAGCTGGAGCGTTTTTTCGTCTTTTACAGAAAACACTCGTTTGTTTACCCGGTTTTGCACTATTCACTAACCAGGCCCGTTTTCCGGGATTTTTCTCGTTTCATTAATTTTAATGTCTCTTAAGCTTCCATTAATGTTTATTTATAGTTATTTAATGAACTATAATTTTTACGGGTTCGTTTGACCACTCAAAGTCACGTTTTCGGGTTTACTCGAAAAACGTATGCTAAAGCTTTATTAGCGTTTTAATACATTATTTGGATCCGTTTTCTTCGAGAATTGTTCCCATATATTATTTAGGCATTATTAAGACTTTTTAATTCATTTAATACTCTTTTCGAGGTCATATTCCTCTTAGGGTTACTTAACGCTCAATTTAGTGTTTTTCGCTTTTTAAGCGTTTTTCTTGTTTCTTTTGGATTTATTCTCTTTACCAAAATTCATTAGGCACTAATAGGCCCTCAATATCGTATTAGAGTAATTTAATCACCCTAATTAAGGTCGGGGTATTTCAACCTACCCCGCATATCGAGTGATCCCTCAGGTACCGGTCACGTTTCAACACTTACGCTCTATGGTTCACGGCCGTCATGACATTGATCACTTACTCTTTCTGGCTCTACGGTCCTTTGGTTCTGATCAAATTCATTTGCACCTCTAGAGAATCCTCAGGCTCCAAAGTGGGTACTCTTCCCTGACCGGACTACACATATCCGGCGGCCCTTGGACAAATACAAAACACACACTACAAACGTCCTACAGGTCACTTAGTACCCTTGCTCGTCCGTTGTAGTGGTTTCAAAACTATTCATCACCTCCACCGACTCACAACTAGCTTCACCTCCATGGTTCAACCGGATACCCGTGCCTAGCCATGAAAGATCCACTAGCGCCCGTGGGAGTGGTTTCAAAACCAATCCTCATTCTCAAGTTTGAAGAAAATCATTTGCTAAAATCATTTTGGAAGTTCATTTTGAAAACTCAATGCATCTCCAAGTTCCAATTTATGTTAGTCTCACCTATTACTAGTGTGATTACTTGTGGCCACTTATAAGGAGCTTCAAGAGTCATTCAATCCTAATGTGATCAGCATTGGTGTTGAACTATCCATCACCCCACTTTGGTGTTCGGTTTCCCGTGATTGCTAGCAAACCAAGTTCCACCTCCCACCCCAATTCACACAATCAAATACTCAATCATTATTTCATTTTCTATCTTCTTAATCTTTCTAATCATAATCATACAACCATACATTTACCAATTTCAAGAATTCATTTACTCTTTACTACTCATACCATCAATTATTACTTGATTATCTCCAAATACAACACTTAATAAATTCAAATGTATAACTCCCATTAAATTTTCTATCCTCCAATTATTCACAAATCAAATCAATTTCTATCCTCAAATTATTCACACATACAATCAAATCAACTCAAGTCACCTAAGGGACTCAATTCCCTCTAGGCTCAACATCGGTTTCATACCGATTGATTCTCAACAATTCTCCAAACATACTCATCAAACTCCTCAAACATACCCATATCCCAAATTATTACCAATCGGGGTTCTCATTCCCCATGGGGTTTCCCTACTCCATTCACCTCAATCTCTCACAATCAATACTTCTTTCCACTTCAAATATCACAATCAGCCTTAATTACATTATGAATGGTATACATATGTTTATGTAACATAAGTACCAATCATCAAACAAATTCTTTTGAGCTATGCGCATTGTAGTTTACGCCCTATCACGTAAAACATACATTTCGCGGTTTTCACCCTACCCCCCTTAAAAAGACTTTACGCCCACGTAATCTACTATGTGTCAACATCGGACATAGGTCGATGGCTTCCAGCCGTCATGGAGTGGTTCAACTTCCATGCGGCCTATTATACAATGTATTCTGGTCAAAGGGTCTTAACCATATTGTTGGTTAGTCCCTGCACCAAGAACATCCATTGGAGTTTATTTAACTCTTTACCGGGTTCGGTTCTAGCCTTAGAGGCTTCAAGGCATTGATAATTAACCTTTAATTGACTAGGTGCGTTAACCTTATAATTCGGGGCCCACTAGCTTCTGCTGCGCGACCTTGATAACTTGGGTTTATTCGCCCTTCTTGTTA
Organism: Limonium bicolor; assembly: GCA_023374045.1. Taxonomy (NCBI): domain Eukaryota; kingdom Viridiplantae; phylum Streptophyta; class Magnoliopsida; order Caryophyllales; family Plumbaginaceae; genus Limonium; species Limonium bicolor. Next base: position 325,116,395 of record CM041778.1, read on the forward strand.
TCCTTAATGCGTTATACATCACCCTTTTATCCCTTTTAATCTTGGGAATAAGGTTTATCAATCAAGCGCGGTATTGTTTTACTGTACGTGAACTCCATGAGTTAAAGGTTTCCTATCTAGCTATCTGGAATCAATGTACATACTATTGTGTACTTGTGTGATAATTCACTTGGTTCTCCAGACTTATTGTCGGTTGAGGTTGAGCCACTACTAAGTTGTAGTGTTTCCTCTGTTGTCAATAGTTTCTGAATTATGCCACTTCATCTGGTTCTGTACAAGAGTTCTTTACTTGTATGACCTTGCATTTTCTATGCATCGGTCCTCATGACTTTCATAGGTTTCCTTCTACTTTACCACAATCGTCAATTTTTAACTTCCTAGTTATCCCACCCGGTCATCACTGCACAAACGCAATACCAAAACACTCAGTCCTATAGAGTGTAGAGGCGAAAACCCTGGGCACTAAATCTCTTGTGAGATTGCAATAGGAATTAATATTGTTTCCTTATTCTCTGTCTACCATCTTGAATTTAACAACTCCATATCATTGTATGATTATTCATATGCATTGGTCGCTTGCTGCGCGCCATGTTCGTACTTGTTTACGACATTGGTTTCCATGGCATCCGCTATTTCCTTAGCTTTCGCTCATGTATTTCCACCATTTATATCATGGTTCGCCATTTTCTTGGCTGATTATAGAATATAATATTCTTTATATCTATAAGCTCCTTGAGCGTTATTGATTTTTCCACTTTAGGTTCATACCTCACGTATCTCTTCTTAACCGATTACTCCTTGGTTTCCAATAATTGCTATAATAGCATGTTTCCACTTTGCTTGGCCTTAATTGTAAGCTCTAGCTTCACTACGTTAGTAGTTCTACAACAGATGTATTATCAGATATTCACTGACGGTATTCCCTTCTTTGAATCTATGTGTTCACCGCTCTTGCGGTCTCCATTAACGAGGGGTATCCCTGCTCGTTGGTTATTAAACAATCTTACTGGTGCCGTTCTTGGCAACTCTTCTTATGATTCACAATGGTTTTGCAACCGTTGAATTTGTATTGTAATGGGTTCCTGGCTTACTAGCCACGTTGCCTAAAGCTTGCTCATCTTAGGTTGTTCACATATAATTACTTCTACCTTATACCATTAAATGGTTGGAGGTAACATTGGGGTCCATGGTAAGGTCTTCGCATCACGCTTCCGTCCGTTGGATGTCCCTTTAAGTAGTTCGGTATTGATCGGTACCGTTTATTAATTCAGGGTATCCCCTGGTAAGTGGGATCCCTTCGGTGTTCTAACCGAGTGTTCATTATAGCTCTGGTGCTCTTATTACAACACTTCATTCTACATCCTTCAAGGATTGCTCCTGGGTGTTATCATGTTATGCCATTACCTTTGACTAACTTATGAATATGTTCAAATTGTCCCGTTTGGGGTTATTCGCCTCCCGTTCTTAGGGTAGACTGCTATACTTTTCTTATGGTTTTAACCGGATTTGTATTTCCTTCGGTGGTGAATGGTATCCCCGGTACCTTAGATGATCACTCTGGGTATTTCACTTTGTTCTTTGAACATTTGTGTGTTCATGATAGGCCGTGTCTTATTGCGTTTAGGCTGGGTTTCCATTCCAGCTAATATGCTTTTGCTTCAATATTCTTGAGACATAACCAATGTCTTTGGTCAATTACTAGTGCTTCTTGCACTTTTAACTCTTAATCGTCCTCCTGTAGAACGTTTTTGACTCCTTTAGTTTGTAAGCTAATCTGAGTTTCTTCGATGGTTGAGGTATCCAACTGTTCGGGTTTGAACTCACTTATGGTCCGTAGAACGGAGCTGACTACTTCCCGTGTTTCGTACACTACATGTATACATACGTGGGGTACCGTATTGGTACGTTACCACTTACTCGACTAACTCACTAATGGTCTGCCAGGCCCGCAAGCTCATTCGGAGCGTGGTCGTCCCACATCCCGTATTTGGGTACACTCGTAGTGCTCGTCACACGCCTTGGTGAAGAATTCTATTGTCAACTCCTCTTGTATCATTCTATGATACTCGCCGTGATTCTTCTGGTTTGGTTTTAAAAATTTGAGGTGAAAAGAAAAGTTGTGGTTTTTGAAAGAAAGGGTTTGTGTTTGAAATGAAATCTTGGGTTTTGAACGAAATTCTTCATGGTGTTGCCATGTCTGAAGTCTTGACCAAGTCCAGCTTTCTGCTGACTGGTATGTTTGTTAATGCGGTGGTCAGGCCGTTAGGCCTTTCCAAGGCTTATTGTTCAAGTTCTTAGGTCTTGCAATCCTTCCTTTGTTTCCATTGTCATGACGGTACTTTGATAAGTACTTGTTGGTTGTCAAAAGTCTCTTAATTTGCCTTGTTGTTGCTGCACTTGCCCTGGGCAAGTGCGTGGGTACGTCAGTTTTTAGGTTACCATATACCGGTTGAGGTATTGTTTCCATCCAAATTTGGTGATTTTATTTGATCTTCCTTTGATGTTTTGATCTTAGTGATCAATCTCCTGAGTAGTCTCTCAGTGTTCTTGACATGGTTGTCGATAATTCGGGTGCTTCCCGATCCTTGTGGTACTCCATGTACCTTGTTCCATAGCTCATTCCCACATCGTTATGGTGGTTACCGAGGTTTGACTAATCCTTGGGAACTACGTTGTAGTCCTATTGGCATTGTAAGTTTGAAGTTGTCCAACCTTGACTAATTCCTTAGTCGGTTAGTATACCGTTGGTGGTATTGTCAAGCATTGCAGTCTGTAGACTCCTTTGTCTCGAGTTTTGTTACTCTGCAATTTCGCTTCATTGCGTAGTTATGCTTCCCTTCTTGTTGGCTGCGCATGGTTCTCGCGACTGCGAAGCATGTCGCCCCATGGTGCAGCAAATTTCATTATCCTATATTTAGGATCTTCAATATTCTGCCGTTTTGTTCGGTTATTGTCGTTCAAACGGGAACCGTCTTCGGGATTTCCATTTCTTGGAATCTACCGTATGACAGGTTCTTTCTCTTTACAAAGTTTTTTTTCTACAACTGCCAGATCGGGTTTTCCTGAGTATGAGGGGTCTTTCCATCTCTCTGGCGTCCTTTCCCCAACTTTAAAACGGGGGTTGCAGAGGGCTGGACTGGTTATGTAGGTATCCAGATCATACTGGAAGTTCCTATCTAGCGTACCTCACATGCTAACACTCAACCCTTAGCCCTAAGTCTCTAATTCCTAACTCGGTATTTTCCTAAACTCGATATTCAGACCATCAGAGTGATACTTCGCTCTGATACCACTTTTTGTAACACCTCTGCCGCAAATCCAACCATTAACTCCTAACCCGTCTCATTTACCAATACTCAAGCAGCGGAATCAAACTACCAATGACGGGTATTACAATGCCGTTAGTCACCCACGTGACTAACAAGGCCAATCCAAACTCAATTAAATCAAACAAATACAGTATCAGTCTGATGGGTCTTATACCGAGTACTAAACAATTACAAATACCTTTCCATTCCTTAACCATTTCAAATACAACACAAATACAACCTTAATCCAATACTATACCGAGTTCTGCAATAATTCCAAAACTGGTCAATACCATGCCAATCTTACAATGCCACAATACAAATAAATACAATTCCTTAAACAGCTACCCATGCTCTATAACAACCCCGTCCTACTCTCGAACGGTGATCCGCTTCAATGTTCCTATAAAATAAAAAAGATGCCCCTAGGGGCTCAGCAAAATTGCTGCATATGACTTCCGCATACCCCGCGTACTAGCGAGGGTACGTCGACTAATTGGGCGAGAGCATGCGATTCATTTATTTCAAACAGCATGCATACAACATACATTATATATGTACATTCACAATGTACACAAACACTAACACACACATCAAGGGGTTAGTTTATTATGTTCTTTAATTAGGCGCGAGGGTTTCTACCTCACTATGCCTTACTCAATTACTCCTTGCCTTAGCCACTCTCTTGGGTTCTCTTACTCACAATCTCAACAAGCTTTACAATACTCAATCTCAAGTCTCACTCAATACTCAATACTCAATTCACTACCTCAATACTCAATACTCAAGGTCTCAAATCAATACTCAATACTCAAAGGCATCTTTTAAGTCTTAGCCACGACCTCCGGGCAGGGTCATACACAAGACCCACCACCGGGCTTACAAATACAAAAGGGCAATGCATTTAGCTCCTCAAGTTCACAAATGTCCAGTTCTCTACCGGACTACTCAAATTCCCAAAACTCCACTCTCGGAGTCAATTCACAATCTCAAGGATTAGCCTAGAGGTATCTCTCTCGATAACATCTTTTGGCTTAGGGAATTCTCAATGTCTAGTATTCTAAGATTTAGGGTTTTACCCAACTTATGGAATACTCTCATGTTCGTGACATTGTTCATTTTAGTCGGTTCCTCTCATTAGGGTTCGACTATATTTTCTAAGGGGTTTGGTGGTCCCTTCTTACTTTACTATCTCAAGGTTCATATTTTGAACAATTATCAATCCTCTAGGTAGAGGTTACTCAATTACTTCCACTATTAATTATTGTGTGGAATAAATCGATTTAGTTCTCTAATCGTTATCGGGAGTTTACTACTACCGTATTCTTCCTCACATACTAGTGAGTTCATAGGTTTATGTTATCGTTTCTTGGTTTGGTAGCTTTAGTGTGTCTCCACGTGTTCATTAATTCGCAACATGACTCCTTCTACGGGTCATTATTCAAACAAGACTCAACTATGAGTCACACTACCATACGCAATCAACATTCAAGCAATTCATTCACGTTTCATGAATTATACAAACTTCAGTGCAATTCACAAACCAACAAGCAACAATACAATACAAGCGCCAACAAGTGTAAACAAACCGATTCGTGCATTTATCTTGTTAGGTGATCATACAAGCAAACTAGCACACAAATCGGGGTAACCAAGTTAGGATACAGAGCATGAGGAAATCATACCTTTCACCGGGGTTAACTTTACCGGGTGTTCGCACGTTCCTCGGTTCACACTCGTTCCTCGTGTCTTACTCTTGAAACACTAATTACATGTCAAATGGTTCTATTAATATTAAAGCATTATGGTATGTACATAATTGCTACTGCCGTACTTCCACGTTATCCCGTTATTTCGGTTTAACTTAGTGAACTTAATTCCTTAACTTACTCACTCACTTCCAACACTTGTTTATACTTATTAGGACCTTTATAAGTCACCAAACAACTCCTAAACATCATCTAAAACCAATACCATTCAATCCCCCATGTTTTAGAGCCTTAAAAACACTTTATGTTGAATTCTGGGGGTGGTCCGGGACCTGGTCCGGACCCTAGGTCCCGGTCCAATACTGCTGCTAACTCTCGGCCATAATTCATACCCTGGTCCGGGACTTGGCCCTGGACCTAAGTCCCGGACCAATTCCAGCATTTACTCTCGGCATGTTTTTAAGGGGTGGTCCGGGACTTGGTACATATCCTAAGTCCCGGACCCTGCTAAAACTGCTATTAAGGTCATTTTTCAACCCCAAATCAACCCCTAATCCACCCCTAATCATTCCATAAACTTTCCACAAGTTCCCTACATAATTAAACATCCTAAAACATGCTCTAAACCACTCCAAATCCTTGGTTAAATCCCTACTCCAATTCTTGTTCACTTTCTACAAAATTTCATTCTCACATTCTTGCCTTTTGCACACTTGTGCATTTTCTACCTCTTCTTGATATTGTCTACCTTCTACCAATCTCACCAAACCACCTATTGACCATCCCAATCATTCCTAGACAAATGCACTCCTAAAAACATAAGTTCATCCATTTCTTTCAAACTCTTACAACCTAGTTTTTCTCCAAACTCCATGGTACTAATTCACTAGTTTGCTACAGATTTTATACCTCCCTCTTTATAGCTCTCCTAACATCATTCCAAGGTTATTACTCCACTCTTAACAACTCAATTTAGCACCTAAGTTTCTCTTATTGCCAAAGTCACCTAAAGCACTCAATTTGTACCGAAATTTCGCCATAACCTCCCCATAAACCTAACACATCCAAATTCACCATTCTCATCAATTTCCATTCCTAATCTAGCCACACCCCTTTAAGGGTCCTACCAACACACAAACTCCAGTCAAAATTCACCAAACAACATTATAACTCCAAATCTCAAATACAATGGCACTTAGGCCTTTAACTCAATACAACATCACAAATTCCTCCTAACCTCAAACATACACACTTTTGCTCCAGATTTTTCCTCATCTTTTATTTTTCCCCAACCCAAAGTCTAAAACAATTAGTATAGGTATTAAGGTAGATTTCTTACCTTAAGTTCCAAAGTGTCCTTTCAATTCTCCTCTTCCTCTTCCTCTTCCCAATTTCAGTCAAATGGGTGATGGAGTTACCAAACTCCATCCCAACATCCAAATTACACAAAATGCACACAATTAATATTCTAACCCTTAGGGTAAAAACAATTTCAATGCAAGGTTTAGAACACCATAGTTAGGGTTTAACTTTTGGGACCTTTTAAGTGGGGTTCTCACCCTTGAATCAAGAAGGGGACTATTCCACCATTGGAGGGTTAATTTGAAGCTCAAAAACAAGGAAAAAACTAGGTATCAAAATGGTGAAAAATCGGCTACACCAAGAGATGGAGGGAAAGTGAATTTTTCTTGGAGATTTTTACCTTGTTTGAAAGAGGAGGCTCCAAGCTACACTTTGATGCCATTTTCTCTTCAAATGGAGAAAACCCATGGAGATGAAACTCATCCTTTTGCAATTCTGAAAAGAGAGAAACGTAGAGGAGGATGAGGGGAGTTCAAATATGTAATTTGTTTTGCATTTGGAGCTTGGAGGAAGCTTGGGCAAGGAAGAAAATGGCAAGAAGCCATTGGAGAAGAAGAAGAAAATCGGCAGCTTGGGGAGGAAGATGGAGCTGGCTGGGAGGAAGAGAGGGAGGAAAGAGAAAAGGAAAGAAAGAAATGAGAGGAGAGAGAAGAGGTAAAGTGATTTTGTACTTTTTTCTTCTTTTTGCTTTTTGACATGTTAATTACTAAACTAGTCTGGTGTGTGTGAGAGGCTCCTTTAAGTCCTTAAAAACCGGCCCCCATATTGTATACTGGCTGGAGGGTTTTTCCTCTTTTATAGAAAACGCTCGTTTATTTAACCGGTTTTGCACTATTCACTAACCCGGCCCGTTTTCCGGGATTTTTCTCGTTTCTTTAATTTTAATGGCTCTTAAGCTTCCATTAATGTTTATTTATAGTTATTTAATGAACTATAATTTTTACTGGTTCATTTGACCACTTAAAATTATGTTTTTGGGTTTACTTGAAAAATGTGCGCTAAAGCTTTATTAGCGTTTTAATACATTATTTGGATCTGTTTTCTTCGGGAATTGTTCCCATATATTATTTAGGCATTATTAAGCCTTTTAGATTCATTTAATACTCTTGTCGAGGTTGTATTCCTCTTAGGGTCATTTAACGCTCAATTTAGAGTTTTTCGCTTTTTAAGCATTTTTTTTGTTTCTTTTGGATTTATTCTCTTTACCAAAATTCATTAGGCACTAATAGGCCCTCAATATCATATTAGAGTAATTTAATCACCCTAATTAAGGTTGGGGTATTTCATCCTCGGGCGATTGTACCCGTACTTACTAACACATACTTACTCATACTTACTTCGGGACTACGCTGTCCCAGTGCCCTTGGAAAAATACAAAACACACACTATCACCGCACCCAACCAGCCACTTAGGACCACCGCACGAACGGTGTAGAGGTTTCAAAACTAATCATCACTTCCACCGGCTCACAACTAGTCTCACCACCATGGTTTCAACCCGATACCGGTGCTTAGCCATTGGAAGATCCACTAGCGCCTGTGGGAGTGGTTTCAAAACCGATCCTCATTCTCAAGTTTGAAGAAAATCATTCTACCAAATTAGTTTGTGGAATTCATTTTGGAAACTTGCATACATCTCCCAAATCTCATTTATGGTAATTACACCTATTACTAGTGTTATTATTGTGACCACTTATAGGGAGCTTCCAGAGTCCTTCAACCCCAATGTGATCAGCATTGGTGTTGAACTATCCTTCCACCCCAATTTGTGTTCGGTTTCCCTTGATCGCTAGCAAATCAAGTTTCACCTCCCACCTCAATTCTCACAATCAAGTAGTCAATCAATATTTCATTTTCTATCTTCTTAATCTTTCTAGTCATAATCACAAACATACATTTTCCAATTTCTAGAATTCACTTACTCACTTACTAATCGTCTCATCAATTATTACTACATTATCTCTAACTACTATGCTTAAGAAATTCAAAGGTATAGTTTCCAATTAATTTTCTATCCTCCAATTTGTACTCATCAAATACCTCGGTTTCATACCGATTTATACTCATCAAATACATCAGTTTCATACCGATTTATACTCATCAAATCTCTCAAACGTACTCATTTCTCATACTATTACCAATCAGGGTTCTCATTCCCCTGGAGTTCCTCTACTCCTTTCCACTTCTTATCTCCCAAATATCCACAATTACACGATGAGTGAATACAAATGTTTATGTAACACAAGTATCAATCATCAAAGCAAATTCTTTTGCGCTATGCGCATTATAGTTTACGCACCTATCACGTAAAACTTACACTTCGCGGTTTTCGCTCTACCCCCTTAAAAGGGATTACGCCCACGTAATCTACCATGTGTCAACATTGGACATTGGCCTAAGGCATTCAGCCGTAATGGAGTGGTTCAGCTTCCATGCGGTCTATTATACGATGTTCTTTGGTCAAAGGGTCTTAACCGTATTGTCGGTTAGTCCCTGCACCAAGAATTTTCATCGGGGTCTATTTAACTCTTAACCGGGTTCGGTTCTAGCCTTAAAGACTTCAAGGGGTTGATAACTAGCCATTCATTCACTGGGTGTATTTCACTTAGAATTCAGGGCCCACTAGCTTCTACTGCGCGACCCTGATAACTTGGGGTTTGTTCGCCCTTCTCGTTATCGTTAATATGCTACACATCACCTTTTTATCCCTTTTATTGTGGGAATAAGGTTTATTCAGTCATGCGTGGTATTTCTTACCATACGCGAACTCAATGAATTTTAGATTTTAAAACCGGCTCTCTGGAAATCTATTCTGCATAGTATTCGTACTCCCATGATTATTCACTAGGTTCCTCCGACTTATTGTCGGTTGAGGTTGAGCCACTACTTAGTTGTAGTGCTTCCTCTGTTGTCAGTGGCTACTGAATTCTGCTCACTATCTTGTTTGGTACAAGTGTTCTTTTCTCTATGACCTTGTAGTTTCTATGCGTCGGTCCTTGTGACCTTCATCAGTCTCCTTTCACTTTTTTTATTCCGATGGAATTCACATCTTGTGATTGTTGGTGTGTTTCACACTCTTTGTGCTTCTTTGGCCTTAGGCCGCACGGTTTGTTTCTAAGCTTTTGCTTAACTGGCTTATGTCATGTTTGTTGGTGAAAGGAAGAATTTACCACGATTTACGTTTCCCATATTCCTAGCTATCTCACTAGATCATTACTGCACAAGTGCAATACCAAAACACTCAGTTCTACAGAGTGCAGAGGCGTAAACCTTTGACAGTAATTCTCTTATGCGATTGCAATAGGAATGAACACTGCTTACTTGTGTGTTGCTTTATCACTTGGTACAGACTCTTGGCTTGTTGCCCGGTCTGTCTACCATCTTTATTTATCAACTCTATATCATTGTGATTTATTCACATATGTTGGTCGCTTGCTGCGCACCATGTTGGTACCTTGGTTTCCATGGCATCCGCCCTTGTGTTTCCACCATTTATATAATGGTTCGCCATTCATTTGGCTGTTTACTGGATATGATATACTAGTGTTTATGTGCTCCTTGAGCGTTATTGATTTTCCCCTTCACATTTCTGCATACGGTATTTCTTCTTAACCGATTACTCCCCGGTTTTCAATAATTGCTATCAAAGCTTACTTCGCATTGCTTGAATAATTGTATGCTCAAGCTTCACTACATTAGTAGTTCTGAAAGAGATATATTTTCAGACGTTCCCTGATGGCATCCTCTTCTTTGGACTCTATGTGTTCACCGCACTCGCGGTCTCACATTAACGAGGGGTACCCTTGCCCGTTATTCATTAAATAATCTACTCGTTCCATTATCAGCAGTTCTCCTTATGATTCTCATTAGGTTTTGCAACTGTTGGATCTATGTATTGTAGTAGGTTCTTGGCTTACTAGCCACGTTGCCTTGAGCTTTGCTCATCTTAGGTTATTCCCAAGTGGTTACTTCTTTATATACCGTTAAACGGCCTGGAGCCAATACGGGGTTCCATGATAAGATCGTCGCATCACGCTTCCATTTTTTAAAGACCCTTTAAGTATCTTGGTATTGATCGGTACCATTTATTAATTTACGGTATCCCCTATCAAATGGGATCCCTTCGGTGTTCTAACCAAGTATTCGTTCCAATTCTGGTGTTCTTATCACGACATTTCATTCAACTATGTTGACTTGATACCCTTTATGGATTGCTCCTGGGTGTTGTTGATTGTGCCATTACATCTGGCTGATAATTACGAGTGTGTCTAGTCTGTTATCCTACCTTGTGGTTCTGGGTCTGAGTTATTCCATTGAGGGTAATAACGTCTCCTGTTCTTAGGGTAGACCATTGATGTTTTTCCTTATGTTTTTTTCTGGTTTGATATTCCCTTCACTGATGAATGATATTCTCCGGTACCTTATATGATCACTCTGGCTATTTTATCTTGTCCATTGAACATTGGCGTGTTCATGTTAGGCATTTGCCTTACCGGGTTTAGACTGGGTATTCATCCCGGCTATCCAGTATTTGCTTCAAGATTCCTTGAGACATATCCAATGTCTTTACTCAATGGTTAGTGCCTCTCACGCTTCTTGACTCTTACATGTTCTCCTGAAGTGAGTTCTTGACTCCTTAGCTTGTAAGCTTATCTGAGTTCCCTTTGTTCATTTGAGGTATTCCACTGTTTCTGTTTGAATTTACCTTATTGTTCGTAGAACGGAGTTGACTACTTCCCGTGTTACGTACACTACATGTATACCTACGTGGGGTACCTTATTGGTACATTGCCACTTACCCGACTAACTCACAAATGGTCTGTCAGGCCCGCAAGCTCCTTCGGAGTGCGGTCGTCCCACATCCCGTATCTGGGTACACTCGTAGTGCTCATCACACGCCAAGGTGAAGTATTTT
>CM041778.1:325728188-325962337 GCA_023374045.1 Limonium bicolor
GAAACAAACTACATGATGTACAAGTGTACATTAAGCTACATGCGATAACAAGTTCAACATTGAATATATTAATGTGCAATACGAGACTACGCATGTAATGTAACGTTTTTCCAAACCTCGAGTTAGACCGGAAACCCGACAAACGTTGACAGTTAGTAACAGGGGATTAACCGGGAGGTATTAGTAACGGTACGGGGTACCGTAGAGTTATGATTGTTATACGGGATGCTAATCAGTAGCGTTATGTATTGTTTAGACTGTTAGAGACGACAGAAGGAGCATAGGATCTTGCTGATTCATACTCCACCGTAATACAATCCGGGTGAACGGTATGTTATCTATGTGGCTTGATTGTCTCTGAGGATTTCCTCAGTTCAGACATTGTGTGAAAATCTGTGATAAGATTGAATGTCTGCTTGTGTGAATTGATATGCTTGAGTTGTGTATTAATGCTGCTTTATTATTACTGTTGTACGATAACAGTACCGTTCGTATATATGAACATATTATAAAACGAACTAGCGGCAATGATGCTATCTTATATGTGTAACATAAGGAACGTAAGTAAAACGTTGTAGCATCAGGATAACAAGATATATATTACCTGAGACTTATATACAGAGCATTGGCCTCTTTAACGCCGCTCTTGTATCTAACACTGGATCCCGAGTCGACATACTCAGGATTGGACTAACGACTTTAGTCTGTTGTGTTAGGAAAAATAATAAAACGATGCGATGGTATAGATAAGTTTATCAAGAGGATGTGGCTCTTACTGTGAACTGTGATCCATTAACGATACTAGGATACCGTGTGGTAACCGTAAGTATCAGGATAAATTTTCCAACGAACTACAGATTGTTCGTAGGTCGGAGACTCTACCGCTGGAGTGGCTACTGCCGTGGGTGACCCGCCATAAGAGATGGGTAACTTAGAGACACGTCGTTCTAACGAGACGTTGTCGTTAGACATGACTGAACAATTACGTACGACTACATTAACTCGTACATTAGGCGAATTATTTGGGCTTGCGTGCCAAGGACGAGAGTTGATACTCGTTTATAATTCTCGTTGTTTCGCCTTGTTGTTCATTGGTTGTGCTTTGTGGCTATGTGTGGTATGTAGGTGGATTTGTTTGAACGAGCCACTGTGCTCATACTGTGTGTTGTGAACTGGTTGTGTTGAGTCGCTGTACTCGTGTGTATTATGGTGGATTGTTTGGTCGAGTGAGTCGCCGAACTCAATTATGAACTATTAAGTGTTTGTTGGAATGGAGTCTCTGTACTCATATAAGCGTTGTAACGCTTTCAGTGGTTTATTACGATGCGATGTGTGAAGCCGGGGGCTTGTTTTGTTATTTGAGTTTACTGCAATATATATTGTTGCTTCACAGTTTTAACATTAAACTATTTGCATGAAAATGAATTGCATGCTCTCGACCAAATAACTGAATGGTCCGAGGGTGCATGACAGTCAGGTAATAACATACTCAGCAGGGGCTGATTCCATACCACAAACTACCATTTTTGCAGGTATGCAACTTCCGGTGTCGGCAAAGAGAGTGACGCGCTGGGTAGTTTGATTACAGTTATTTAAACATGCACTGTTGCATTTTGATACGAACCTAGAAACGTGTATAGGTTTTGGATACTTAGAAAGCTCACTGTGAATGTATTTTATATTGGTTTTGGGAGTTTAGATCTATCTCTTGTTGTCACTGTGGGAAAATGTTTCGTATTTAAGATTACATCAGTAAGCACGTTGTTACTCGTATGGGCGAGTAAGAACGGTGACACCAGTAGTACAACTGTTGAGATTACCGCTGCGATTGCATTGTCAATTAAGTTGATTAGGAGCCGAATAGAGTAGGGGTGTTACAAAAGTGGTATCAGAGCGGAGTACCGCTCTGATGACAAGAGATAGTAGGATTTATACAGTGAGCTTAGGTTTTGGGAATACGGGAAACGTTGTGAGGATACGTGACCTTGCGGGGTTGATGCAATGCTTAAAGCTTGCACACCATAGCCGTGGAGGCACTTCAATATTAAATGACCGAGACTACGGTATTAGACCGAGTAAAGGTCTAACCCGTCCTCTTGACTTATGTCAGAGAGAGGTCAGGGTAACAGTACTAAGGAAGAACACGGAGCAGCGGAAGGTGGTGAAGGTCCAGCAACCCCAAATAACGCGAAGATGGTATGAACCGCTCGCACTCGATGGGAGAGCATCCCGGGGAAATTTGCAATGGTACCCCACCCGCCGCAGCCCGTATCTCGAGTACTATCTAGTGAGACAATGAAATGAGAAACACCACGGAGATAACTCTCCTGATCGGAAAGACCCGATGTGGATGCTAAGAGGATTATGTTAAAGGTAGAAAATAAGACTTTGTGTTTTGATGTAATGTTTAGGACCGGGGGTCCTGGTAATAACGTGATGTTTACCATACGAGTAGCTGATAAATATTAAGCCATGGTTGAGGAGATAATTCCCGTAGGACTAATGGGGCTAGCTTGCCATAAGCAAAGCAGCCCTGTCTTACATCCAGGAAAGCACTGATTAGTGCGCTTGGGGGAAAAGAGATAGAAACGACGAGTAATAGAAAGATTTAAGAGATATGCAACAGACGGAATGGATGATCTCTTGGAAGTCTCACCCGAAGCGAGTAACTCTAGCACATGCAACACTGAAGGTTCAAGATGGCCCGACGTGCATGAGGAGAGATCATGAGAACTGTAGAAACAAGAACTCGCTAAGTTGCTATCATGCAACACCTCGTGAGGAAAGTAAGAACTTACTACCACGGTAAACTTGTGGGAACGAGTACGGGAGTGAGACTGTATTAATTTGAACAAGAACTTTTGGCCAGAAGAGGAACCCGATTAGGGAATAACACTGCACTGACACACCGTACTGGTGGCTCAGTCTGCATGGTGCACTTGCCACTGCAAGTGCCACATTAACTAAAGCATTAAAATTCAACCTGCCTTGCGCACTTGCTACAGCAAGTGCAGCGACGGTAAACTAACCCTAAAGGACGTGGTGGTCCAGGCGGTTACCAACAAACACTAAATCTTATGTAAGTCCGTAAAGCAATAAAGCAGGACACAACCTTCTTAAGGGCAGGGGTACGAAACCCTTGGGTTTGAGGTCGATAAAACCTCGGGAAGACCTAGCCGGTCTGACCACTAAACCTGAAAATAATACACCATTTAGTAGAATATTAAAAGGGGAGTAAATGAGAATAACAATAATTAGTGCCTACAAGCCTAGCCCCAGTGCCGGTATGGACATTAAACGTTAATCATTACCGGTGGGGAGTGATGGGTCTCCAGGACCAGCATAACCATATTTAGAGAGTGCGTGACACTCGTGGTTAAACCACTACCATCGAACATTGCCAGAGGGCAAGAAGTGAGCTATATGAGTCAGGACCTTTAAAAAAAATAATAGGCAGATGTGAACGTGCAATAAAAAGGGGCCGATGTAGTGCCCGCACCACACACACTGGAGGTGTTGTTGATCCATGATGCTGCTAGACTTCCGTATGGAGGGCAGTGGATATAAACAAAAGAAAAAAAAGAGGGTAAAAATTGTCTGATGACGGAAGACACCGTTACCTCAAAGAGGATAAATATGAGTTGAATAAGAGCAAGGACTACATAATGAAGGGGAATGATTAGTGAAAACCACTAAGTTGTAGGTATCCAATTGTAACCTCAGGAGGAAGTATTAGAACCAACCAGGAATAAATTAAATAACAAGACTAACAATCCTTTAATTATCAGAATAAGTGATGAGTCTGAATATCGTATGGCATAGGCCTACGGAGGGATACCTTAGTACCACCAAAGTGACCCAAAACTAGGGGAACAAGGGTGATGAATCACAGGTACTGATTAATATCAGACTAACGGGACTACCATAAGACAGGGGAAACATGAGGTGTCAACCTTTATCATGGAGTCCGGAAACACCATAAGGTGTAACCCAATAGATTGGGTGGAATTCGAATACTAAAAACTCATATCTGAAGGCGTTAACAGCCTAGGAGGAGACGGGAGAGAGATAAGTAGTAGTTACTATCCTCGATCACCACTCACAAATACCAGATGACGAGCATGTGGAAATCAGAATTGGGGCGATAAGTCGCAAACACCTATCTTAGAGAAAGCAAAGGAAATACACATTAATAAAGGAAACCATAGAACCTAATATTAGGGCCATTCTGACATTAAAGGTTAAGAATTGGCAGCATAGTTACTCAAACATAAATTACCGAGACTAAGAGTACGATAATCACCGGGTACGAACGCTACGAGTGCACTAAACGAGACATGGGACGACCGCACTCCTAGGAGCTTGTGGGCCTGACAAACTATATTAAGCTAGTTAGGTAAGTAGTAATGTATCAGTATGGTACCCCATGCATGTAAACGAGTAGTGTAAGGACCCAGGAGGTAATCAACTCTGTGTCTAAGTCAGCGAATGAAACCCTGACTAGGTAAACCACATAATGACGAGAGAGATCTCAGTCAAACTAAAAAGGTTAGAAAAATCCAGGGTAGCGTGATGATAAAAGGACATAAGGTCACAACTCCACAATGGAGGAGTTAGAACACAAGTTTTGGAGATTCTAGTAAACGAGGAAACCAAGGCCAATTTAATGGTGATGGCAAATTGAACCCAGGAATGGGAAGAGGAATTATGGTATTTAAGGAAGTTATATTAGAGAAACCTTTGTGATAATAGATGCTACCCAAAAAGAGGGCACAGAGAGAGTTATACCACGCGCTGAGGGCGCTGCGATGATGTCGCATTAAATAATAATAACCATATGCTCAAGCCATAAACGTTAGTATGTCAGTACCAATTAGGTTTGAACAGAAAATGAATACCAAGCTAAAACCCACAGTCGTATCGTATGTTTACAACAGACGAAGGGCAAAAGCGAGCATTACTAGAGACACTCTAAGCTGGAGATTAGATACTCCATATAAACCGCAATGGCGGATAACCGTCCAATCGACTGGTACATGGTGTGCAACAAGCGACCATTATAATAACTGTTAACCGAATTATACTGGTGAGAATCAGAAGGTGGAAGATCAGATAAACAAATGGATTCCCCTAATGGAGAAGAGGGATGAACCATATATGCGGATACTAAAATACCAACACACGAGGGATACGAATTCACACTAGCAAAAGCGGACCTACAAGGTACCCAAAGAACGAACTCATTCCAGAGGGAAATAATTGGAGTCATGAGGCGCCAGTTAGATGCGCATATCAGACTCGTCTTGATATTTTAGAGACAACTGTTGTAAGCACTAGATGCTAGAGCATAGCTCGACAACACTTATACTGAATGTTAGTTCGGTAAGGTGGCATGAACTCATGGGAATATACCATGAGCATGTATGGAATTCAGGAGGATTGAATAGAATGTGAAATACCCCAAACCTTGATATGTGGTTTAAATATCAAATTATGGTATGTAAAGGCTAAAAAGTGCCTTAGTAACATCAGTGAACAATTTAAACCATAATAAATGCAATAAAGCATTAAGACACAGTTTGAGCAAAAACATGCTCTAAGCTATGAGTGAACTTGGTTAGGACCCAAAGAGCCTACCAAGACTTGATAACATTTAATTATGATTTAATAAGGCTAAATAAGTCCTTAGGAAACTTTGGTGGACAGTTAAACCAAATAAAACACAAGAAAATACCTTAAAGTCAATAAGAGCAAAAATGTGCTCTAAGCTTGGGATAAATTTGTATAAGACCTAATGGTCATACTTATACCTTATAAATATGTTAATGAACATATTAAATCAATTACCAAAGAAAACCAAGCTTGAAAACAAGTTAAAACAAAAAGTGCTTTAAGGAGTCTTAAAGCACGTTTTTGAAAAATTGTCTTGTAAATGAGTTTTGAATGGCTAAATGTCCATCATTACTCTTTAATTAACATGTGTACTATATAGTATCACATTTGGGTGGCTATATTAATGGGAAATCAAAAATTTCACTTCTATGTGCCTTAGTTTGTGAATAGTGATTTTTATAAGCTAGTTTGTAACATATGATGTTATAAGTAATTAAATGAGTCAATAAAGACTATATTACCCTTCTAACTAAATGGTGGCCGGTTTTTGTAGTAGTGAGTCACCAAGTTGTAAAAGAAATCAAATAAGTAAAGTAAAACTTAAAGTAAAGTACTATTTTGCTTTATAACATAAATATCTCCAAAAAGCAAACTCATCTTCTCATTTCCTTCTCTTCTTTCATTTCACACGGTTCTTCACCTTCTCCTTTCCTCCATTTACGATTTGCAACAGCCCTCTCTTCTCCATCTTCATTTCCTTGCCAAATCCAACTCCATGCTCCAAATCAAATTCTAAGACCATATTTGTCTTAGTTAGGTCAAGCTCTACACTTCTACCTTTTCAAATCTTCAAGAGCTCAATTTTGGTGCCATGGAGAATCACCATTGAGGAGCTTGAGCTTGTATTCTAAATTATTACTCTCCTTGCTTCGAGGTAAGGAAACTCAAAGAAAATCCCATGTTTCCTCCATGTTTTCATGTTGACCGAAAATTCACCTCACCATGGTGTGTATTTACCGCTGTTTTAGCTTCATTTGAATATTCCAAGGGCTAGGATGGAGTCCTCTCGAGATAGTATTCAAGTTCTCTTCCATTCCAAGGTAAAACAATTACCTTAAAGTGTTTTTAAAACAATATGTGTAACTAGGGTTTAACAATGGGGGTGAAGCATAATGATTGAATACTCATTCTATTGTTGTATAATGTTTAATAGTTGAAAAGGGACCAAATGCCCTACGGTTTTACAAGGAAACAAGAAAGAAATTTGTGAGGAAAAGAGGTAAACAAGCTATCTCAATGTAGTTTAAATGCCTTAGGAAAAATGAGCTTGATTTGCTTAATAAAATACTAAGGAGCCAATGGCAAATGAGCTAGTAAAATGCTCTCAAGGAGACTAGTAAAAGAACATATGTATTGGTGTGTATTTGCAGGTCCAAAGGCATACTTATGTGGGGAAATTCAGTGTTTATGGTTTATGTTATTTAAGGGCCTACTAAGAGCCATGTTATTAAGGGCCTAAGTGCCAAGCAATTTAAGTTATGCACTATATTGTGATGTAGTGCTTAATGTGTGAAGTTGTGTATAAAAATGTTTGATGGATTTTAGGTGTTTTGAATGAAATAAGGTAAAAGCCTAAGTGGTTGGATGTGAGTATATAAAGAGAAGCTATGGCCAAATTGGGAAAAAGTGTGAGAAGTTCTAAGTGTTTTAAATGGTCTTGGGATCTAGGAAGTGTTAAAGGTGAATAAATGTTTACTTGAGAAGAAAAACATGTGTTAAGGTGATTTAGAGTGATGCAAGGATTAAGTGTTATCTTGGAAGTTCTAGGAATTCAATGTGGTTTTGAGAGTGTATGAAAAGCCTTGAAGAAGTTTGTTTAAGGTTTGGGTGATGTTGATGAATGAGGAGAATGATGTTTAAGAAGGTTTTGAGAAAAGAATTCAAGGAGTTGTAAAAAGGAGATTTAGTAGTAGTAAGAAAAGGAAGTTGAGAGATGATGTTAAGGTGTAGAGGAAACACCTTGGTATAGTGGTCAATATTGGTGAAATACCATTTGGAAAAATTAAGGAGGAAGTGTAAGCTTGGAAAGGAATTGTAAGAATGACATAAGGAGTTTTGATATGTAAGAAAGGATGTGTTGAATGATGAGTTGTGGAGAAGAAATGTCTTGGTATAATGGTTAGAATTGGCATAAATCATCACTAAGGGACTTAAGGAGATAAAACTATAAGTTTTGGAGGCTTTGGGGAAAGTTATCTAAGTGTTTAAAGGCTTGAGAATTGAGAATTTTGCCTTGTCCGAACTTCCGTCCGGACATGGAAGTTCGGACAGGCTCTGTTGGACAAGGAAAATTCCACTCTCGAACTGTGTCCGAACTTGGGAAGTCCGGACACAAGTTCGGACGTCACTATTTCAATCTAGGAATTTCTCTCGAACTGTGTCCGAACTTGGGAAGTCGGACACAAGTTCGGACGTGTGTATAATGTTCAGTATTAGGTCGCGGCTTGCGTCCGAACTTGGAAGTTCGGACACAAGTTCGGACAGGCCACTGTATGGACCAAAATTGTTGTTTTGGTTATAGAAATAGAAATGATGTAATGATGGGGATTGATAGGTAATGATGTTATAAGGTTGTTAAGGACATGAGGGGTGAGTTTAATGGTAAATAAGTGGGTGAAAGGTTGTAATAAAAGGTGAAAAGTAAAACAAGTTAAGATTGTAAAGTTATTTAACTAAGTTAACGGGAGAAAAGTTATAAGCGTTAGACTTTAAACAAACATGTTACCCCAATGTTAATAAAAACACATGTGATGTTAACAGTTGTTCGAGAATTGCTCGAGGAACATAAGTGGACGTGGTAAAGTGGATCCGGTGACAGGTATGGTTTTCTTGCAACCTGTGTCCTACCGGATTACACCGGCTTGTATGCCAATGTGTTTTTCTGTATGTTTGCCACGTTGTAAGATAAAACATGTAATGAGTTTACAGTAATTCATATATGTGGCGTGTTCAACTCCGATACCATTTAACCTCGAAGCAGTGTTAACCTTAGTTAACTGAGTCTAGGATCACATGAGAGTTCGGTATTCGGAGTAAACGACCCGAACCATGGGACGTACTAACCACGGCTATGCGTGTGTTAATTGTGTGATATGTGTATGTGAATGTAGGGATCTCCCTTGTGTGTTTAACCCAGTTGTAATACTGTATGTGTGTAGGTGTGATAGACTCCATAGTGGGGTTCTAATATTATCTAAAGTAAGTATGTACTAACAGTAGTGAGGAATCCGGTTTGGCCGGTCGCGCGTTGTTTGGGAGAGGGTTATCCTTCCTAGCCTTACCCTTCTCTTTGTTATGGTTGTTTCCCTCACGGGTTATGATCTCCCATTAGCTTACTCCAAAGCTTAGCTATTATGACTTATGATCGGTTTAGGGGGAACATGTGTTTGTGTGGTGTGTTCGGGCCTCCAAACCCGAACCGCCTTAACTTAAGTTACTCGTCCAACTATTAGGAGGTAATGAGTGTTGTTGTATTGTATAACGAGCTTATCATGAGACTGGCAACATTCTCTAGGCTCACCAGTGTGTAAACAATGTTTGGGTCGGTTCCTAAGAGAACCATTCCCGTTATGTTATGTTTTTGTTGTGATGCAATATCCATTGCGGTATTATGTTGTGCACGTGAAACGTGCAAAGTGTTGTTAGGTGTGTATGTAGTGTATGTTGTATGTTGTATAATGTAGTGTGTGGATCATGGATATGATTCCCAGTTGTGATAGGAGGCGTTTAAGGATAACCCGATTTAAGGGTATGTGTCGTCTATTAAGGAAGTAGCTCATGGAGGAGAAACACTCTAGGGATGATGAATACATGGGTGACTTATTAAGTAGGATGTATTATCCGATTGTTGAGCCCATTGAGGCGAAATGTTAAGTGTTGTGTTTATTGTTACATGCATGATTTAAATATAATCAACTGCATGTTAAGACGACAATTAGTTGTGCGTGGCCGGTAGCATGTGGGCTGCGGGATTACCATACCAGCAAAGGTGCTGAGCCCCTTGGGGGCCACCCTTTCTCTTCTTTTCCTGTTTCAGGTACAGAGAGCTGGAAGCCGTTCGAGAGTAGGACGGGGTAGACATTGTACATGGGTAATCATTAAGTGTATATATACTAGTAGTAGGTGTAGTAAGACCGAAATTGTTATCGGCATCAGTTTATAAATACTCGGTATAGTTGAAAGGTGTATGTTGTGTGTTGTTGTTAATGGAAAGGGATAGTAATGTAGTCGCTCGGGAATTTAGCCCATCAGACCGGTACAATGTATATGTATTAGCCTTGTTAGCCACGTGGGTGGTAACGGCGGTGTAACAAAGAAGTTAAGTAATGTTGAAGTTTGTATTCCGCTTGCAGTTTATTGTTAAGTGTGTTGGTTGTTGGATGGGGTGTTACAAAAAGTGGTATCAGAGCGAAGTATCGCTCTGATGACTGAACTACCGAGCTTAGGAAGTACCGAGTTAGGATTTAAGTACTTTGGGTTAAGGGTTGAGTGATAGCGTGAGAGATACGCTAGATAGGAACTACCAGTGACTACTGGAAACCTACAATATCCATCCCACCCTCCACAATCCCTGTATATAACTGGGGAAAGAACGCCAGGGAGATGGAAGTCCACTCTTACTCGGGAATACCCGATCTGGCTGTTATTAAACACATCTAAAGGTACGGAGAACCTGTCATACGGTAGATCCCGAAAACTGGGAATCCCGGAGACGGTCTCCATCTGAACAATGCTGACCGCATTTCATGGCAATGAATGAAGGATCTTGTGCATAGAGGAATAGAATTTCCGGCAACCTGGGTCGACATGCTAAGCAGTCGAGAATAACCAACTTGCAACGCACCAACCGTGCAACAGGCAAGAAGTGGATTAGTGAAACCGAGACAAGTGTCTACGGAACCACAGTTGATAAATAATACACCAACGGTATACCAACCGCTAAAGGAACTACAAGGTAGTACCCAAACAAGAGACAAGTCTCAGTAACCACGACGAATACGTGGAATGGGCTACGAAGGAGATATAATACTAAGTAAGAGGGGTCTCCCAGAATGGGAAACACCCCAGTTGATAATTACCATATGAATGCAGTGAAGAATTACCTAGAAGAGTTATTATCAAGACAGTAAGATCAGTGAGGGCCAACAAGGCCACTGATGATAGTATGGGTAAAAACAATACCACAACCGGTAAGTGCTAAACCGATAGCCAGTTAGCATGGCGCACTTGCCATAACAAGTGCTGCTATAACAGGGCTGTTCGGGAAATTTATAACCACTACGAAGTACTTGGTGATGTACCATGAAGTTAAGTGAGATCATTGTAACCGTGGAAGGGCTTAATAGCCTAACCTCTGTGATTGTAAGTACACCAGTCAGCAAGAAGCTGGACTTGGCTAAGGTAAGAAGATGTTGTGTAACCATGAGAATTTTTCTTTCAAACTCAGATTTGCTCAAACCCTTTTTCCTTCAAAACCAGATTTTCTTTCAAACCAACACTTCTTTCTAACCTTCTTTTAAACCAAACCAGTAAAAACCAAGGCAGTTGATAAAGATACAACAGTGGATAAACTTTCCCTCGATTAAGTTCGGGAAGCAAGGAATGAATATTGTCACGGGACAATTAAGGGAGTTGACAACAGAATACTTCACTAGGCGTGTGACGGACACTACAAGTGTACCAACTGGTTGTGGGGACGACCGCACTCCGATAGGAGCTTGTGGGCCTGACAGACCTACTTATGGGCTAGTTGGGTAAGTAGCAATGTATCAGTATGATACCCCATATATGTATACGAGTAGAGTCCGAAACACGGGAAGTAGTCGACTCCGTCTACGGTCAGCAGTATAAATCAAACAAAAGCTAGAGATTACAAGGAATGATTGAAGTTAAGGGACTCAGTTGAGATAACCAGACTAAAGGAGTCAGTGAATTCATTTTCAAGGAAATGTTTTAAGAGTCAGGAAGTGCGAAGTGCACTAACTGTTATATAAAGACATCACACATGTCTTAAGAATTCCTCAGGGATAAACATTATAGCTGGAATGGTGACCCAGCCTGTAAATGGCAAGGCAGATGCCTAATGTGGACACATTAATGTGCAAGAACGGGATGAAACTCCCAGAATGAGTACCTACACTACCAGGAAATGTTGATCTTCACAAAAGGAGATAATAAGCCAGATAAGAACGCAAGCGGCGTGGCTAACTGAATGTACCAATAAGTGCGAAACAAATGTAAGGCATAACGTAACAACACCCAGGAGCAATCCTTGGGGTGTTCGCATCAACAATTGTTGAATGAAATACATGACAGAAACATAAGGGTTGAAACTAACACCCAGTTTAGACATAAGTTGTCAGGAGACGGACTGACAATCCTAAGGGGCATCCCATGAAAGGAAACGTGATGCAACGACTTGTCATGGAGCCAATATAATATCCAAACCATGTAATATTGTACAGAAAAGTACGTGTGTGTGGACAGCCTACAATGAGCCCAGCTCAAGGCAAATAAGGCTTATGAGCCATAAGCAAGATATGTTATATAAATTAGATTGATTGTAAAAGTTTATGTTATATAAGTGAATAGAGTGGAGAACGAACCACTGCATTAAGAGTGGGGATACCTCTCGATATTGTGAGACCGCAGGAGCGGTAGTTATGTGAATCAAGTTCAAGAAATATGTTAAGGATGGACGATGTTATTATTGAAAGAGAGCAGTTAGCTTAGTAGTATGTGTGCATAAAGTGAAACACCGAGCTGAATAATGCCGGCTTGTGACTTGAATGATCAATGCTCCAGGAGCATTCGGTGGTCATCCAAATGAATGACGAACCATAATGTGAATAATGTAAGTATATGTGTGGAAGTTAATGTGACAGTAAATACGATATAAGCTGATGTTATACAGGGAGTAAGAGCACGGTGCGCAACAAGCGACCGTTGTATAAATGTTGTTAAACGATAATGTAACAGATAAGACCAGTTATGAGTTAAACTCAGTGGAGATGCAAGATAAGTGATATTAAACAGACTGGGCAATAAGCCAGTGGTAGGTACTGTGTGATGAGGAACTCAGTGTGAATTCCATGGCGAATCGCATAAGGGATTTACTGTCAAGAGTTTACGCCTCTGCACTCTGTATGACTGAGTGTTTTGGTATTGCACTTGCGCAGTAATGAACGAGTGGGATAGCTAGGAATTGGAAACATGTTAATTGTGGAGCAATAATGTTATAATGGCCGATGCATAGGAAATGCAAGGCCGCACCAATAAAAAAGGTACTTGTACAAAACCAAATGTGGAGATATGATTAACAGTAAGTGACTACAGTAGCACTAACTGTCAAATATCGGTATGGAATATACCCCAAATGTTGGAAATAGCTGAGAGAGCACTACACACTAGGTAGTAGCTCAGTCTCAACCGACAGTAAGTCGGAAGGGAACAAGTCGATCATTGTGAAATACATAGTGGTATACACAGTAAATTGAAAATGTATAACTCACCGAATTCGCTAAGGGTAAGAGATACCACGCGTCGGTTGAGAAACCATTGTTACCATGATGAAGGTGACAATTGGGGACGTACAATACAGTAAGAATAACAAATGGAGCAATTAAGCTCTACAGTATTAGAGTTTCGCAGCAGAAACTAGTGAGCCAGTGATTCAAGTGTTGAATGTACATGGTGAACATGAGTGAATGGCTAATTATTAACGCCTAGAAGCCTAACAGGCCAGAATCGAAACCAACTAAGAGTTAAACAAACTCCAATGAGAATTCTTGGTTAGGAACTAAACCGCCAATATGGTTAAGATCCTCTAATAGGAATCCATTGTGTAATGGACCGCGTGGAAGTTAAATACTTCACGACGGCAAAACATTTAAGCCAATGTTAGTGATTGATTACGTGGGCGTAATCCCTTTTAAGGGGGGTAGAGCGCAAACCACTTAGTGTATGTGACTTATATTGTGCATAGCACAAATTATTGTTTTGATGATTGGGGTGTGTTACGTAAACATACACATTCATTCATGGTTTAATGTGTGGTAATTGCGCACAGAAGATGCGAATACCATTGTGATAAGTGTGTGTGTTTGTTAACAGTTGTGTGTGATAGTACAAGTGTGGGGAGTAGAGAAACTCCCGGGGGAACAAAAGCCCCGACAGTGTATAAATGTAAAATCAGGTGTGTTGTATTTGATAAAATATATGTGTATATACATACTATATAGTGATTCAAGAAAGGGCATGATACCGACATAGAACCTAGTGAGAATAAGATTCCTAGGCAACAGGATTAAAAGTGAATGGGGTAACTGATAGACGGAGTTCTATCCTTGGAGATGTGTGATCATGACTAGAATGATTCAAAAGATAGAAAATTGGAAATGAGTGATTTACTTGATGCTTGCTTGAAAATGAAGTGGGAGGTGGAACTTGATTTGCATGCGATCAAGGGAAGCCGAACACAAATTGGGGTGAAGGATAGTTCAACACTGATGCTGATCACATCAGGGTTGGATGACTCTTGAAACTCCCTATAAGTGGTCACGAATAACCACGCTAAAAAAGAAGCAAGGAGCTTAAGTTGGACTTGGAGTTGTGTGTGTTTTCAAAAGGATTTTAAATTGGTATTTATAAAACGTTGATGGATACTTTACGTAATTAAAGTTCTCTTACTTAACCTCACAAAGAAATTTTAAATTTAAGTGATTGTTTTAAACTCCCAAAGGCACGGGGACGGAAGGTGTCCATCGCGACCGGGTTCTGCGGGATCACAGTGTATATCAAGGATATTTTTGATTGCTATACATGCTCTGACATGTTTGTGGTATGTGTAATGAATGTTTTTGACTTGGATTTCCTAAAGTGTATACTATCAAGGCCTATGAGTCTAAATGTGTTGTGTTACATAGACCTAGTGTCTAAAGACTGTTATGTTACCAGGACCTATGTGTCCAAATGTTGTTATGTTACCCAAGACCAGTGAGTCAAAGGGGTTGTATGTATGTGTAAGTGTTGTTAAGATACCGGACCATAGAGTCCGAGGTTATCATGTGGATATGTTATGTATGTGTGGATGTGAATGTGTTGCCCGGACCATTAAGTCCGAGGTTGTGATGTAAAGTGTGTTGGTTATGGAAGTTTATTTCCAAGTAATTCCGTATTCTGATCTAATGATGTGTGGAAAGTGTGAACTTCGAGGACGAAGTTCTTTAAGGGGGGTAGATTGAAATACCCCAAACCTTGATATGTGGTTTAAATATCAAATTATGGTATGTAAAGGCTAAAAAGTGCCTTAGTAACATCAGTGAACAATTTTTAAACCATAATAAATGCAAAAGCATTAAGACACAGTTTGAGCAAAAACATGCTCTAAGCTATGAGTGAACTTGGTTAGGACCCAAAGAGCCTACCAAGACTTGATAACATTTAATTATGATTTAATAAGGCTAAATAAGTCCTTAGGAAACTTTGGTGGACAGTTAAACCAAAATAAAACACAAGAAAATACCTTAAAGTCAATAAGAGCAAAAAGTGCTAAGCTTGGGATAAATTTGTATAAGACCTAATGGTCATACTTATACCTTATAAATATGTTAATGAACATATTAAATCAATTACCAAAGAAAACCAAGCTTGAAAACAAGTTAAAACACAAAAAGTGCTTTAAGGAGTCTTAAAGCACGTTTTTGAAAAATTGTCTTGTAAATGAGTTTGAATGGCTAAATGTCCATCATTACTCTTTAATTAACATGTGTACTATATAGTATCACATTTGGGTGGCTATATTAATGGGAAATCAAAAATTTCACTTCTATGTGCCTTAGTTTGTGAATAGTGATTTTTATAAGCTAGTTGTAACATATGATGTTATAAGTAATTAAATGAGTCAATAAAGACTATATTACCCTTCTAACTAAATGGTGGCCGGTTTTTGTAGTAGTGAGTCACCAAGTTGTAAAAGAAATCAAATAAGTAAAGTAAAACTTAAAGTAAAGTACTATTTTGCTTTATAACATAAATATCTCCAAAAAGCAAACTCATCTTCTCATTTCCTTCTCTTCTTTCATTTCACACGGTTCTTCACCTTCTCCTTTCCTCCATTTACGATTTGCAACAGCCCTCTCTTCTCCATCTTCATTTCCTTGCCAAATCCAACTCCATGCTCCAAATCAAATTCTAAGACCATATTTGTCTTAGTTAGGTCAAGCTCTACACTTCTACCTTTTCAAATCTTCAAGAGCTCAATTTTGGTGCCATGGAGAATCACCATTGATGGAGCTTGAGCTTGTATTTCTACACATTATTACTCTCCTTTGCTTCTAGGTAAGGAAACTCAAAGAAAATCCATGTTTCCTCCATGTTTTCATGTTGACCGAAAATTCACCTCACCATGGTGTATTTACCTTGCTTGTTTTAGCTTCATTTGAATCTTCCAAGGGCTAGGAGGAGTCCTCTCTTGATACTTATTCAAGTTCTCTTCCAATTCCAAGGTAAAACAATTACCTTAAAGTGTTTAAAACAATATGTGTAACTAGGGTTTACAATGGGGTGAAGCATAATGCTTGAATACTCATTCTATTGTTTGTATAATGTTTAATAGTTGAAAAGGGACCAAATGCCCTACCGGTTTTACAAGGAAACAAGAAAGAAATTTGTGAGGAAAAGAGGTAAACAAGCTATCTCAATGTAGTTTAAATGCCTTAGGAAAAATGAGCTTGATTTGCTTAATAAAATACCTAAGGAG
This sequence comes from Limonium bicolor, assembly GCA_023374045.1. Classification (NCBI taxonomy): domain Eukaryota; kingdom Viridiplantae; phylum Streptophyta; class Magnoliopsida; order Caryophyllales; family Plumbaginaceae; genus Limonium; species Limonium bicolor. The sequence continues at coordinate 325,744,621 of CM041778.1, forward strand.
CCAATGGCAAATGAGCTAGTAAAATGCTCTCAAGGAGACTAGTAAAAGAACATATGTATTGGTGTATGTATTTGCAGGTCAAAGGCATACTTATGTGGGAAATTCAGTGTTTATGGTTTATGTTATTTAAGGGCCTAAGAGCCATGTTATTTAAGGGCCTAAGTGCCAAGCAATTTAAGTTATGCACTATATTGTGATGTAGTGCTTAATGTGTGAAGTTTGTGTATAAAAATGTGTTTGATGGATTTTAGGTGTTTTGAATGAAATAAGGTAAAAGCCTAAGTGGTTGGATGTGAGTATATACAAGAGAAGCTATGGCCAAATTTGGGAAAAAAGTGTGAGAAGTTCTAAGTGTTTTAAATGGTCTTGGTGATCTAGGAAGTGTTAAAGGTGAATAAATGTTTACTTGAGAAGAAAACATGTGTTAAGGTGATTTAGAGTGATGCAAGGATTAAGGTGTTATCTTGGAAGTTCTAGGAATTCAATGTGTGTTTTGAGAGTGTATTGAAAAGCCTTGAAGAAGTTTGTTTAAGGTTTGGGTGATGTTGATGAATGAGGAGAATGATGTTTAAGTAAGGTTTTGAGAAAAGAATTCAAGGAGTTGTAAAAAGGAGATTTAGTTAGTAAGAAAAGGAGTTGAGAGATGATGTTAAGGTGTAGAGGAAACACCTTGGTATAGTGGTCAATATTGGTGAAATACCATTTGGAAAAATTAAGGAGGAAGTGTAAGCTTGGGAAAGGAATTGTAAGAATGACATAAGGAGGTGTGATATGTAAGAAAGGATGTTTGAATGATGATGATGTTGTGTGGAAGAAATGTCTTGGTATAATGGTTAGAATTGGCATAAATCATCACTAAGGGACTTAAGGAGTATAAACTATAAGTTTTGGAGGCTTTGGGGAAAGTTATCTAAGTGTTTAAAGGCTTGAGAATTGAGAATTTGCCTTGTCCGAACTTCCGTCCGGACATGGAAGTTCGGACAGGCTCTGTTGGACAAGGAAAATTCCACTCTCGAACTGTGTCCGAACTTGGGAAGTCCGGACACAAGTTCGGACGTCACTATTTCAATCTAGGAATTTCTCTCGAACTGTGTCCGAACTTGGGAAGTCCGGACACAAGTTCGGACGTGTGTATAATGTTCAGTATTAGGTCGCGGCTTGCGTCCGAACTTGGAAGTTCGGACACAAGTTCGGACAGGCCACTGTATGGACCAAAATTGTTGTTTTAAGGTATAGAAATGATGTGTAATGATGGGGATTGATAGGTAATGATGTTATAAGGTTGTTAAGGACATGAGGGGTGAGTTTTAATGGTAAATAAGTGGGTGAAAGGTTGTAATAAAAGGTGAAAGTAAAACAAGTTAAGATGTAAAGTTATTTAACTAAGTTAACGGGAAAAGTTATAAGCGTTAGACTTTAAACAAACATGTTACCCCAATGTTAATAAAAACACATGTGATGTTAACAGTTGTTCGAGAATTGCTCGAGGAACATAAGTGGACGTGGTAAAGTGGACTCCGGTGACAGGTATGGTTTCTTGCAACCTGTGTCCTACCGGATTACACCGGCTTGTATGCCAATGTGTTTTTCTGTATGTTTGCCACGTTGTAAGATAAAACATGTAATGAGTTTACAGTAATTCATATATGTGGCGTGTTCAACTCCGATACCATTTAACCTCGGCAGTGTTAACCTTAGTTAACTGAGTCTAGGATCACATGAGAGTTCGGTATTCGGAGTAAACGACCCGAACCATGGGACGTACTAACCACGGCTATGCGTGTGTTAATTGTGTGATATGTGTGTGAATGTAGGGATCTCCCTTGTGTGTTTAACCCAGTTGTAATACTGTATGTGTGTAGGTGTGATAGACTCCATAGTGGGGTTCTAACTATTATCTAAAGTAAGTATGTACTAACAGTAGTGAGGAATCCGGTTTGGCCGGTCGCGCGTTGTTTGGGAGAGGGTATCCTTCCTAGCCTTACCCTTCTCTTTGTTATGGTTGTTTCCCTCACGGGTTATGATCTCCATTAGCTTACTCCAAAGCTTAGCTATTCTGACTTATGATCGGTTTAGGGGGAACATGTGTTTGTGTGGGTGTTCGGGCCTCCAAACCCGAACCGCCTTAACTTAAGTTACTCGTCCAACTATTAGGACGGTAATGAGTGTTGTTGTTATTGTATAACGAGCTTATCATGAGACTGGCAACATTCTCTAGGCTCACCAGTGTATAAACAATGTTTGGGTCGGTTCCTAAGAGAACCACTCCCGTTATGTTATGTATTCTTGTTGTGATGCAATATCATTGCGGTATTATGTTGTGCACGTGAAAACGTGCAAAGTGTTGTTAAGTGTGGTACGTAGTGTATGTTGTATGTTGTAAAATGTGGAGTGTGTGGATCATGGATATGATTCCCAGTTGTGATAGGAGGCGTTTAAGGATAACCCGATTTAAGGGTATGTGTCGTCTATTAAGGAAGTAGCTCCATTGGAGGAGAAACACTCTAGGGATGATGAATACCATGGGTGACTTATTAAGTAGGATGTATTATCCGATTGTTGAGCCCATTGAGGCGAAATGTTAAGTGTTGTGTGTTTATTGTTACATGCATGATTTAAATATAATCAACTGCATGTTAAGACGACAATTAGTTGTGCGTGGCCCGGTAGCATGTGGGCTGCGGGATTACCATACCAGCAAAGGTGCTGAGCCCCTTGGGGGCCACCCTTTCTCTTCCTTTCCTGTTTCAGGTACAGAGAGCTGGAAGCCGTTCGAGAGTAGGACGGGGTAGACATTGTACATGGGTAATCATTTAAGTGTATATATACAGTAGGTGTAGTAAGACCGAAATTGTTATCGGCATCAGTTTATAAATACTCGGTATAGTTGAAAGGTGTATGTTGTCGTTGTTGTTAATGGAAAGGGATAGTAATGTGTAGTCGCTCGGGAATTTAGCCCATCAGACCGGTACAATGTATATGTATTAGCCTTGTTAGCCACGTGGGTGGTTAACGGCGTGTAACACCAAGAAGTTAAGTAATGTGTTGAAGTTTGTATTCCGCTGCAGTTTGTTGTTAAGTGTGTTTGTTGTTGGATGGGGTGTTACAGAATGGCTAGTTGAAATAATAAGCGTGTGTGACTAACAATACCACGCAGTCAAATAAATCACTCCATTCCCATAATTATGGAAGACCGTGTAGAAAACACCGTCACATGGAGTTGAAACCGACATAAAACTACTACCTAAGAGGGGTAAACTAACCATAAGGTTGTTGGGCATACTACTTGCGGAGAGAGTGGGCCCATATTGCTTAGGTTTGACGTACCTAGCGGGTTAAGGGAAACAGATGACGTGTTTACATCTCCCGATCAAACCGTATATGAATATACATACACCTAACCAAGATAGACAGTATAACCTGAGGGGCTAAAGCCCGACCCTATAAAAAAAAGGGGTAATGAAATATGTAGCACATTGGTGCACGAATAATTCCACTGGAATAGAACATCTTGAACTTATTTCTTCACGATGATATATTAGTAGATTACGTGGGCGTAATCATTTTTAAGGGGGGTAGAGCGATTAAATAATACCGTACGTAGGAGTACGTAGCACATGGTACATGTAACACCCCATCCAAAGCCTATCGTGGTTATCGCAACTGAACACTTAATCGAATACGTCGCAGCGGAAGTAAATAACACCTGGACCTTGCCACGGTCTGATCATTAGAATATACCGGCCTTAACGTTTACAATGTTTATCCAAAATACTTATCCAACTCAAAAACATCAACATTCACAATACCACAACCAACCGAGTACTAATATCTTAAACATAATCTCAAACTTACATCAGTTCAATCTAAACAGTCGGGTGCACAGGCGCAACCCGAACTCAAAATAAAACAACCCACCCTAAGTCTAACCGCTCCTACTCTCGTAGTGCGTCCTCATGGGTCTCTTACCTGCAAGTGTAAAAATAGCCCCCGAGGGGTCAGCACGAATGCTGGTACACCCTCTCATGGCCCCCAAGCTAACGGGGCTACGACGACTAATTGTCGATAGCATGGAAATTGATTACATACACAAGCATAATATGAAGTGCAATAACAATAACCACAGATGAACATATATAGTTCACAAGCAATGAACGACTCAAGCGTTCCTTATCAAGTGGGTTAGTAACCCCCTCCTTAGTCCTCATTTCCTTAATCTCAGTTCCTTACCTTACCTTAATCTTAATCTCAATCTTAATCTTAACCTCAGTATACAAACCTTTCCTGGAAGGGATTGGTTGTAGCTTAATTCGAACCTGGGATTTAGGTGATCCCACCGCACCATCTTAATGCCACCTACTCTGGACGGGAGTCCAGCGTAGCTGAGCCGACAACCGGCCCTAGGCTACAAGTCCGAAGACAAGTCCTTAAGCGGAGGGCGGATCTGATTCAGATACCGTCCCCCTTTTTCCTTAGCATGCATGACCGGAGATCGGTCCCGGGTTTCCTCACTCAAGTTCCAGTTAGTAGACATCTTAAACACCATGTGCTAGCTAAGCCTTAACGGGCATTAACCAACAACCATCAAACTTAACTCTTTCTTAACTCAGTAAGTACTAAACTTGGTTAGTAACAATCTCAAGTCTCGTGGGTTAGTGTAAAGCTAACACAATCACAACGAGAATAAATATAATCCGGTTGCATGCTTTATCTTGTTTAGTCATAGCAATTAAACAGATAGCACAAAGCCGAGGGACACCTCGTTAGCAAGCAGGTCACAAGAAGGATTGTACCGTTCACCGTTGGTCGTTCGGTTGCTTACTCTCCTCCGGAGTCCAAATTCTCAAACCCTAAAGCATTCATTCAGTTTTAGGTTATTAGTTACTCATCGCATCCAAACCTACTTAACTTACTTAACCGATGATGTTTACCCACCATTAATCGCTTAAGTCCTTATAGTTTAACCTTAACCTCAAAAGCCACTTACTTCTCATTATTTCTTAAGCTTATTTATGCCCCTCATGACCATTATGTGTCATTAATTATGTCCCAACAATCTTATAATATCATTACCAAACAAGTCCCAACCTTAAAACCCCATTTTCAACATTCTGTAGCTTTTTCTGATGGGTCCGGGTTTGTGTCCGAGGTTGTAAACCCGGACCAATACATCGCAAAAGTTTCTGGACAATTTTAGGACTGGTCCGGGTTTAAGTACTGGGATGCAAACCGGACCATCCCACGGCTAAATTCTTGGATAGTTTTTGGTGTGGTCCGGGTTTGGGTGCTAGTTTGCAAACCCGGACCTACACTAAATGTGCCCAGAATGTAATTTTTTGACCTCTGTTCAACCTTAAATCTTAGCCAATCTTTTCCCAACCTCTCCACAAGTATTCTAGCATTTCTTAACATCATTTTGGTACCTTCGAGTCCTCCTCAAAACACATTAAATCATTCACCAGATTCACCTTAATCTTTATACATTTTCCGTGTAATAATGCTAACACTTATAATGTTTTCCTCTAGGTTTCTAGGTGGTGGTTCATACCTAATGTAACCACTATGCCAAATGTTTTCCTCACCACAGTAACATCATCTCCCAAGCATCTTTCATTATCTAAAACTCTCTTATGCATTTTCTTAAGTTCCTTCACAACTTAAACTTCCATACATCAACACATTGCTTCCTTCCTAGTTGTTTATCAACATTTGCCTAAGTCGTAAATACTCAAATACATTCTCTTGATTTCTAAATCCTTCATAGTAATGCCTAAGTCATTATAAGTCGTTAGAACACCTTATCCTCACTCTTTTTCATCAAGACAACCTCTAGAACATCCTAGTACTTCCTTAGTCATTAAATCCCCTTAGAATATCTTAAACACTTAAGTTCTCCTTTAAATTTTTGCCATGAGTTCTCTAGTACATAGCACATCCTAACACATGGTTTTTCTCCATCAAACAACCAACATCACCCAAATTCTCATCACAACACCTTAACACACAATTTACACTAAAACTTCACCACATCATCACATAGTGCTTAAACTTAGAATGCTTGGCACTTAGGCCCTTAAATGACAATAATCTTAACCACTGAATTTCCACATATATTTGCCTTCAACCTGCGAATACACACAACAAGGCTCCCATTGAAATAAAATGCTTCTTGTAATTCATCTCCACATTGTTTTAACTATCTCTTCTTCTCATTTGCTCTTTAGTCACAAGTTCACAAATATGCTCATTGTTTCTCCTAGGTTTTATAACACCTTTCCAATATAAACTCTACACTAAACTCATCACATATCTAAATCCCATTCCCTTAAACAACAAGACATCTTAAGGTAAGTATTTTACCTTGTTCTCTCACAAGCTTCAAGCTTTCTCCTTAGACTTCTCTTACCAAATCTCGGTCACCAATATAGTTCTCCTTGCCAATGTTCTAAACAATGTCCAATAACTCTAATGAGCACTAAACAACACACTTACTTTAAGGAATAAAACCTAGGTTAAAATGTGTTTTAAGGTTTTGAATTGATTGCTTCTTAGTTCCTCAAGACAAGCTTGGATATAAAGCAAGAAGGACCTCCTCTCTCCTTTGAAGAGTAGAAACAAGCTAGAACAAGGCATTCAAATGGAGTCCCATGAGTACTAATTTTCGGACATGTGAAGAAAATGGTGGAAACCTAGATTTTCTTACACTTTCTTTACCTTAAGAGAATGGAGAAGCCAATGGAGTCTCCAAACTTGAATTTCCTCCTCTAATGGTGGTTTGACTTGGCACCAAAATTAAGCTCTTGAAGTTTTGAAAAGATAGAAAGGAGGAGCTTGAGCTAACTAAGAAGAATATGTATTTTGTTTTGGATTTGGAGCTAAAATGAGTAAGTAATGTGCAAGAGAAGGTGGAGCTAGCATGGAGGTATGCTTCACGTTAATGGAGAAGGGAAAGAGAGAAGAAACCGTGGGAAACAAGGGAGATGAAGAAGTGAGGAGAGAGAACCACTAAAGGTGAGATATTATGTTAAAAAGGTGAATAGTAACTTACTTGCTTTTGCTTTCTCTTTACTTAGCTAGATAAGTGTGGTGAGTCACACTTAAAAACGGCCCCCTTTTTATAAATGAGGGTAATTAAGTCTTGTTGACCAAATGTCTCACTTATATAGACTTATGTTATAAACTAGCTTAATTAATTCACTATTCACCAAAACAAAGCACATTGTTGTGAAATTTTTGATTTCCCATTGATATAGACTTCCAAATGTGATACTATATAGTACACATGTTACTTAAAGAGTAATGATGGACATTTAGCCATTCAAAACTCATTTACAAGACAATTTTTCAAAAATGTGCTTTAAGACTCCTTAAAGCACATTTTGTGTTTTAACTTGTTTTCAAGCTTGGTTTTCTTTGGTAATTGATTTAAAATGACCATTAGGCTATTAATAAGGTCTTAGAACAATATTTGGGTACTCTCCCAAGTCTCTCCAAGCTTAGAGCACGTTTTTGTTAAAACTGCTCTTTTGGTGTTTCCTTATATTTTCTTTGATTAGAAATGTTTCTTAATGTTTCTAAGGCATTATTTAGCCTCCTTATATAGTTTATCATTTAAATACCATATCTAAGTTTGGGGTATTTCAATACACATGCTGCAAACTATTATTGTACGTAGAGTACAAGTATTATGGCTGTGTTGTATTACTTGAGGTAATATTGTGATGTATTATGTGTATGAATATATATATATATATTTTAGTTCGCATTCCTGTGGTGAATAGGAAAGGGAGAACATATAGAGTGTCTTACCCTAATTCTGACTATTTGTGCAAACGTTGCGAACGCTAAACACATAAACGCCTAACTTGTTACCTCCGGTTGAGAGTTCAAGTAGGTCTATCTGGTAGTTTCGATGGGAGATGGCAAATAGAAGGAATAGAAAGCTCCATACTAGATGATTTGTGACTCGGTATGAAACCGATTATTGGAATGCGATGGGTGAGTCGGCATGAGACCGATGTAACCTAGTGGAGGTAAAACCTCTAGGAATTGTATGAATAATTATAAGTCGAGTGAACTTGGTACATGGTTAGGATACATGATCCTATATGCCGGTGATTAGATTAATTACACTAGTTGACTTGTGTATCTATAGAACACAAGGTGGCAAATATCAAGTGGAAACAAGATTAGAAGTGAATAAACAACTGATTGATTGAAATTGACGTGGGAAGTTGAACTTGATCCTGGTCCAATCAAGGGAAGCCGAACACAAATTGAGGTGAGAGATAGTTCAACACTGACGCTGACCACTTCGGGGTTGAATGATTCTCGAAACTTCCTACAAGTGGACACAGATATGAATAGAAATTGGAATTTAGGGCGTCACTTGAAGAGCCGTGGACCGTGGAGTCCTTCGTCATTAGACCTGTAACACCCCCGAATAAAACATCCATAGGTTAAAGGAAGCGCCTGACAATATCATAAGTTAATTTTGCAGCGGTATAAACTCCATCCGGGTGCTACAGACGCCAACCACCCACGTGGTTGACATGACCACTTCTACCAACATCAAGTTACGGTCTGCATGACTGGAAACAGCTCTCTCCAAAACTCATATACAATATAAGATACAATTTCAAATATCGAGTGTATACAACAAATTGTCAAATTATAAACTGAAAATTACATCTTGGGTACATTAAACATATAGCCACATCCTCAAACGTTATGCCCTGATGGACTACCCCCATGGTAGCCATCCCGCCTACGCTGCGTTATCGTCCGACATAATACCTGTAAAAAATTTGGTTTGGGAAGGACTCAGCAAACTACGCTGAGTATGAACGTGTGTAGCCCGTATGTTGCCGGGCCACACGACTACTTGGTTAAATATTATTAAGTCAATTTACATGCCATAATAAAGCAGTAAAACACACCACAGCACAACATAGTATCGTACACACTTTAAGGTAGCAAAACGTTAGAAACAAGCAACCAAGCATAACAAGTTGCTAGTATAGCAACAGCAATCATGTAACTAATCAAACGTGTGCATAGGTATATTATACCAACGATCCTCGCTATGGGATCATTCGAGCGTTGTGTGTTTTCATTCCTTTTATCTTGTTTCCATAAAGTGTATTCTCTTTCTCTCCTCTTGCACCAGGTCTAGGGATATAGTTAGGTCCCGTGACCATATCATGTAGGTGCCAATCTTTCCTTGATTCGTTAAGGTTCATTTGCGAATTTTCTTATCACCACGTATTGAAGAGCATCTTCTCCATAGCCAGTCCTCCATTTCCGGCGTCATGCGTCGAGAACGGGGGTCACTTCAATACCCCAGTATGGGTTCCTTCAACTGGTATTTTACTATTCATTATCGTTATAAGTTCGACACCATAGTGGGTGTCGTTAGAGGTCCTCTATAATTTAAGAGGAGTGTTCCGTATATATAGTTCCTTGTTTGTTTACGTAATTCGTTGTGTTTCATCTCAAGGTTTCTTTACGAGAAGGGACTACACTACTGTGTGCGCGCAAGCAATATACAACAATGATATATGTAACAAGCATATAAACAAGTCATAGCAAGCAATCCAATTTCATGCTAGTCTTATGGTCATTGTCAAACAAGGCACGCAGCACACAAGCCGTGTAACACGGCAACATACGAACCACACATGTCCATACCTTATTCGAAGCACGAGTCGTCTTACACTCGAAGTCCCGGTCGGAGTTCGCTACGGCCCTAGCGTTAATTAAAACAATGGGTCAGTTTATTATTTTATGTGACGACACTTTACATCGTATGTTTTTCCCTTGGTATGTTGTAACATGCTTAGTTTAGATTGACTCTTAGAATTTCACATGCATTAATTCTAGGCTTAACTTACTCCTAGGATATTTCATATCTTTATTTACATGTTAACTAAGCCCTTTTTCCTTAGGTAATTGTTTTAGGGCGTTTTAAGAGGTAATTATGTAACAAGTGTGTATAACATAGATATGACTTATCTAATGGGTCTTCTTTCCTTAGATAAAAAAAGTGAGTAATATTTTAACCCTTGTCTAATGATAATATAGATTATAGAATACCCCTAAAACCCATTTATACAGAAGTCCCAAGTCAATAAAACATCAACATAAGTTTGGTGTTTAATCTTACTTAACCTCTCCTTTAGTACATCAACACAAGTTTATTTTGCCCAAGACGTTTCTTCACACACAATCAGGTGGGTTAGGTCTGGTTGGGTTCATTGATAACTAACATCTTACTTATAATGTTTCTGTAACATAGCTATACAGAACAACAATATTATTGGAAACCGAGACAACAAACTCCATGTTTCGTTGTGTTTCTTGTTTCTAGTTAACTCAGCTGGGGTTTAATCTTTTCCACAGTATTTACCCCACCGAATATGGGTGTTAATTAATGTCTTAAACTCAAGATTAAACCACTAAGACACTCACTAACTTCTGTACTTAGTTACACAAAACAGAAGCTACTGAAAGTCTGAACCTAAAATCAGTGCGGTACACTTCTATTCCTTCCCTTGTTGTTTGATCAACTGTTTCTAATCTACCCGATTTCTTGGTACAGATTTACATAGGTTGACTAGTTAGAGTTTGGGTCCCTTAGCAGGCTAATACAACACTCACACCCCACTGGCACATCAGTTATACAGAGGCTAAGTTACAGAAACCGAAATACTAAGTCTGTTTCATTCAACCCCATGTCTAAGTCTCCTGAACTGGTTTTTAGTTTCCCCCAACTTATAGACACTTAGGCTTATGTGTTAATCAAGTCTTAAACTCAAGATTAGTCTAAGACAACACTGATAACTATCCTGGAATTTCGTTTTACAGAGGACAGACACTGGGCAAACTGAAATAGCAGTTGGTGTAATCTTACCTTCACCTATTCCTTAGTCAATCAAATTTCCTTCTAACCCTTCCCTATGTTTATAGCCCACTTAAGTGTGTTAAGTATGTTCTAGGTTCATTTACCAGTCACTACCACCCTTGTAAGCCCGCTGTAACAGGTTTACACAGAGAGAGATTTTTAGAATAAAAATATAAAACTGAAACAATAAGTTCTGCTATGTTTTTAGTCCTTCCATTCTGTTACTCACCTAACTGTCTCTCAATCTTACCCCTATGTACTTCTTACTCAGCTAATGTTTAATCTCCATTTTAAACTCAAAACCACTCCAATCATACTCGCTTAGTTCTCTGTACAGAAGACTGAACACAAATCTGGAACTGATATCTTGATGCGAAATTTTCTGTTATTGTTGGTTTCTGTCCTTTTAGTCTCTTTTCTATTTTCCTAAACCGATTTATAACTTCCTCTAGATCATACGCATTCTCAGTTAAGTCAACTTAAGAAGCTCTAAGTTCATCTTTTTTTAACCCACAGATACATGTTATATAGGAGTAAAACAGTTGTAGAATCTGAAACAGAAAACAGAATCTGTAACCTGAACTGATAACCGGTAATTGAACTTCTGTTTCCTTTCGGTTGGTTATTAATCTGTTTGTTGATCTGTCCCAAGTACTCCCTTATCTAATCACGTGTTCTGGATATATTTTTAATTCAGAAACAGCAAGAACCAAACCTCAGAAACTTCATTACCCAGACTCAAGAATAAACTGCAAAACTGAAACTGAAGCATTGTTATTTCTGTCTTTGATTTTGACTGTCATTCAGTTTTCAAACTCCCCTACTTGTCCACCCATTTGGTCCCACCTCTTAATATAGTTTTGACTTCAAAACAACCCAAAGAACTTTGTCAAGGTTACAGTACTATCCTCATACTGAAACAAGAAACTGAAAACTGAAATAGAGACTGAAACATAAAACCCATGGCTTTACTTTCCTCTATCTTTTTTCTAGTTGTTAACTGTTTCTTCCTCTAGCCTCCCAGTGTGTCTACTCTTAGCCTCACGTTAGCAAGCTTTTATATCGGTGATTAAGCCAATACCAGTTTTAGGTCACTTCTGAAAAGTTGGTATACAGAGAAACGAAATTTGTAGAAACTGAAACGAACCTCTGCATTTCACTTCATTGCACTTCAGTTTTAATTCACTTACTGACTACTAAACTCTCAAGTAACTATACCAACTTAGGTGAGTGCATTAGCCATCATTTAGGTCCATTAGTAAACCTCCCCGACCTGTTAATCAATTTTGTAACTCAATTGTACAGGGCTAGAAAATCAGAAACACTAACACACCAGATTTGAAACTCTTTTTTCTATTTCTCTTTGTTATCCATGAGTTTGACTCATAATTTTTTTTCCCAAAAATGCTTACCCAACTAACTCGGTGTTCCATCAGAGTTTTAACTTCATCACAGCTTCCCAACAATATTGTTTAACCCTCTCCGATTTTATTTATACAGAAAACCAAGTTCCTGAAACTGCAACACTAACAGACAGCATACTGATGCGTTTGTTTCTTGTTTTATTAAGTTGCTATTTTTTTTTGTTCTAACCACTATTAGGTTAACTACTAAGTGAAGTGTTGTGATAAGTCTAACCCTCAAACAACGTTGTTACTCTTACTGAACATGTTTTAAACTGAAACAAGACATTCAGAAATTAAAACTGGAAAAACTGAGAATAAACTATAAGATAGGGACTGTTACAGCTACTTCAGTTTTTCCATTCTACAGATGCATTAGGTTAGTTTCTTTCTTTTCTTTGTAAACATTCTCATGCACTGATAACTTAGACCGGAGACCCAACCTTGTTACAGGTGTATTACTAACCCAGTACCAAATCTGTAATATTCCTAGGCATTTAATAAACAGAACCCATTGTTACAGAACTCCATCTCGGCACACTACTCTCCTTCTTCCCTTTTCTGCTGTGCTACCAGGTTTCTTTTTCTTCAACACCCTCACGTTTTGATAGTTTAAACAGGTACATCCTCACTGTTGTACAAGTATTATTTACTCATAACATTTCAGGACAGTTAGTAAACTGAGAATACATGATACTGAATTCGAGACTTTTATCAGTTTAAGCTTGAAAGATTTTTTTTTTGTTTTCCTTTGTTTTCTGTGGGTGTATTAAGTTTAGAGATAGCTCACCCCTTTAACCAAGTTGTTCCCCCAGGTTGCTTCTTGGCACCACGTGGGACTCCTTGCACCTTGATCACTCACCAAAAACCTGAGAGGATTTCTCAGGTGTTAGACTTGACAGAAACTGAGGGGGAATCATGACTGAAGGTAGCAGAGAAAGGAAGGAATAACTTGCCTCAGGTGCTCTACCTTCTGGCAATGTTTGCTGGAAGAGCTTCACGACTCTTACTCAGGAAATGTTCAAACGACTCCTACTGCTGCGTAAGGGGAAGATTGCTTTAGGAGTGGTTTTCGATCAGGAGAAAAATAGGAAGGGACATGAGTGAAAAGGGAGAATATTGCAGAACAGCTACGTTACCTGGTGTGCAGAAAAAAACAGAGAGGAACGAAGAGAGCTTCTGTACAAGGAGCACTGGTGCATGCAAGAAGAGAGGAGAGATGGTATGTATGCCTATGAATCGACTGGCACAAGGCAAGAAAAAGCTTAGACGCAGGGAATCCCCTGACTGTTAGTGGAATCAGGTTCCAACGAAGAATTCTGTGGGAGTTTGGAGAATGGCCACCACTGATGCGTGGAAGTTTGCACAGCACATACTTGTTGCGCATGTCGTTACATTTTTTTTTCTTCTGAAACGAAGTGACTCAGGCTGGGCTTGTGGTCTCCGAGGTGTATGTCTCATTGACTGATGTTGTGGAAAACAAAACCGGCACTAGCGATTGCATTGTGAGTATGAAGATCTCAGTGTGGGTTTCAGGTGTTTGTACAGGAACAAGGGAGTCACGTGCTTGATCGTAAGGAATGAGGGAAGATGCTGTTCGAGTTGGGGCGTGAATTGCTCAGAACAGAAAATCAGTATACATCATAGGAGGAGTAAGGATTCGACACTTACAGAGGGGTGTTTGCTTCTATTTTTGTTTGTAGTTACTTAGTAGACTAGCTAGTAGTTTTAATTCGTGTGGGTTAGTAACTGAATTCGAGCTCAGCCGGTTAAAGCCTTTATAAGGTATACAAGAGGTCTCGGGTTCGAGCCTCAACGGGAGCGTCTTTGCGCCCCTTTTTTTTCTCTCTTTTTTTATTTGAATAAGTTATATATGTGTACTTATATATGTGACTATATATTATTTCGTGTAGTTATTATTATTATTATTATTTTCTTTTGTTACGAAGCTAGGTGACGACATTGTCACTTATTTACAACGTTACAATATCGTAACGTAACGTTACGTACATGTACTTTTCGTGTTCGTACATATATATATGTACTAGATTTGATTGTTCGTAAGTTATTTTATGTCCATATTATAACACACGTCATGATTTTATGCGTTTAATATTTAGGGGTATTTCAAGACCGGTGTGTCTGCGAGTGACATCACCCAGAGAGCCGTGGACCGCAGAGGCCTTTGTCATGAGACCGGTGTCTGTGGGTGACTAAGGAAATAAGGTGGTACTGTCCGAGGAGCCGTGGACCGCAGTGTCCTTCGTTATTAAACCGGTGTGTCCGGGTAGTAGACGTTGGCTGGGGTTGGGGATCGTCAAGTCCTGGTCTTTAAGACTGCTTCCCTGTGAACTGTCAACGTTAACTATATGTGCACACATACATGTGGAATGATGAGTGGGGATCCTCGCGAGATACTAACATGTAGATAGGGATGCGTGGAGTATCCCTTGCGAACACCTTTGAGTACTTTATGAGTTTTGCACCTTGTCTAGTGCTTTGTACTATGAGTTTTGCACCTTGTCTAGTGTTGTGTACTATGAGTTTTGCACCTTGTCTAGTGCTGTGTATTATGAGTTTTTCACCTTGTCTAGTGCTGTGTACTATGAGTTTTGCACCTTGTCTAGTGCTGTGTATTATGAGTTTTGCACCTGGTTGAATATATATATAGTACCACTGAGTACTTTTGGTTGATGAGTTGGATGTGCACCTTGTTAGTGTTGTGATATGAATGAGTTATACCATGAGTTTGGCTGTTTGATATATGCTGTATGTATAGACTAGGTCTGAACCTAGTGGGAGTTACTCCCTAGCAATGGACTGTTTGGTTACTTAGTGGAACTTGATTCCTTAGGTGAACTGTAGAGGATTAAGGACTTCGGGACGAAGCCTTTTTAAGGGGGGTAGACTGAAATACCCCTAATCTTTAAAATATAATTAAATGATCTATTAATGATCTAAGATGATTAATAAACATCTAAATATTATTGGGGAACAATCTAAAAGATCTCAACAAGGCAAAACACGCCTTAAGATCGGTAAAGCCAAAAATGTGCTTTAAGACACCATAAAGATTGTATGACCTCAAATAGGATCCAAAGTGGATTCCTAAGTATTATAATGAAGTAAGGAACACAACAAAACTATTCTCAAAGACAACTAAGCTCAGAAACACCCGGCAACACAAAATGTGTGCTAAAACTCCTTAAAGCACGTTTTTGTGAAATTGCCTTCTAAATTGGTTTTAATGGGCTAAAGGTTATAATTACCTTTAAATATGATATTATATCACATTATATCATATTAGGAATTTAATTCCAAATTTTACAGATTTTTACAAATTTAATATTAAAATATTAATAAAACCCTAAAGTGGGGCCCGTTTGAGTCAAATTGACCAAGTATGGTCAATGGGCAATTAATGACCCATTTGACCCCATGGAAATTGGCAGGCAAGGAAGGGAGGAGACAGCTCACAATCATTGTTAGACAAATTGATACCTAATACCAATTTAGAATAGTAAAAAGTAACTTTTCTTACTTTTTCAAATCAAATAAACCATTCCAATCATTCCCTTGCTTCTTGCCCCATTCCAGCCGATCCATCACCCCTTCCAAACTCTCTCACGCCTGGCTCTTGAGTTAGGAAGTCAATTCAAACTCTTAAGCTCTTAAGGTAAGCTTTTAATGTCATTTTTAGCCCTTTTTCTTCATTTCTTCACTACCTAGACTTAGATTTCGTGGCTCATCAATTCCTATGGCTCATTCTCAGTTTTCTAAGGTTAGAACAACATCCAAACTCGGCTGAAGCAAGTCTAGGGGCCAAGGTTGCTCAAATTTGCATTTTAAGGTAAAAACATACCTTAAGCCTCTCTAGTCTTCAAGTGATTTTCTTCCTCTGATTTTTGTGAGTTTATACTCATAATCTTCATTTACATGTTCAATCAGTTGTTTAGCCATTTGGAGCAAGGGTGGCCGAGATCCAAAGGAAATACCCTCTTTTAAGGCATTTTCCAAGGTAAAACCTAATACCAAGGCAGCTTGTTGTTGTCTAGCTATTCCTTATGTCTATATAGTGGATCTAACACCTTGTGGTGTGATTAAATCAGGCCGAAATCCTCTTGAAGTTCCCTTGCATTTTTAAGGTGATTTTTGCCTTAAATCTTACATTAATTATTCCTTATGGTTAAGCTCAAGCTTAGAGTATAACCATATCTTGTTTTTGTGTATTAAACATGTCTAAATAATGTGGTGAATTTTCCTACAAGTGACCGAGCTCATACAAGGATAAATCAAGGTATAAACACCTTAAACATATGATTTTTATAATTTTTAAGCATATATATATATATATATATGGCCGAGAGTGAAATTATAAGTATGGGTCATATTGACCTAAAAATGGGAAAAAAATGGCTAAGATAAATTAAGCTAGTCATTTAAGAGATTTAATTAACATAATGGTCAAATTATGACATTATGTGGAAAAATATATAATCTAAAGTGAGGCCGTGAGTTATACTATATTTTGAGACATTTAATGTGTAATTTATTTTGCAAGTTCAAGGTTGTAATAAGGCCATGTCATTAGGCCATTTTAATTTAAGTTTATAAGCTTATTTAGTTAAATTTATGCTTATAATTAAGTTTGGGGCCAAATCGTAATTACTGGAAAATTAGAAAGCCGTGGGCTTAATTTAGAAGAGTTTAGGGTTTTTAAATGAATTTAATAAAAATTATAACATTTTATAAAGTTTTGTGTCAAAATTGTAAAAATAGAAAAGTATGGGGCAAGATAGGTAATTACCGAAAGTTTGGGTCCCATTTGGTATTAGAAGTCAATGTTGACTATATAGGAGACTTTGACCAAGTTGGAAAATTTTAGAAATTAAAATACTACCTTATAAAGAGAAAGTATTAAATTGTAAAAGATTTATAAGACTTGGGGTGGTATTGTTATTTCCGAAAACTTGGGGTACTAAATGGAGTTTAGTACAAACCTTAGGTTGTTAGGAATTTTTAGAAATTGGTTTGGGTAAATTGGAGTTATATGAATTATATAAGTAATATAAGATATTTCATAAACATTGTTACAAATGGGTAACATATGTGGTAAAACCGAGATTTAGAGAAAGTATAAGGTTAGTACTGAATTTATAACCTTTTGGAATAGTTTTGGTAATTTTGGAATTATATATAAGGTTTCATTAAGATATATGTTAATTATAGTTCTAATGAAATTAGAAAAACTATATGTTATAAAGAAGGGAAATTGGTGAATATAAAAAGTTAGGTGGTGGAAAAATAATTTAAATAGACCATGGGGTCTGTTCGGTTATTTTGAAAATATAACCATGGGTTATAATTATATTAAGGAATAAGGATTATATAAGGTATATACTATAAGTATAACAATGAATATAACTTGGGGCGATTTGTAAATTATGGAAGTTTGGTGGGAAT
Organism: Limonium bicolor; assembly: GCA_023374045.1. Lineage (NCBI taxonomy): Eukaryota > Viridiplantae > Streptophyta > Magnoliopsida > Caryophyllales > Plumbaginaceae > Limonium > Limonium bicolor. Next base: position 325,762,390 of record CM041778.1, read on the forward strand.
AATTAATACCGAGAGTTTTAAGTGCTGTATAGTATTTTATAACAATATATAACTATAGGATAATGTTTTAATGACATAAATGTCAAAATACATGTTATATAATTATAATAATATACATTATGTAAAATGTGTGGTGGGTTTTGTAAATACTTAAGAAACATAGGTGCTGTTCGGAAATATTAATATTTTTGAATGAAATTTTAATATGGTTTTAATGTTTAAGAGTTATAACGTTATAATATAAGAGGTATTCATTAAAGGAATGAATATATATTATAAAGACTTCCATATAATAAATAAGTCCTATAAAACATGTATTTAAATAAATATAAGTTATGGAGTGGAAAAATATAATATGGCTCAATCACCATATATTGCCATAATTAAAGATAAAGGGAAAGAATTACAAACATTGGATATAGAATTCTAATGTTAAGAGAATACATGAAATAATAAGGAATTGTATAGTCCAAAGTATTTCTATACACGAATTATACTACATTAAACTTGGAAAACAAACCTTAGAAAATTAAATACTAAGGTGGGATGTATAAACATGATAAAGAGTTATACATACAATGTAGAAACAAACTACATGATGTACAAGTGTACATTAAGCTACATGCGATAACAAGTTCAACATTGAATATTAATGTGCAATACGAGACTACGCATGTAATGTAACGTTTTTCCAAACCTCGAGTTAGACCGGAAACCCGACAAACGTTGACAGTTGTAACAGGGGATTAAGGGAGGTATTAGTAACGGTACGGGGCCGTAGTAGAGTATGATTGTTATACGGGATGCTAATCAGTAGTGTTATGTATTGTTTAGACTGTTAGAGACGAAACAAGGAGCATAGGATCTTGCTGATTCATTACTCCACCGTAATACAATCCGGGTGAACGGTATGTTATCTATGTGGCTTGATTGTCTCTGAGGATTTCCTCAGTTCAGACATTGTGTGAAAATCTGTGATAAGATTGAATGTCTGCTTGTGTGAATTGATATGCTTGAGTTGTGTATTAATGCTGCTTTATTATCACTGTTGTACGATAAAGTACCGTTCGTATATATGAACATATTATAAAACGAACTAGCGGCAATGATGCTATCTTATATGTGTAACATAAGGAACGTAAGTAAAACGTTGTAGCATCAGGATAACAAGGATATATATTACCTAAGACTTATATACAGAGCATTGGCCTCTTTAACGCCGCTCTTGTATCTAACACTGGATCCCGAGTCGACATACTCAGGATTGGACTAACGACTTTAGTCTGTTGTGTTAGAAAAATAATAAAACGATGCGATGATATAGATAAGTTTATCAAGAGGATGTGGCTCTTACTGTGAACTGTGATCCATTAACGATACTAGGATACCGTGTGGTAACCGTAAGTATCAGGATAAATTTTCCAACACGAACTACAGATTGTTCGTAGGTCGGAGACTCTACCGCTGGAGTGGCTACTGCCGTGGGTGACCCGCCATAAGAGATGGGTAACTTAGAGACACGTCGTTCTGACGAGACTTTGTCGTTAGACATGACTGAACAATTACGAACGACTACATTAACTCGTACATTAGGCGAACATTATTTGGGCTTGCGTGCCAAGGACGAGAGTTGATACTCGTTTATAATTCTCGTTGTTTCGCCTTGTTGTTCATTGGTTGTGCTTTGTGGCTATGTGTGGTATGTAGGTGGATTTGTTTGAACGAGCCACTGTGCTCATACTGTGTGTTGTGAACTGGTTGTGTTGAGTCGCTGTACTCGTGTGTATTATGGTGGATTGTTTGGTCGAGTGAGTCGCCGAACTCAATTATGAACTATTAAGTGTTTGTTGGAATGGAGTCTCTGTACTCATATAAGTGTTGTAACGCTTTCAGTGGTTTATTACGATGCGATGTGTGAAGTCGGGGGCTTGTTTTGTTATTTGAGTTTACTGCAATATAATTGTTGCTTCACAGTTTTAACATTAAACTATTTGCATGAAAATGAATTGCATGCTCTCGACCAAATAACTGAATGGTCTGAGGGTGCATGACAGTCAGGTAATAACATACTCAGCAGGGGCTGATTCCATACCACAAACTACCATTTTTGCAGGTATGCAACTTCCGTGTCGGCAAAGAGAGTGACGCGCTGGGTAGTTTGATTACAGTTATTTAAACATGCACTGTTGCATTTTGATACGAACCTAGAAACGTGTATAGGTTTTGGATACTTAGAAAGCTCATGTGAATGTATTTTATATTGGTTTTGGGAGTTTAGATCTATCTCTTGTTGTCACTGTGGGAAAATGTTTCGTATTTAAGATTACATCAGTAAGCACGTTGTTACTCGTATGGGCGAGTAAGAACGGTGACACCAGTAGTACAACTATTGAGATTACCGCTGCGATTGCATTTTCAATTAAGTTGATTAGGAGCCGAATAGAGTAGGGGTGTTACAGAATATGTTACGAGAAATGAAATATATCAAAATGTAGAAATTCCTAAGAAAGAAAAGATGTGTGACCAGCTTCAATCTGAACTTTCCGGAATGCCTTTGTTTCTGTTGTGCTTGCTGCCTGAGAGAAAGAATTGTGATATTTAGGATGGTGTGAGTGAATCTCAGTTCAGCCATGTTCTAAACATCAAGCTTGACCAAATTATTGAGGCTTGCAAATTTCTGAATGAAAGCTGGAACCCGAAGTTTGTGGTGGATGCTGATAATGTCTCCTCCCGGTACTGTTATTGATAATACAGTGTGTCAAGAGAAATGAAATATATCAAAATGTAGAAATTCCTAAGAAAAAAAGCCCATGAATTCAAATCTGATGAAGCACATAATTAAAAGTCAATAACTATAACAACAAGTTTATTCCACATCCAAACATCTACTAAAGATTATAAATCCCGAAAATTATAACAACGCGAGAACTTACAAGATCAATTACGCAATAACCAATAACCTAATTATTTCCTAACCTTTGTCTCTCTATTCCCCGTGCTATTACATTACGTCTCATCTCATAAATTGGTTCTTGGTGTTGAAAATCATCATCATCGGGCTCAATAGGATCATAAATAACAAGTAATGGAATATGAGCGATGAAATCATTGTACTCCATGTAATTCTCCATCATTCGGCGAACTGATGTATCATTTCGTACATGAATAAAAGTCCACTCGTAGTCGCCCTCCAGCCCCAAATACACCATTGTTGTTATGTTTATTCTGCCAATGAGGGACTGTAGTGCTCGTATTACTCGTCGTTGTAGATCCCGGAGATTACTAGGATATGGCATAGTAACTTCTACGCGTCTGTGCCCCATTCTTCTATCAAATTGTGCTCCATGACGACCAAAAGTAGCTACATAATTAACGTGCAAACAGAAAGGAAACTCCATTTGATTTTGAGAGCGAAATGGGAATTAAGGTGTGAAGAGTTCAAGCAAGATGTAATTAGACAGATTCTGAGAGCACGGGGTAAGGAATGAGTATGTTGGGACACTAATACCCACTTTTATAATATTTGAGTAACACTGACATGTCCAATGGCTAGTTCAACGGCTAGTTCAACGACTACTGAAAGGAAGCGTACCAAACACACCATGTGCAGTACAAAGTGAATTCAAAGTTACCATAGGTAATTACTTTTGTCAGGAAAGGTACACGTACCAGGTTACCGTTTGCAGTACAAAGTGAATTCAAATTACCATAAGTATTACTTTTGTCAGGAAAGGTACACGTACCAGGTCACTGTACACGTACCAGGTTACCGTTTGCAGTACAAAGTGAATTCAAAGTTACCATAGGTAATTACTTTTGTCAGGAAAGGTACACGTACCAGGTTACCGTTTGCAGTACAAAGTGAATTCAAAGTTACCTTAGGTAATTACTTTTGTCAGGTAAGGTACACGTACCAGGTCGCTGTACACGTACCAGGTTACCGTTTGCAGTACAAAGTGAATTCAAAGTTACCATAGGTAATTACTTTTGTCAGGAAAGGTACACGTACCAGGTTACCGTTTGCAGTACAAAGTGAATTCAAAGTTACCTAGGTAATTACTTTTGTCAGGTAAGGTACACGTACCAGGTCACTGTACACGTACCAGGTTACCGTTTGCAGTACAAAGTGAATTCAAAGTTACCATAGGTAATTACTTTTGTCAGGAAAGGTACACGTACCAGGTTACCGTTTGCAGTACAAAGTGAATTCAAAGTTACCATAGGTAATTACTTTTGTCAGGTAAGGTACACGTACCAGGTCACTGTACACGTACCAGGTTACCGTTTGCAGTACAAAGTGAATTCAAAGTTACCATAGGTAATTACTTTTGTCAGGAAAGGTACACGTACCAGGTTACCGTTTGCAGTACAAAGTGAATTCAAAGTTACCATAGGTAATTACTTTTGTCAGGAAGGTACACGTACCAGGTCACTGTACACGTACCAGGTTACCGTTTGCAGTACAAAGTGAATTCAAAGTTACCATAGGTAATTACTTTTGTCAGGAAGGTACACGTACCAGGTCCTGTACACGTACCAGGTTACCGTTTGCAGTACAAAGTGAATTCAAAGTTACCATAGGTAATTACTTTTGTCAGGAAAGGTACACGTACCAGGTCACTGTACACGTACCAGGTTACCGTTTGCAGTACAAAGTGAATTCAAATTACCATAGGTAATTACTTTTGTCAGGAAAGGTACACGTACCAGGTCACTGTACACGTACCAGGTTACCGTTTTTTTAACTTGTAACCTTGTGGCTAGTTCATGACCAACCTCTATATAAGGGATGCCTCCTCCATTTCATCTTCACACACTCTCTCTCCATATTCTCGAAGCTCTCTATTTCCTTACTCTCTTCCAAAATTTCGTAAAACTGTGCAAGCTCTCTCTCTAAACATGAGTCAATCTTAGATTCCGATCATGAGTATGTTCCAATATCAAGCCCAGTAAGTATTTAGTTTATTGTCTTTGTTAATCATATTCGCACTAATATTCATATTTCAATATTCATCTAACATTCTCTCGACCCTTATTGCAGGAAGTGACTCAACCACTGATTCAGATTGGGATGAATTTGATGAAGGCGTTCCGATCATAATGCACAGATGGATGACTACATGCAAGAGATGTATAATCGAGCTCCGGTGGTGGACACAGGTTACTTATTTCAAACAAACCAGGCCTTTAGGGGTAAAGAAGAAGCGAAAGCTTGGGTAGATAGTGTTGGCCATCCCAACCATATCTACACCATAATTCAAAGTTCTCGGTCGGGCCAAGATTTCCACATAACATGCGAGAGGTATTGGAAACCACGAAGGACATCACGACCTGGTGTCATCAACCGGCGCAGATCATCTGGTTCAAGAAATGTGGTTGTCCTTTTAAAATTAAGGGGTATTACACAAACTACGGGTGTTTCTTGCAAGTGGGTAACGGATGGCATAACCATGATCTCGCAGAGTGGGCAGAGGGTCATTTTGTGGGAAAACGCCTGACTGAGGCGGAGGAGATTATGATCGACCAGAGAACCAGAGTCGGTGTGCCCCCCTGTGCAATTTATTCCGAGCTCACAACAATCAACCCAGAAACGTCAGCAACAAGGAAAGACATATACAACCGGATACAAAAAACAAAACTAGTAAATAGAGATGGTCGATCTATGGTGCAGACTCTGCTGAGTGAGCTAGACAAAAACAACTACTACTACGATTACACTACAGATCCAAGTAAGTCAACTCAGTATGTCTCAAATAACTTCAATCATTTAGGTTTCATATTAATTTGATAGATAACATGATTATATTTCACAATTTAGGGGATCAAACACGACTTGGGTCCATCTTCTTTGCACACCCTACATCTAGATTATTGCTCCATGCGTTCCTGTATGTCATAGGCATTGATGCTACCTATAAACAAACATAGCAAAAATGCCTTTGGTTCAGTTCATCGGGATGACGAGTATAGGCAAAAACTTCAGCATTGCCTTCGCCTTTCTTGTATCAGAATCAACAGACATGTATGTGTGGGCACTTCAACAATTAAGGGACCTCCTCGGGCGGACTACAACCTCTACATTTATCACCGACAGATGTCTGGCCCTGATGAATGCCTTAGAAGAGGTATTTCCTGAATCTCATCATCTACTATGTCGGTGGCACATAAGTAGGAACGTTCAGGGGAAAGCCGAGACTTATATGGGTGATAGAGGAAGGCGGCGGCTGTAGTCCGAATGTGGACTTCGGTTGTCTACTTGAGCATAGAGCAGGACTACAACGAGAGGTACGCACATTTCAAGAATACATACCAAAGCTACCCACGTTTCATTACGTATGTTGCATCAGTCTGGGAGAAATACAAGGAAAATTTGTGGAGGCTTGGGTCAAGAATGTGTTGCACTTCGGCAACACAACGACAAATAGGTAAAATTGTTAATCTTGTAATGTTTAAGATAATACAGTGATTGTTATAGATCTATAAAACTTACTTAAACATTTGATAGGGTGGAGAGCGCACATTCTTCTCTAAAGGCGAGATTAAGGAGTGCTAGACACACTTTGGATGTAATCTTTCCAAAGATTAACGATCATGTGAATACAAGCATCCAGGAGTTAAAAAAGGATTTTGAGGCAGCCAGGACAAAACACAGAAGAGAGCACATGAGGGTTCCAATCGCTGACCTGATCGGGAAGGTTAGTACCCTTTGCTTAGATGAGCTAGTCAAGGAGCTTGGAAGGGCGAATTATGTGCAAATGGACAGCTCAATCTGTGGATGTGACAAGGTAACCTCTCATGGATTACCTTGCGCTTGTAAATTAAACTACATGCTGGATAGTGGTATACTATGCTCGAAGAGGGATATACATCGTTTCTGGTATACCCTAAGCTGGGAGAAACAATCGACAATTGATATGGTATCCTACATGGAGGAAGAACAGAATAGATGGCGAGACATAGCTTCTGAGGTAGCACAGTCAGATGATCCTACTCTGATGGCGAAATGTTACAGTCAAATCCAAAACTTCCTTCACCCAGATATGGTGTGCCAATTAGGAGAGCCATTGGAACAGGTTGGGATTGGCAGACCTACCGGGCCCTCAAGACCAAACCGACGGGAACCTTCGTCTTGGGAGCGTAACCGACCAAGGGCAGGCCAGTCACAAGGAGCGCCATCAAATAGAAGATCACGTAATAGAGGATCATCAAATCCGAGTCGATTCCAGCCCCTTGACAACTTCCCATACTACCAGAATTTCAACCCCAACCTATATCAATATATGACTGGGTATATTGATGTTCGTGGAGATGGGAATTGTGGTTTCAGGGTCATTGCTGACTACCTATATTCAAACGAAGAGAGGTGGAAAGATGTCCGTGTAGCATTGTACAATCACATGAAGAATCAAGCACCGGCGAATGGACTATACAAGGCCATTTTTAACGAAGGACCGTACAACGGCATGTTAAGAGCGCTTCATTGGAATTCAGGAGAGCCAGCACCTCCACAAAAATGGATGCACACGGAAATGGGGTTGGCGATCGCGACAAGGTACACTTCGATAGTAGTTTTCTACTCTACTGTCTATGGGGGTGCGGCAAGTGCCACATACCTTCCGCTCGATAATTATACCGATCGTGATAGCCCAAGAGGAGAGATCCACATAGGAATTTGCCCCCAGGGTCATTTCATAAGGTTCGGCATGGTTCATGACTCCCCACTCCCCCCTGTCTATCCGCAGTGGTTCGCTTATAGAGATCCAAACACTGTCGGACCTTGGATTCATCAATTACAATCTAGGTTAGATAGTTGGATCAACGTTGTACCTTAGTTTTTCTTTAACTTAGTTGTTGTAACTTAGTCTTTCTTTAACTTAGTTGTTGTAACTTAGTTTTTCTATAAATTAGTTGTTGTAACTTAGTTTCTCTTTAACTTAGTTGTTGTTTTACTCATATTGACTTAAATTTGGTTATTCAATTGTCTATTATTTCAAAAAAAAGTGTCTCCCCGTAACATTCAAACTTATTCAACTAAGTTTGGTGAAAAAAAAAATTTGTACTGCGAATAGTAAAGTATTTGATATTCGCAGTACAAATTAATTTTAAGTCAAATTAATAAAATTAACACATAAAAATGTAATCTAAACACATAAAAATGTAATCCAACACTTTTTTTTACAAAAATAATGTTCCTGTATTGATTCGAACAAAAAAGTAACTAGTCAAATTCGCTACTAATCAACTACAAACTACTTCGGTAAATTTACTTTCAAATATCATTTTTCGAAAAAAAAACCCAGCGACACATTATTACATGTGTACAACGTCAATATAAATTAAAAAAATTTTGTACTGCGGTGATTAGTAATTTTGTACTGCGAATAGCAACCCCCAAGAATAAACCTTGGTATTTACACTCCGGATTGAGTAGGAAAATACTGAGGCTATTATTAAGAGTTTGTAACTTACCCTTATTAACTCTAAATAGACAATAAATAATTGAGACATGGTTATAAATTTGTTTAAGTAATTTAGGCGATTCCCCCGCTATCCTAGGATACCTTTTTCCATCCATATCAATTAATTCACCTTATTTTACTGTGTTTATTATTTCTGCACTGATCCTAAACAATCAAGCTTGCCTCCGGCTAAACCCCCTATTTGCTGTTTTTATTAAATACCGAGACTAGGATAATTGAACCAATTTTTCTGTGGATACGACACTTGTTGTACTACATCGACTAGGTGCACTTGCCTTTTCTTTGCCCATAAGTATATATAATTTCACTATGTATTTTTGGTCAACAAGTTTATGGCGCCGTTGCCGGGGAAATTGATTCCATCAATTTCCCTAGTTTTCGGTACTTTAATTTTTGTCTAATTTAGTTATTCACCTGTTTAAATATTTCGGCTTTTATTTATCCATTTACTGTTAATTTTACAAATCCTCACAAATCAAATTTCTTCTGTGCATGCCAAACACTCGAACCCGAGGTTCTCCACGTATCAGTCCGAGACCCGAACCCGAGCGCACTTTATTCAACACAAGAAGAAATCAGAGAAATCAAGACATGGCCGATAACGAAGTCATAAATGAGATGGATCACGAAAATCAACAACGCTCCCTCTCTGATTACCACCAACCAGACACTGAAGGAAGAGCTTCAGCCATAATTCTACCAGAATTAACACCGGCACAAGCGGCACAATGGACTTTCAAGACCCACTTCATCACAGCAGTCCGTGATTTGGGAAAATTCAGTGGTTCAAACCTAGACGATGCTCCCAATCACCTGAGCTCGTTCCTCGACTTCTGCAATTCATTTGGAAAAACAGGTACCATCAATGAAAGAATTAGATTACAACTGTTTCCTCATTCATTGTCTGAAACAGCATCAAAATGGTATAGAAGCCTCCCTTCAAGCTCAATCCGAACATGGGCACAAATGGCCAAGAAATTTCTTTCCAAATATTACCCCACAAGCAGAACAAGACAACTCATCGGAGAGATCAACACCTTCACTCAAGAACCAGGGGAGACTCTGTATGATGCATGGGACAGATTCAAAGAGATGTTGATGAACTGCTCCCACCATGGGTTAGATGACCAGTCCCTCTGCCTATCCTTCTTCAACGGGTTGGATGACTCCAACAGACTCTTGGTAAACTCTTCAGCTGGAGGTAGTTTTATGACCAAGTCTCCTCAAGAAGGAATGGAACTTCTTGAAATCATGACTAGTACCACACGACAATGGTCAAGAAACAAGGGCAGAGCTCCGAGAGCAGCAGGTCTACTCCACGTAGAGCCCACCGATCATCTCTCAGCACAACTATCGTCTCTCGCAAAAATGGTCAAAAAGATTGCTATAGCTCAAAAAGAAACCACCAAATCAATAGCATCTTCATCTTCCACTTCAGAAGGGTGTGCTATCTGTGAAGGTCCTCACGATACCCATCTGTGCGAAGGAAGAAACAACATCCAACAACAAAAAGACATCAATTACATTGGTAACCACCCCAATTACAACTACAACTACAACAACAACGCCCCGTGGAGAAATCATCCAAATTTCTCATGGAGAAACAATGATCAAAACCAAGGAGGGGGTAATACTTCCAACTCAACACAAGGCTATAAACCCCAACCAAATGCAAATTTAGGTTATAGAGCACAAGGTGCCTCTCCTGGTATTCACCAACAACAATCGTCCTCATCCCCCGTTGATCCAAACACGGAACTCAAAGAGATGATGAAGGGATTCATGTCTATGACTCAGAGCCAGCTCTATGCGCAAGAAGCTTTCAACCAGAAAATCGAAGGTCAATTTAATCAAATCACAGAACAACTTGCTCAAAGACCGCCAGGGACTTTCCCAAGCCAACAAAAGCCAAATCCAAAAGAGCAAGCCAAATGCATCTATGTGAAGGAACACAAGGAAGAAAAGATGGAGGTGGCCAAAATAGTTGAGGTTCCAGAACTTCACCCTTCCCTTCAAGAGTGGGTAATAGCAATCGAAACATCCAAAGGGAATATAGCTGAACTAGATTCCTCCGCCACAATCTATAAAAATCGCATTCAGTCCGAGAAGACCTACCTTAAGGAATTGGTGGCCAGCTATGAAAATGAAAAGCTCGATTTAGAAGAGGAAGAGGTTAAGGCGATAACCTTGAGAAGCAGTAGAAAAACCAACGAGATTCACATCCCACAAAGGTCAGAAGAATCCCAAGAGGATAATGAAGAAAGAGTTGAGGCTCCAATAGAAAAGACATCTCCCAGCATTCTCACCATTCCATCAGCTCCAAAACCTTCTCCACAAGAACCGCCTCTACCATTTCCCAACCGACTCCAAAAGCAAAAATTGGATACTGAATATGGGAAGTTTCTGGCAGTGCTGAAACAATTAAACGTCAACATACCATTTGTAGACCTCATTGCCAAAATGCCAAACTACGCAAAATTTCTCAAGCACCTATATCTCCAAAACAATTGGTCGAAAGTCGGTACCATACCACTCAATTCAATGAAGCTTGCTCAGCTATTCTGAACAACCACTACCATCAAAATGCAATGACCCAGGCAGCTTCACCATTCCCGTCACAATTGGTAGCACCTCCTTTCCATACTCCCTATGCGATCTGGGTGCCTCCATAAATTTGATGCCCCTCTCCACTTTCAAAAAGCTGGGAATTGGAGAAATGAAAAAGACCAAGATGACCCTTCAACTGGCGGATGGTTCGGTAGCTAACCCAAGCGGAGTGGTGGTGGATGTTATCATTAATGTGGAACACTTATACTTCCCATGCGATTTTGTCATTTTGGACATTGAAGAGATCTCCACTACACCTCTCATCCTTGGATGACCTTCCTTGCCACAACCAATGTGCACATTTGGGTGGCCCGGGGGACAATCACCCTTCAAGCTTATAATGAAAAGCTGGAGTTTGCAATGGGAAGGTCTCCAGACAACAAATCCAAGGATCTCAAGCTTGTGAGGGACACACAATCACCATCTTCCCCACTTCTCTTTGTCACCTTTCCCGACGGAATGTCCATTTCAGAGGCACCACCACCAATCCCTGATGAAAAGCGGGATAAGAAAAGTAAACATGCATCTAGGTGGACACTCAAAAATGCCTTCGAGTCATGCTTTGGATCTCCTCCTCATAACCACCCCCCAGGTTTGATCTAACCCCCACTACGGTCTAGCCACAAACCTTAAAAAGAAGGGAAGCTTTTTCGGGAGGCAACCCGAATTTCTATCTTTATTTTACTTTCTATTACAGTCTATTTCCCTATATTTCAATATCTTTATATTTTGTTTTCAAAAAAAAATATACTCATTTATTTCACTGTTAGCCTCGGTATTGGTTTGGCTGCCTTTAGTATCTTATGTAGGTGTAACTTCGTGTCCACACCACTACCGAGCTCCGCTACTGAAATACCCCGTAATTAAAAATAGAGATTAATTAGGCTAATAAATAATTTAGAGGCTTAATTAAGTATAAATAATCAAGAGGGAACAAATCCCGAAGAAAACGGATCCTTAAAATGGATTAAAATCACTAATGAACATTAAAGCGCGTTTTTCGAGGTAACCGGGAAAACGTGTCTTTAAACGGGTCAAATAGACTCGTAACAATTTTAGTCAACTAAATAATTATTAATAAATATTAGTGAAGCTGTAGAACCAATAAGATCAATAAAACGAGAGATTAGTAAAAACTGTCAAAAACGGAAGTTGTGGGGTAGAAATATAAATAACACAAACTTATGTGTCCACTTTTAAAATAAAAAGTGAAATTGTGTGTGTGTGTGGTGTGCCAGCCGGCCCCCCCTATTCCCCTCTCTCACACACTCATCAACCCTACTCTTATTTACAAACAAACAAAAATAATAAGACAACACTCACTACTTTATTCTACTCTCACATTCTCTCTCTCCTATCCCCATTCTCTATTCTCTCTCACGTGAACCAGCACCCCCTCACACTCTCTTTTCTTCTTCCTCCTTCTTCCATGCGATTTCCATGGTGAAAATAAGAGAACCCACACAAAACTCTCTCTCCTCTTGTAACCTCCCTTAATCTCTTCCAAAAATTATAAAAGTATACCATTGGAATCCTCTCACCAAGAGCTACATTTCCCATCTTTCCAAAATCCAAAAACAACAACTTTCATTTTCATGGGTATGTCCCATTTGGAGCTTCAACGCCACCATTAGAAGGCCCTCCTTCTCCTTGTTCTTCTAAGGTAAAATATTTCGAAAACTCCATCTTTCTAGCCTCAAAGCAAAACTAAAATCTAGACTAAACCTTGTTTGGTCTCTTGTGTTCTAGCCGATCTTGGCTTGTTGAGGAGTTGGAAATATTGTTCTTGAACCACTCCAAGCTTCATTTACACTCTTGAAAGGTAATATAAATTCTAAACCCTAAAATCTATACTAGAACTTACTTAAGTGTTAGGGTTACATTGTATATTAGTATGGTGTATTGAAATATGTATATGTATGGTTGTAGTGTTAGAATTGGGTTACAAACCGGTGAGAAAGAGGAAGGAAAGAGGAAGGAGAAAAAAGGAAAAGCTTGTGAAACATCAAGGTAAGGATGCTCACCTTTGTGTAGTCTTGAATATGTATGTGTAACAGATTTTTAGAAATAAAAATGTGTATCGTAAAATGATAATGCATTAGTAGTATAATGTGTAAGAGAATGCAAGTATTTTGAACCTTTGCAACAATTTAAAAACTGTTACAACAGATTGGGATTGAGTTGTTGAGTGCAGGAAATTTTTGTAGTGTTTTAGTATTGAGTTTGGTATATGAGAGCTTGTATAGTTTTGGTTGTTGAAACAGGTGAAATGAATGTTGAAATGTGAACTAGAACATGTGGTGAGTGTAAAATTATAGGGGAGACTATGGCAAAATTTGCCTAGGATTAGAACACTTAGAGAATTAAAGCTAGGTGACTAATGTGAGTGTGTAACAATTTTGTTTGAGAAAGATAGAGGGTAAGTTGAGAGAGATAGGTAATGTATTCTAATGCATTGAGGGTGCTAGAAATGACATTAGAATAGGGAGCTAGTGTTGGGAGAGAGTTAGAATAAAATCTGTAGCAAAACAACTAGGAAACAACTAGTGAGAGTGTTGAGTTGAAACTTGGAAAATTATGTGAGTGAATGAGTATAGAATTGTGTAAGGAGTTAATGAATGAACTAAGGTGTATTAGGAGTTTAATTAGTGTCAAAACATGTGGATTAGTGTAGGAACAATGGGGAAGTAATGGGTAAAAGAGAGACTGAAAACAGAAATTAAATGCAAATACTGGGCCGGACCGAACTTGCGACCGGACTTGCAAGTTCGGTCGAGCCCAGATTTACAAAGACGGTGAGCTACTGGAATCGACCGGACTTGCGACCGGACTTGCAAGTTCGGTCGGACCAGAAAAATTCTCCCGTCTGTAACCTACTGGAATCGACCGAACTTGCGACCGGACTTACAAGTTCGGTCGGCCAGAAAAATTTCCATCATTAAACCTATTGGAATCGACCGACTTGCGACCGGACATGCAAGTTCGGTCGGTCCAGAAAAATTTCTCCAGTAGCTACTGGAATGGACCGAACTTGCGACCGGACTTGCAAGTTCGGTCGGCCAGAAGAATTTCCGTAAGATGAGCTACTGGAATGGACCGGACTTGCAAGTCGGTCGCAAGTCCGGTCCTGACAAAAAAAAAATTTATTTTAATTTAAATAATATTGTATATATATATATATGTATACCCATATATATATGTATATGCACATGTATGTAAGCATGCCAACATTAAGTAAGAAAGTGAAACTTAAAGTAATAAAAATAGTAAGTAAAGTGTAAGTGTAAGAATATAAGGACATAGTAAGTATAAGTTAAGCTAACGATAGTTAGATTAATCATTCAATTGTATGTATATAATAGGATTTGATTTGTGACACCGGAAGACGTTTGGAATTACGGACAACGGTGAACGGTATGGATTCCTCATGCCCCGTATGCTATCTTGGTTACTCTGATTTGTGTGTTGTGTGCTAATTGATCACCAAATAAGATAAATGCACGAATCGGAGTTAATATGCATACTTGTGAATATGTAGTGCTGATGGTGAATATTTTCTTAAATCTTAGTTTGTATAATTCATGAAATGTTTGGATGAATATGAATGTGTGTATGTGTGATGTATTGTATTGTGACCGATGTGATGTGTTTGGACTTCTAACTTATTCCTAATAAGCTAACCATCCTAACTTAAATTGGTAATTAAATTGGAATGAGTTAGAAGTCCGATATAGTTTCGGCCACGCGTGAGGATGCGGAGTCACGAGAGGTTGGCTCCAATTCCTGACTCTTAAACTGGTCCGCGGCCCAAATCCTTAAGTGGGTAGCATCCCGGATTGGTGAGTCAAGTAAATCCCGGAGGTGGGACGGTGTAGTCCCCAGGGCCGGAGGTCCCGACGACTTAACTTGAGTATAAGTAAGTAAGTAAGAATGAGTAGTAAGTAAATGAAAGTAAGTAATTGTAAGTAAGAAAAGTAAGTAATGAGTAAAAGAGTAAAGCATTCCGATTAACCCGATGCATAATTTGGCTAACCTTGTGAAGGTAAGTGAGATGTATGCTATGATATTGTTGCCTTGAATTGTGTAATGAATTGTATAGCATGTATGATGTATGAAAAGCATGTATGTATGAAATAAATGAACAGCATGTTTAGTGGACGTCAAATAGTCGGCGTGCCCTAGCTCACGCGGTATATGCGGAGTTTATACGCAGCGTTTGCTGAGCCCCTTGGGGCACCATTTTTACTACACGCAGGTACCCGTGAAGGATGAAGACTAGGAGAGTTGAAGTTTAATTTCCTTGTCTTTCCTTTTTGATTGTAGACAATGAATTTAAGATGGGTGTACTAAGTAGTACATGGCTGTAACTTTTGATTAGCCGGTGTACCATGGGGTACACCTTTTTGGATATTGATGGAAGGGAATTGGTATAGATGAGTAATAGGTAGAAACTCATTCTTTTGGGAAGGGTGGTAAAGGATGTAATGTAATACTTTAAATACTCGGTGATCCAAGAATTGTAAGTATGTTATATTTGGGTAATGGTAAGCAATGTTTTAGTAGCTCGGTATATTATGTTCATCAGACCGTGACTGTAAGTATTAGTAGCCTAGCTAGCCGTATGGGCGGTTAGCGGCATTGTTCCACCCGCCGTAGTAGGTAGTAATATTTCCGCTGCGAACTCGTAGGATTAACAGGACAATTAGACGGTAAGCATGGGATTAACGGTTGGGGTGTTACAGCTACTCCGAGGTTAAACATCGAGTATGGGGGAAGTTCTCCCACTATCTATCATTTTACAGCACTTCTATTTTATCCGGTTTTCACTCTATGTGTTAATTTCCCTTTAAATAAATATGGTGAGTTTTAATTTCACTTGAGTTCTTCTGGCTGTAGAGAATATTCTTTCCAGGAACATATTATGTCATCCTACAGCAGAACTCAAGTGTGGGGGAGCTTTGCTTAAACACTATGCGAACTCTGGGAGTACACTCTCTTTGCTTTGCACTTCAAATTTTTACATACTCCCTACTGCTTTTAATTGTGTGAGATACTCTGGTAGATTGCATGCCCTCGTTAATTTAATTCTTCCTACGCAATGAGGACATTGCTCCAGTCTAAGTGTGGGGGAGGACTCACTTCTCTGTCGCTCGTCTTAAGTCTCTCTTAATTGACACATTGCTTAAAATGCTTAATCTCTCTGTTTATCTTGCGTTTGTCCAAATTCAATATCGTGGACCCTTTATATGTGGGTTGTTCTCTTTATGAACAAATACTGTTATGAATTGTGGGATAAATGGTACAAAATTTTTCATTTTGATTAATTTTGAGGAGCATTTTTATGCGGTGTGACCAAATGATCTGAAATGGTTGGATTTTTATCTCTTAGGGGTTCCTTCTGTCTTCTTTCTTAGGGATTGCTAAGGGGTGCTTCTCTGTCAAAAAAAAATAATAGCAAGGGATTGCGAGACACCATTGGTAACCAACAAAGAGAGTTGAGTGTTCTTAAATACAAAGGCTTGATGCCTACATATTATCTTCTCATATCTTATGCAAAAGTGAAACAAATGCATAAATCTATTTTTCCTTTTGTTTTCTCCTCAATGCCCATTCTTGAGAGAAGTTGGCCGTGGTAAAATTTCTCAAAGTCACCTAAACTGAGAAGCATTGAAGCACTCCGGATCATACCCCGAAACTCTAAATTTTATTTTTTACCCTGAGCACACCCGTGCCACCAGTAGTTGATGGATCACACTCCTCAAAAAGCTTAAGATCATGAACTGTTCACCTCCTTATCCTACCCTTCATAATAATATTTGTTAGTATTGAGCATTCCCTACTTTCTTGGGTATATGGTTTTGCTTAGGACAAGCAAAAAGGTAAGTGTGGGGGTGTGATAAGTGTCCAAATGAGCATGTTTTATGGGTGTATTTCATATGTTATATTAGCACTTTTCTTGCTCATTTCTCCACTTTGGTTAGTTTTCCTCTAGTTTATGTTTTATTGATTATCTTAAAGATTTATTGGTTAAACATGAGGAAAACCAAGCTAGGAACAAATTAGATGAAGAGACGAACGCATAGGCGCAAACAATCTAAAAACGGAGCTCAAACAAAGAATCTGGAGCCTGTCGAAGTTTGCAGAACAAGATAAGACGAAATACATGTGTCCGCGTAGCCCCTACGCGGACGCAAACACGGACAGGTTGTGTCCTTACGCGGACGCCCACGCGGACAGGAAACAAGAGGTTGTGTCCTTACGCGGACGCCCACGCGGACAGGAAGCAAGCGATTGTGTCCTTACGCGGACTCAAATTCGGACAAGACACGTCCGCATAGCCCCCACGCGGACAGAAACAGATCTCACTAGGACATTTGTGTCCTTACGCGGACAGAAACGCGGATGTCTCACGTCCTGATGAGCCTATCCGGACACAAATCCGGACACGTGTAAATGACTGCGCCGAATCCAGATTTCACGCGACTGATAGATTTGGCACCGCCTTCTATATTTTTCCTCAATTACGGCGCCTACAAACATATCTATCTACCATATCAGACGTATCAGGGGCTGCATCCATTATTTTCTTCACCCACGCCTGCTCCAAGCCTTGTCCTCTTCCCCTTCTTTTCTTCTATAAAAACCCACCATCTCCTACTTCTAAAAACATCATCATTTCACCCAAAAAATCCCACGACACCTTCATTCTCTTCCCCTCCATCTTCTTCATTTTATTTTCATTTTCTTTCATGTATCACCACCACCAACATTAGCAAAATTAGAAGAGAAGCAGGAGCAGGAGCAGGAGCAAGTAGCAGACCCGTTTCCTCCAGCAGTCTCCAAATAATGGCTAATTCTATCTCTGTTGTCTTCTTATTTCTGTTAATGTCTGAGTAATTTTTATTTGTGTCCTAGGATGAGGTTTGACCCTAATACTGCTTAAATAAATATTTATTACTTGTCTCATTTATTATACTTGTTTTTATTTCTTTCAATAAATATTGTTAAATGCTTTACGCGACAAACTACTGCATTTTTATGGTAACTATCAACATATGATTTTGAGATAGTCAATAGTACCACAAAAGAATAAACCTTGGTATTTACACTCCGGATTGAGTAAGAAAATACTGAGGCTATTATTAAGAGTTTGTAACTTACCCTTATTAACTCTAATAGACAATAAATAATTGAGACATGGTTATAAATTTGTTTAAGTAATTTAGGCGATTCCCCCGTATCCTAGAATATCTTTTTCCATCCATATCAATTAATTCACCTTATTTTACTGTGTTTATTATTTCTGCACTGATCCTAAACAATCAAGCTTGCCTCCGGCTAAACCCCTTATTTGCTGTTTTTATTAAATACCGAGACTAGGATAATTGAACCAATTTCTCTGTGGATACGAACTTGTTGTACTACATCGACTAGGTGCACTTGCCTTTTCTTTTCCCATAAGTATATATATTTTCACTATGTATTTTTGGTCAACACTGGTCCGCATCAGCCTCAAAACTTGGCAGTAAGTTCCTCTCAGGGGTGGTCTGGGTCTGTAGGTCCGAACAGATACCCAGACCATCCAAAAAATCATCCAGAATTTTTCCACGGGGTTAGTTCGGACATGTAAGTCTAGACAACCCCCAAATTCTACCAAATATGTCGTTTTTGCTTCCATTTGGTCCCGCTTTGATTCATGACCTCTTGACACACATTCCATGACTTCATTTAAGCACCTGAGCATCTGATTTTGCACCTTAATTCATGCCCCAATGAGCATTTACCTAAAAAAAATAATATGTATAAGTAACTAATAAACCTAAAATACTCTATAAAGTGGTGAAATAAGTCATGAACAATATAGAATGAAGGTAAACAAAGACTCTGTAATTACATTATTTCACCACTTATCATATATATATAGATAAAAAATAATTAATAAGATATTAACTATACTAATTTGATTAATATGTACAATTAAAGTACAAAAATGTGAATACTTCCATTACAATTGGTCAGATTTCTTTGATAAATATACATTTTTTTATAGTTTTTTAATCTTAGTAATTTTTGTCTAGGTTAATAACCAATATTCTCCTTCCCCCTTCCTCATACTTGTCTAATTTATTAATTATTTTTATGACAATAATTTAAATGAAATAGTAAGCTCCTTGTGTTAAGATATTTAAATAAAAACACATTTATAATCAATTAAAAATTACATTATGAAAAATAGGAACATATCGTATTATCAAAATTTAAAATTTAAGGGCCCATGCCGCCCCTGTAGATGGGGGGGGGGGGTGAAGGGAATGTCTGAGTTGATTTGAGTAGTTAGACACAAAAGGACTGACCTTGGATTGGAGATTGAAATGCGGAAGCTTTTAAACAAGTGATACAAGAATATATAACTTGTATTGAAAATTCGAAGAGAATTACAACCTAGTTTCCTATACTTAGGGTTAGACTATATGACCCTGTCTAACGCCTACACTCAAAACTCTAAGTGTGAGCCAATACAACATATGGAGTGTTTGAGTGCAATAGCTCTATAAAGCTAGATGAAACTGTGTAAGGATTGATCTCTAAAAAATGAACTCTCTCTAGCAAGTGTATGAATTGAAAGCATTAACCATTACAAATGGCTTCTGATGGTTTGAATACTAGGCGAGACTAGAAAGTAACTTCTTCATGATGTTCCATAATGATTTGAAATTAGTACTCCACGATTTTCCTTCCTTTGACTTGTTTTTACTTAACTGCCAATCCATCTGACTCATCTTGACTGATTTCAACCGGTTCTCTTTTATTTATGCGAGTTGGTCAACCTTGGCACTTTGACTCCACGTTCATGCTTTGATCGTGCATCTCTTTATCTTATGTGGGTCACAGAAGGAGTCTAAGTCACAATGAAACTCTGTCTGGTCTATAGAATTCTTATCTTCTGAACACAACTGAACTTTATCTTTAGGCCAACTCCATCTTTGATCAGGTATTCACTTGAGGTTGACATCATATACAAAACTAGGGTTCTAACGTATTCCCCCTTTTTAATGATGATGGTAAACTTCAAGTGTATCTCATGGTACCCAAAAATACAAAAAATATAGCCAAAGAGAACACAGAAAAGGAACCGACTCTGTCATGATTCCCCCATAAATCCAGCATAAAATTTAAAACAAAGAATAATTCCCCCTAAATCTAGACATACTAATCATAAGAGATCGATATGAAATAATCAGTAACAACTAAAAAGAAGATCAAACAACATAGCAACAAACAAAATAAAATCCATAAGCACAGGAGCAGCTAAAACAACCCGCACAAACCAACCACGGGATACACCCTTCCCCTTTTTGCCAACATCAGGGGATGGGTGAACCAGTATGTCAAACACCATAAGTACTGGTAGTCTATGACATAAAAAATTCAGTTTTTACAATTTGAAATACTACAAAAAACAAAGGCCTAAAAAGTTAAGAGATAGATGATTAGTGAGGGGTTTGTCTAGGGTAGGGCCTTGCAACAACACCATCATAAACATCTACTCCAATAGCCGTTCTGGTACCCTCCTCATCACCGGGACTTGCTCCAATAGTAACACCAGCACTCTGTTCTCCCGTTGGCTATGTTTTTTTACACTTGATGAATTGCTTCAACATCATCCTTACTCAATCATTGAAGATGTCCATTGTGTTATCATGTGTATTTTTGAGGCCATCATTAGCATGTCAATCTTGGAGTTTCATCTGAAGCACTTCCTCTTCGAGTTGTTCCATTTTCTCAACAGTAGAGCCAGTCTAACAAATGTGGCACATAGGAAGATGATTCAAAGGGGACTGGTTGTTTATGAAATGATGGGGTTTTACTATAGAGTGTCTGGCCCTGTATGTCATTGTTCAGGACATGGCTAGGTCTAATGTGTCATGTGGGATTTTATCTTGGGAAAAGATACAAGGAAGCCAAAATATATACCCTAAAGAATGGTGGGATGTAGAGATTGAAATACCGATAAATTTCAAAAATTATATATTATATAGTTTATGTGTGAAATACCCCGAACTTAAATATAGGGATTAAAATAATTCTAATATGTATTTAAGGGCCTAACAATGCCTAATTAATATTTGTAAGGAAAAATAAATCCAAAAGAAATGAAGAAACGCTTAAAAAGCGAAAAATGCTAAATAAGCGTTAAATAACCATAGGGGTACGAGACCTCGGTTAGAGTATTAGGTGGATTCCTAAGGGTTAATAAGGCCTAAATAATATATGGGAACAAATCCTGAAGAAAATGGATCCTTAAAATGGATTAAAAACACTAATGAACATTACAGCGCGTTTTTCGAGGTAACCGGGAAAACGTGACTTTAAGCGGGTCAAATAGACTCGTAACAATTTTGGTCAACTAAATAATCATTAATAAATATTAGTGAAGCTTTAGAACCAATAAAATCAATAAAACGAGAAATTAGTAAAAACTGTCAAAAACGGGAAGTTGTGGGGTAAAAGCACAAATAACTCAAACTAGTGTGTCCAATATTGTAAATAAAATTTTAAAACCCACATGGGCTGTGTGAGTGTGTCCGATTTTGAGCCCCATTCACACCCCTTTAATTCCCTTCTTATGAGCAAAAGGACAAAACAAATAAAAATCAAAAAGTAAACACTACTTTACTACCCCACTCACCTATTCTCTCTCCTATCCCCCTCACATTCTCTTCACTCACGTATGCACACCCTTCCCCCTCACTCTCTTTTCTTCTTCTTCCCCAACCGGACATCCATGGAGAAAAGAGCAAACACACAAAAACTCTAGCTTCTCTCCTCTTGTTACTACCTCAAATCTCCTCCAAAAATTACAAAACTTGTACCATTGGAATCCTCTCATCAAGAGCAACATTTCTATCTTTCCAAAATTCGAAAACACACATTTTCGTTTTTATGGGTATACCCCATTTGGAGCTTCAAGACCACCATTAGAGCCACCTTGTTCTCCTTGTTCTTTTGAGGTAAAAATCTCTTCGAAACTCCATTGTTTTTCTAGCCTTAAAGGCAAAACGAATTTGAACTAAACCCTTGTTTGGTTCCTCTTGTACCCAGCCGGTTTTGGCTTCTTTGAAGGGGTGGAAACCTTGTTCTTAAACTCCTCTAGGTTTCATCTACTCCCTTGCAAGGTAATGAAACTCCTAAACCCTAGAATATACATTAAAAACTTAAGTAATGTTAGGGTTAGTTTTTAGTATTGAATGGTGTATTTATGAATGGGTTGTAATGTTAGATTGTTGAGAAACTATAACCGGTAGAGGGAGAAGGAAGGAACAAGAAGGAAGAGACAAGAAGAAGAGAAGGAAAGAAAAGAAAGAAAAACTAGCAAGACAAGGTAATTGTGCTTACCTTGAACTAGTTTTGTAAAGTGTAATGTAACAGTTTTTAAGCATTTGAAATGAGTAAGGTATATGGTAATGAGTAATAGATATGTTGTAGTATAATGAGGAAAGGTAATGTAACAGTTTTGAAGTTTTTAAATGATGTTTTAAAGCTTGGGAAAACCATGGGTAATGTATGTATATGTGCAGGAAAATTTGTGTGTTGTAGTGTGAGTAATGATGTGTGAATCGAGATGGAGATTGGGAATGAATATTTAGCTGAAATGGTATGTGGGCAAAGTGAGAATTTTAGGGGAACCTCTGCCCAAATTTGTATGGAAATTAGAGGACTTAGATGTGTAAGGAGAGGGAACAACCTAGACAATAACTAGGTGTGTTTTGGTAGAAGTTGTGAGTGATTAATCATGTTGTAACAGATTTTGAATGGAGCTAGATAATGGGGAGAACTTGAGTGGGAGGTAATGCAATTAGAATGCTAGGAATGGTATTGATAGAGGGAGTATTGAATGGTAGAAGTGGGAACAAAAATCTGTAGCAAAATAGTGTATGAGTACCTTGAATTTTAGGAAGAAAGTTGGAGTGCATAACCTTGGAAATGAATGAAGAACTTGTGTATAGTTATTGTAAATGGTTATAAAGGATTTGGAATGGTTATTAAGTGAGTTGGTAGGAGGTAGGAAACTAGCAAGAGGAAGTTAGAAGTGCTTTAGTGTGCAAAGTGCAAAATGTAAGAATTGATGTTTGTGAATTTGAGCAAGAATTGGAGTAAGGGTTTAACCAATGATTTGGAGAGGTTTAATGCATGTTTTAAGGTGTTTAAACATGTAGGAAACATGTGGAAAGATTGTGGAATAAGTAGAAAAAAATTGGGGTGAATTTGGAGTCCAGAATGAGTAGAAAAACACTTTTAAAAACAGGGTCTGTTGTGGACCGCCCCTATGGACCGCCCCTGTGGGGAGGTCCATAGTCGAATTCAGCAGGACGGATTCGTTTCTGTCTCGGACCGCCCCTAGGGACCGCCCCACAGGGGAGGTCCAGTGCAGAGAAGATTAAAAAAAAAAAATTGGTTTCTGTCTCGGACCGCCCCTACGGACCGCCCCTGTGGGGAGGTCCAGTACTGGAATCTCGCAGCGTAGATGGCTTCTGTCTCGGACCGCCCCACAGGGGAGGTCCGGACAAAAAAAAAAATTGGGCTTAAGCAGTAAACCATAGGAGAATAATGATGGTAAGGAGAAAATAATATACACATAAGAACTGAACACCCCATCCAAAACAAATACATAACAACAATCTGCAGCGGAATACATAACTCATCAATTAACTCAACTCGCTGGTGTTACACGCCGTTAACCACCCACGTGGCTAACAAGGCTAATACGCATACATTGGTACCGGTCTGATGGGCTAAATTCCCGAGCGACTACACATTACTATCCCTTTCCATTAACACAACACAACGCACTCCTTCCAACTATACCGCGTATTTATAAACTGATGCCGACAACAATTTCGGTCTTACTACACCTACTATATACATACACTTAAATGATTACCCATGTACGACGACTACCCGTCCTACTCTCGAACGGCTTCCAGCACTTCGTACCTGAAATAGGAAAAGAAGAGAAGAGGGTGGCCCCCAAGGGGCTCAGCACCTTGCTGGTATGGTAATCCCGCAGCCCACATGCTACCGGGCCACGCACAACTAATTGTCGTCTTAGCATGCGGTTGATTATTTTTAAATCATACATGCAACTGTAAACACAACACATAATCATTCGCCTCAACGGGCTCAACAAACGGATAATATATCCTTACTTAATAAGTCACTCATGGTATTCATCATCCCTAGAGTGTTCCTCCTCTAATGGAGCTACTTCCTTAATAGACGACACATACCCTTAAATCGGGTTATCCTTAAACGCCTCTTATCGCAAACTGGGAATCATATCCATGATCCACACACTCCACATTTTACAACATATAACATACACTACATAACACATAACAACACTTGCTCGTTTCAACATGTACCTCATAACATCACAATAGATATTGCATCGCAAACAAAATACATAACATAGCGGGAATGGTTCTCTTAGGAACCGACCCAAACATTGTTTATACACTGGTGAGCCTAGAGAATGTTGCCAGTCTCATGATAAGCTCGTTATACAATAACAACAACACTCATTACCGTCCTAATAGTCGGACGAGTAACTTAAGTTAAGGCGGTTCGGGTTTGGAGGCCCGAACACACCACACAACACATGTTCCCCCTAAACCGATCATAAGTCAGAATAGCTAAGCTTGGAATAAGCTAATGGAGATCATAACCCGTGAGGGAAACAACCATAACAAAGAGAAGGGTAAGGCTTAAAAGGATACCCTCTCCCAACAACGCGCGACCGGCCAAACCGGATTGCTCACTACTGTTAGTAATACTTACTTTAGATAATAGTTAGAACCCCACTATGGAGTCTATCACACCTACACACATACAGTATTACAACTGGGTTAAACACACAAGGGAGATCCCTACATTCACATACACATATCACACAATTAACACACGCATAGCCGTGGTTAGTACGTCCCATGGTTCGGGTCGTTTACTCCGAATACCGTACTCTCATGTGATCCTAGACTCAGTTAACTAAGGTTAACACTTCCGAGGTTAAATGGTATCGGAGTTGTACACGCCACATAAATGAATTACTGTAAACTCATTACATGTTTTATCTTACAACGTGGCAAACATACAGAAAAACACATTGGCATACAAGCCGGTGTAATCCGGTAGGACACAGGTTGCAAGAAAACCATACCTGTCACCGGAGTCCACTTTACCACGTCCACTTATGTTCCTCTAGCGATTCTCGAACAACTGTTAACATCACATGTGTTTTTATTAACATCGGGGTTTGCTTGATTATTTAATGTCTAATGCTTAACTTTCCCCGTTAACTTAGTTACATAACTTTACATTTTAACTTGTTTTACTTTTACATTTTGATACAACTTTTCACCCACTTAATTGCCATTTAAAACTCACCTAACATGTCCTTAACAACCTTATTACATCATTACCTATCAATCCCCATCATTAAATATCATTTCATAACCTTAAACCATGTTTTTGGTCCGACCGGACTTGCCGACCGGACTTACCCAAGTCCGGTCGATTCCAGAACACATTTCCGTCAAAATTTTCTACTCCGACCGACCTTGTAAGTCCGGTCCTATGTCCGGTCCATTCCAGAAACTAATTCCCACAGGGTAAACTGGGCCCGACCGAACTTGCACGTCCGGTCGCAAGTCCGGTCTGCCCCAGATCTTTGTTTTCCTTTTTTACATTCAACTCCAAACTTCACCCCACATATCCTAGTATACCCTAACCTCATTTGGGCACTTCAAACACACCTTTATCCATGTGCTAAACTCTTTAAATCACTCACCAAACCATTTTATCATTCACAAACTTCTTACAAAGTTCCTAGCACTTGGGATGTTTTCTCCTTATGATTGGTGTTTCCTCTACACCTTAACATCATCTCTCAAACTTCTTTTCTTACTAACTAAATCTCCTTTTTCACATCTTACCTAAACATCACTTATTCCTTGGATATTAACATTACCTAAACCTTAAACAAACTCCTCCAAGACTTAAATACATTCTCAAAACACACATTGAATTCCTAGAACTTCCAAGACAACACCTAAATCCTTGCATCACTCTAAATCACCTTAATACATGTTTTCTTCTCAAGTAAACATTTATTCACCTTTAACCCTTCCTAGTTCACCAAAACTCACTTAAAACACTTAGAACTTCTAACACATTTCCCAAATTTGGCCATAGCTTCTCTTGTATATACTCACATCCAACCACTTAGGTTTTTACCTTATTTCATTCAAGAACACCTAAATCCATCAAGAACATTTTTACACACAAACTTCACACATTAGGCACTACATCACAATATAGTGCATAACTTAAATTGCTTGGCACTTAGGCCCTTAAATAACATGGCTCTTAGGCCCTTAAATTGCATAAACCTTAAACACTGAATTTCCCACATAAATAATGCCTTTGACCTGCAAATACATACACCAATACATATGTTCTTTTACTAGTCTCCTTGAGAACACTTTACTAGGTCATTCACCATTTGCTCCTTAGGTATTTTATTAAGCAAATTAAGCTCATTTTCCTAAGGCATTTAAACTACATTGAGATAGCTTGTTTACCTCTTTTTCCTCACAACTTCTTTCTTATTTCCTTGTAAAACCGGTGGGGTGTTTGGTTGTTTGCCAACTTCTAAACAATGTACAAATAATAAAATGAGTATTCAAGCATTATGCTTCATCTCATTGTAAACCCTAGGTTTACATTATTTCAAAAACATCAATGTAGCTGTTTTACCTTAATCTTTGAAGGGTGTTTGAATATCTATGAAGAGAGGACTCCACCTAGTCCTTGAAAGATTCAAATGGAGCTAGAACAAAGCAACACAAGGAGCTCCATCAATGAATATTTTCGGTCACACACAAAACATGGAGGAAACTTGATTTTTCTTTGAGATTCCTTACCTAGAAGCAAAGGAGATCAATAATATGTGGAAAGACAAGCTCAAGCTCCATCAATGGTGGAACTCCATGGCACCGAAATGGTGCTCTTGAAGTTTTGAGAAGATAGGAATGAAGAGCTTGATGAGAGGAAGAGAATGGTGGTGTTTGTTTTTGATTTGGATAAGTGAGCTAGATTTTACAAGAGATCAAAGGTGGACTTCCATGGTGGTGGTGCTGTTTTAACGTGAGAGAACAGCAAGAAGAGAGGTTGAAGAGAGTGGAGCCGTGTGAAATGAAGAAAGGAATGAGAGAAATGAGATAAGTTTGCTTTTTAGAAGATATTTGTGTTTATAAAGCAAATAGTAACTATATTAGTCATCTTTATTTCTTTAACAAGTTAACAAGTGAGTGGTGAGTCACCACACTTAAGAAAACCGGCCCCCTTTATTACATAGGGGTATTTTAGACTTTATTAATCAATTGTCTCACTTATAATAACATATGTTACAAAATAGCTTATAAAAATCACTATTCACAAAAACAAGGCACATTGTTGTGAAATTTTTGATTTCCCATTGATATAGACTTCCAAATGTGATACTATATAGTACACATGTTAATTAAAGAGTAATGATGGACATTTAGCCATTCAAAACTCATTTACAAGACAATTTTTCAAAAACGTGCTTTAAGACTCCTTAAAGCACATTTTGTTTTAACTTGTTTTCAAGCTTGGTTTTCTTTGGTAATTGATTTAATATGTTCATTAACATATTTATAAAGTATAGGTATGACCATTAGGTCTTATACACATTTATCCAAAGCTTAGAGCACATTTTTGCTCATATTGACTTTAAGGTATTTTCTTGTGTTTTATTTGGTTTAACTGTCCACCAAAGTTTCCTAAGGACTTATTTAGCCCTATCAAATCATAATTAAATGTTATCAAGTCTTGGTAGGCTCTTTGGGTCCTAACCAAGTTCACTCATAGCTTAGAGCATGTTTTTGCTCAAACTGTGTCTTAGTGCTTTATTGCATTTTACTATGGTTTAAATTGTTCACTGATGTTTCTAAGGCACTTTTTAGCCTTTACATACCATAGTTTGATAATTAAACCACATGTCGAGGTTTGGGGTATTTCAATCTACCCCCCTTAAAAGAACTTCGTCCTTGAAGTTTACACTTCCTTCACATCTTGGATTACTTACAGAGATAAAACTTCCATAACCAAATACACTTTACATCACAACCTCGGACTTAATGGTCCGGGCAACACATTCACATCCATACATAACATAACATATTCACATGATAACCTCGGGCTCAATGGTCCGGGTATCTTAACAACACTTACACATACATAACAACCCCTTTGACTCACTGGTCTTGGGTAACATGACAACATTTAGACACATAGGTCCCGATAACACAACAGTCTTTAGACACATAGGTCTATGTAACACAACACATTTAGACTCATAGGTCTTGATAGCATACACTTTTAGAACTCGAGGTCAAAATAACATTTATTACACATACCAAACAACATGTCATAGCATGTATAACAATCAAAATATCTTTGATATACACTGTGATCCCGCAGATCCCGGTCGCGATGGACACCTTCCGTCCCGTGTCCTTGGGAGATCAAAACAATCACTTAAGTTTAAAATTTCCTTGAGAGGTTAAGTAAGAGAACTTTAATTATGTAAAGTATCTATCAACATTTTATAAATACCAATTGAAAATCCTTTTGAAAACACACCAACTCCAAGTCCAACTTAAGCTCTTTGCTTCTTTTATTAGCGTGGTTATTTGTGACCACTTATAGGGAGCTTCAAGAATCATCCAACCCTGATGTGATCAGCATCAGTGTAGAACTATCCTTCCACTCCAATTTGTGTTCGGCTTCCCTTGATCACATGCAAATCAAGTTCCACTTCCCACTTCATTTTCAAGCATCAATAAATCACTAATTTCCAATTTTCTATCTTCTAAATCATTCTAATCATGATCATAACATCTCCAAAGGATAGAACTCCGTCTATCAGTTACCTCCATTCACTTTAATCCTGTTGCCTAGGGAATCTTATTCTCACTAGGTTCTATGTCGGTATCATGCCCTTTCTTGAATCACTATATAGTATATATACACATTATTTTTTAAAATACAACACACCGTTTCACATTTATACACTGTCGGGGTTTGCTCCCCCGGGAGTTTCTCTACTCCCACACTTGTACTATCACTCACAACTGTTAATAAATCAACACACTTATCACAATGGTATTCGCATCTTCTGTGCGCAATTACCACAATTAAACCATGAATGAATGTGTATGTTTACGTAACACACACGCCAATCATCAAAACAATAATTTTGTGCTATGCACAATATAAATCACACACACTACGTACTCTTGTACGGTAATAT
The DNA here is from genome assembly GCA_023374045.1 of Limonium bicolor. Lineage (NCBI taxonomy): Eukaryota > Viridiplantae > Streptophyta > Magnoliopsida > Caryophyllales > Plumbaginaceae > Limonium > Limonium bicolor. The sequence continues at coordinate 325,791,874 of CM041778.1, forward strand.
ACACTAAGTGGTTTGCGCTCTACCCCCCTTAAAAGGGATTACGCCCACGTAATCAATCACTAAACATCGGTTTTAAGGTTCTACCGTCGTGAAGTGTTTTAACTTCCACGCGGTCTATTACACAATGGATTCTGATTAGAGGATCTTAACCATATTGGCGGTTTAGTTCCTAAACCAAGAATTCTCATTGGAGTTTGTTTAAACTCTCAGTTGGTTTCGATTCTGGCCTGTTAGGCTTCTAGGCGTTAATAATTAGCCATTCACTCATGTTCACCATGTACATTCAACACTTGAATCACTGGCTCATTAGTTTCTGCTGCGAAAGTCTAATAACTGTAGAGCTTAATTGCCCCTTTTGTTATTCTTACTGTATTGTACATTCCCAATTGTCACCTTCATCTTGGTAACAATGGTTTCTCAACCGACGCGTGGTATCTCTTACCATTAGCGAATTCGGTGAGTTATACACTTTCTATCCACTTCCATAACAATTTACTGTGTATACCACTATGTATTTCACAATGATTGACTTGTTCCCTTCCGACTTACTGTCGGTTGAGATTGAGCTACTACCTAGTGTGTAGTGCTCTCTCATCTATTTACAACATTTGGGGTATATTCTATACCGATATTTGGCAGTTAGTGCTACTGTAGTCACTTACTGTTAATCATGTCTCCACATTTGGTTTTGTACAAGTACTCTTTTATTGGTGCGGCCTTGCATTTCCTATGCATCGGCCATTATGACATTATTGCTTCACAATTAACATGTTTCCAATTCCTAGCTATCTCACTCGTTCATTACTGCGCAAGTGCAATACCAAAACACTCAGTCATACAGAGTGCAGAGGCGTAAACTCTTGACAATAAATCCCTTATGCGATTCGCCATGGAATTCACACTGAGTTCCTCATCACACAGTACCTACCACTGGTTTATTGCTCAGTTTGTTTAACATCACTTATCTTGCATCTCCACTGAGTTTAACTCATAACTGGTCTTATCTGTTACATTATTGTTTAACAACATTTATACAACGGTCGCTTACTGCGCACCGTGCTTATTGTATAACACTAACTTACATGGTATTTATTGTCACATTAACTTCCACACATATACTTACATCATTCGTATTATGGTTCATCACTCATTTGGATGGCTACTGAATGCTCCTTGAGCATCGATCATTCGAGTCATAAGCCGGCATTATTCAGCTCGGTGTTTCACTTTATACACACATGTTACTAAGCTAACTGCTCTCTTTCAATAACAATATGGTCAATCCTTAACATATTTCTTGGACTTGATACACATAACTACCGCTCCTGCGGTCTCACAATATCGAGAGGTATCCCCACTCTTAATGTAGTGGTTCGTTTACCACCCTATTCACTTATACAACATAAACTTCTACAATCAATTTAATTTATATAACATATCTTGCTTATGGCTTATGAGCCTTGTTTGCCTTGAGCTGAGCTCATTGTAGGCTGTCCACACATATGTACTTCTCTGTACAACATTACATGGTTTCCCTTCATGGGATGCCCCCTTAGGATTGTCAGTCCGTCTCCTAACAACTTATGTCTAAACTGGGTGTTAATTCCAACCCTTGTGTTTCTGTCATGCATTTCATTCAACGATTGTTGATGCGAACACCCTTCAAGGATTTCTCCTGGGTGTTGCTAAGTTATGCCATTACATTTGGTTCACACTTATTGGTATATTCTGTTAGCCACGCCGTTTGCGTTCTTAACTGGTTTATTATCTTCTTCTGTGAAGATCAACATTTCCTTGTAGTGTAGGTACTCATTCTAGGAGTTTCATCCCGTTCATTGCACAGTAATGTGTCCACATTAGGCATCTGCCTTGCCATACACAGGCTGGGTCACCGTTCCAGCTATCATGTTTATCCCTGAGGATCCTTAAGACATATGTGATGTCTTTACATAACAGTTTGTGTCCTTCACACTTCCTAACTTTTAAACATTTCCTTGAGAGGAATTCACTAATCATTTTGGTCTCGTTAACTTAACTGAGTTCCTTAGCTTCAACTATTCCTTGTAATCCTTAGCTCTTGTTTGACTTATACTGCTGACCGTAGTACGGAGTCGACTACTTCCCGTGTTCCGGACTCTACTTGTATACATATGTGGGGTACCATACTGATACATTGCTACCTACCCAACTAACCCATAAGTAGGTCTGTCAGGCCCACAAGCTCCTATCGGAGTGCAGTCGTCCCACAATTCAGTTGGTACACTCGTAGTGTCCGTCACACGCCTAGGTGAAGTATTCTGTTGTCAACTCCCTTATATTGTCCCGTGACAATATTCATTCCTTGCTTCCCGATCTTAATCGAGGGAAAGTTCATCCACTGTTGTATCTTATCATCTGCCCTTGGTTTTACTGGTTTGGTTTAAAAGAAGGTTGGAAAGAAGTGTTGGTTTGAAAGAAAATTTGGTTTTGAAAAGAAAAGGGGTTTGACTAAATCTGGGTTGAAAGAAAAATTTTCATGGTTTCACAACATCTTCTTGCCTTAACCAAGTCTAGCTTCTTGCTGACTGGTATACTTCCAATTACAAAGGTCAGGCTGTTAAGCCCTTCCATGGTTATAATGTTCACACTTAACTTCGTGGTACTTTACTAAGTACTTGTAGTGGTTATAAATTTCCCGAACAGCCCTGTTATAGCAGCACTTGCTATGGCAAGTGCGCCATGCTAACTGGCTATCGGTTTAACACATACCAGTTGTGGTATCGTTTTTACCCATATTGTCATCAGTGGCCTTGTTGGCCCTTACTGATCTCACTGCCTTGATAATAACCCTCTGGGTAACTCCTCACTGTATTCATATGGTATTTATCAACTGGGGTGTCTCCCACTCTTGGAGTCCCCTTTTACTTAGTATCGTATCCTCTTTATAGCCCGTTCCACGTATTTGTCGTGGTTACTGAGACTTGTCTCTTGTTTGGGCACCACATTGTAGTTCCTTTGTCGGTTGGTATACCGTTGGTGTATCACTTAACAACTGTGGTCCCGTAGACACTTGTCTCGGGTTTCATTAATCCACTTCTTGCCTGTTGCACGGTTGGTGCGTTGCAAGTTGGTTATTCTCGACTGCTCTGCATGTCGACCCAGGTTGCCGAAAATTCTATTCTCTTATGCACAAAATTCTTCATCCTTCGCTATTCATACGGTTAACACTGTTCAGATAGGAAACCGTCTCCGGGATTCCCAGTTTTCGGGATCTACCGTATGACAGGTTCTCCGTACCTTTAAAGGTACTTAATAACAGCCAGATCGGGTTTTCCCGAGTAAGAGAGGACTTTCATCTCTCTGGCGTTCTTTCCCAAGTTATAAAATAGGGATTGTGGAGGGTGGGAAGGATACTGTAGGTTTCCAGTATTCACTGGTAGTTCCTAACTAGCGTATCTCTCACGCTATCACTCAACCCTTAACCCAAAGTACTTAAATCCTAACTCGGTACTTCCTAAGCTCGGTAATTCAGTCATCAGAGCGATACTTCGCTCTGATACCACTTTTTGTAACACCCCATCCAACAACAAATACATAACAACAATCTGCAGCGGAATACACAACTCATCAATTAACTCAACTCGCTGGTGTTACACGCCGTTAACCACCCACGTGGCTAACAAGGCTAATACGCATACATTGTACCGGTCTGATGGGCTAAATTCCCGAGCGACTACACATTACTATCCCTTTCCATTAACAACAACACAACGCACTCCTTCCAACTATACCGAGTATTTATAAACTGATGCCGACAACAATTTCGGTCTTACTACACCTACTGTATACATACACTTAAATGATTACCCATGTACGACGACTACCCGTCCTACTCTCGAACGGCTTCCAGCACTTCGTACCTGAAATAGGAAAAGAAGAGAAAGGGTGGCCCCCAAGGGGCTCAGCACCTTTGCTGGTATGGTAATCCCGCAGCCCACATGCTACCGGGCCACGCACAACTAATTGTCGTCTTAGCATGCGGTTGATTATTTTTAAATCATACATGCAACTGTAAACACACAACACATAATCATTCGCCTCAACGGGCTCAACAAACGGATAATATATCCTACTTAATAAGTCACTCATGGTATTCATCATCCCTAGAGTGTTCCTCCTCTAATGGAGCTACTTCCTTAATAGACGACACATACCCTTAAATCGGGTTATCCTTAAACGCCTCTTATCGCAAACTGGGAATCATATCCATGATCCACACACTCCACATTTTACAACATATAACATACACTACATAACACATAACAACACTTGCTCGTTTCAACGTGTACCTCATAACATCACAATAGATATTGCATCGCAAACAAAATACATAACATAGCGGGAATGGTTCTCTTAGGAACTGACCCAAACATTGTTTATACACTGGTGAGCCTAGAGAATATTGCCAGTCTCATGATAAGCTCGTTATACAATAACAACACTCATTACCGTCCTAATAGTCGGACGAGTAACTTAAGTTAAGGCGGTTCGGGTTTGGAGGCCCGAACACACCACACAAACACATGTTCCCCCTAAACCGATCATAAGTCAGAATAGCTAAGCTTTGGAATAAGCTAATGGGAGATCATAACCCGTGAGGGAAACAACCATAACAAAGAGAAGGGTAAGGCTTAAAAGGATACCCTCTCCCAAACAACGCGCGACCGGCCAAACCGGATTGCTCACTACTGTTAGTACATACTTACTTTAGATAATAGTTAGAACCCCACTATGGAGTCTATCACACCTACACACATACAGTATTACAACTGGGTTAAACACACAAGGGAGATCCCTACATTCACATACACATATCACACAATTAACACACGCATAGCCATGGTTAGTACGTCCCATGGTTCGGGTCGTTTACTCCGAATACCGTACTCTCATGTGATCCTAGACTCAGTTAACTAAGGTTAACACTTCCGAGGTTAAATGGTATCGGAGTTGTACACGCCACATAAATGAATTACTGTAAACTCATTACATGTTTTATCTTACAACGTGGCAAACATACAGAAAAACACATTGGCATACAAGCCGGTGTAATCCGGTAGGACACAGGTTGCAAGAAAACCATACCTGTCACCGGAGTCCACTTTACCACGTCCACTTATGTTCCTCTAGTGATTCTCGAACAACTGTTAACATCACATGTGTTTTTATTAACATCGGGGTTTGCTTGATTATTTAATGTCTAATGCTTAACTTTCCCCGTTAACTTAGTTACATAACTTTACATTTTAACTTGTTTTACTTTTACATTTTGATACAACTTTTCACCCACTTAATTGCCATTTAAAACTCACCTAACATGTCCTTAACAACCTTATTACATCATTACCTATCAATCCCCATCATTAAATATCATTTCATAACCTTAAACCATGTTTTTGGTCCGACCGGACTTGCCGACCGGACTTACCCAAGTCGGTCGCGATTCCAGAACACATTTCCGTCAAAATTTTCTACTCCGACCGACCTTGTAAGTCCGGTCCTATGTCCGGTCCATTCCAGAAACTAATTCCCACAGGGTAAACTGGGCCCGACCGAACTTGCAAGTCCGGTCGCAAGTCAGTCCGGTCTGCCCAGATCTTTGTTTTCCTTTTTTACATTCAACTCCAAACTTCACCCCACATATCCTAGTATACCCTAACCTCATTTGGGCACTTCAAACACACCTTTATCCATGTGCTAAACTCTTTAAATCACTCACCAAACCATTTTATCATTCACAAACTTCTTACAAAGTTCCTAGCACTTGGGATGTTTTCTCCTTATGATTTATAAGTGGTAGTTCACCAATAATGACCACTACACCAAGGTGTTTCCTCTACACCTTAACATCATCTCTCAAACTTCTTTTCTTACTAACTAAATCTCCTTTTTCACATCTTACCTAAACATCACTTATTCCTTGGATATTAACATTACCTAAACCTTAAACAAACTCCTCCAAGACTTAAATACATTCTCAAAACACACATTGAATTCCTAGAACTTCCAAGACAACACCTAAATCCTTGCATCACTCTAAATCACCTTAATACATGTTTTCTTCTCAAGTAAACATTTATTCACCTTTAACCCTTCCTAGTTCACCAAAACTCACTTAAAACACTTAGAACTTCTTACACATTTCCCAAATTTGGCCATAGCTTCTCTTGTATATACTCACATCCAACCACTTAGGTTTTTACCTTATTTCATTCAAGAACACCTAAAATCCATCAAGAACATTTTTACACACAAACTTCACACATTAGGCACTACATCACAATATAGTGCATAACTTAAATTGCTTGGCACTTAGGCCCTTAAATAACATGGCTCTTAGGCCCTTAAATTGCATAAACCTTAAACACTGAATTTCCCACATAATAATGCCTTTGACCTGCAAATACATATACCAATACATATGTTCTTTTACTAGTCTCCTTGAGAACACTTTACTAGGTCATTCACCATTTGCTCCTTAGGTATTTTATTAAGCAAATTAAGCTCATTTTCCTAAGGCATTTAAACTACATTGAGATAGCTTGTTTACCTCTTTTTCCTCACAACTTCTTTCTTGTTTCCTTGTAAAACCGGTGGGGTGTTTGGTTGTTTGCCAACTTCTAAACAATGTACAAATAATAAAATGAGTATTCAAGCATTATGCTTCATCTCATTGTAAACCCTAGGTTTACATTATTTCAAAAACATCAATGTAGCTGTTTTACCTTAATCTTTGAAGGGTGTTTGAATATCTATGAAGAGAGGACTCCACCTAGTCCTTGAAAGATTCAAATGGAGCTAGAACAAAGCAACACAAGGAGCTCCATCAATGAATATTTTCGGTCACACACAAAACATGGAGGAAACTTGATTTTTCTTTGAGATTCCTTACCTAGAAGCAAAGGAGATCAATAATATGTGGAAAGACAAGCTCAAGCTCCATCAATGGTGGAACTCCATGGCACTGAAATGGTGCTCTTGAAGTTTTGAGAAGATAGGAATGAAGAGCTTGATGAGAGGAAGAGAATGGTGGTGTTTGTTTTTGATTTGGATAAGTGAGCTAGATTTTACAAGAGATCAAAGGTGGACTTCCATGGTGGTGGTGTTTTAACGTGAGAGAACAGCAAGAAGAGAGGTTGAAGAGAGTGGAGCCGTGTGAAATGAAGAAAGGAATGAGAGAAATGAGATAAGTTTGCTTTTTAGAAGATATTTGTGTTTATAAAGCAAATAGTAACTATATTAGTCATCTTTATTTCTTTAACAAGTTAACAAGTGAGTGGTGAGTCACCACACTTAAGAAAACCGGCCCCCTTTATTACATAGGGGTATTTTAGACTTTATTAATCAATTGTCTCACTTATAATAACATATGTTACAAAATAGCTTATAAAAATCACTATTCACAAAAACAAGGCACATTGTTGTGAAATTTTTGATTTCCCATTGATATAGACTTCCAAATGTGATACTATATAGTACACATGTTAATTAAAGAGTAATGATGGACATTTAGCCATTCAAAACTCATTTACAAGACAATTTTTCAAAAACGTGCTTTAAGACTCCTTAAAGCACATTTTGTGTTTTAACTTGTTTTCAAGCTTGGTTTTCTTTGGTAATTGATTTAATATGTTCATTAACATATTTATAAAGTATAGGTATGACCATTAGGTCTTATACACATTTATCCAAAGCTTAGAGCACATTTTTGCTCATATTGACTTTAAGGTATTTTCTTGTGTTTTATTTGGTTTAACTGTCCACCAAAGTTTCCTAAGGACTTATTTAGCCCTATCGAATCATAATTAAATGTTATCAAGTCTTGGTAGGCTCTTTGGGTCCTAACCAAGTTCACTCATAGCTTAGAGCATGTTTTTGCTCAAACTGTGTCTTAGTGCTTTATTGCATTTTACTATGGTTTAAATTGTTCACTGATGTTTCTAAGGCACTTTTTAGCCTTTACATACCATAGTTTGATAATTAAACCACATGTCGAGGTTTGGGGTATTTCAAGAACCTAAGAAAATGAGCTTAGGAAATGATGTGAAGTAAATGATTTTGGAATTAAGTATGAAATCTAAGGAACTAGTAATGGTACATTGGGAAACATAAAGGATGAAACGTGTTGGGTTACCCATAGGGAATTAACCACTCGATCACATGTATGTTATAGGACTTGGATTGTGAACACCGGAGGAAAGTTGGATACAAGTACAACGGTGAACGGTATGATTTCTTCATGCCCTGTATCCTAATCTGGTTACCCCGATTTGTGTGCTTACTTGATCACCTAATAAGATAAATGCACGAATCGGACTATATTGCACTTACTTGTGTTTGTGTACATTGTTCTTGATATTTGTCTTGAACAATAGTTTGTATAATTCATGAAACATATGAATGATGATGATGTGTATTGTATTTGTAGTGTACTTGTATGTTGCACTGTATTTTGTATGGATGTGTATATGAGCTTTGTACAGTATTATTGTGGCTTGAATGTTGACTTGTGCTAATTCCTAACTATCTAACTCCTAACTTAAGTGAGTAAATTGGAATGAGTACAAGTCCGATATAGCTTCAGCCACGCGTGAGGATGCGGAGTCACGAGAGGTTGGCTGCAATTCCTGACTCTTAAACTGGTCCGCGGCCCAAATCCCTTAAATGGGTAGCATCCCGGATTGGTGAGTCAAGTAAATCCCGGAGGTGGGACGGAGTAGTCCCCAGGGCCGGAGGTCCCGACGACTTAACTTGAGTAAGAGTAAGAGTAAGTAAGTATGGATCCGTAAGTATGTATGAGTATGTATGCGTATGTATGAAGTAACGAGTAAAAGAGTAATCTCCACCCGATTAACCCGGGTGGACCAATGAAGCTAACAAGTATTGTATATTGTGTATGTAGTGTGAATGTGTAATCCGGAAAAAGGTAAGTATGTATTGGATGGTTTATGTTGTACTTCCTGTATGTAATGAAGTGTATGTATGTGTGTATGTCTTGCGTAATGTATTGTGATATCATGTATAAGAGCATGTATGCTTGTATGTTTGTATGGAAACGAACCGCATGTATTCGACCAAGTGGTCGGCGTACCCTCACTAGTACGCGGGGTATGCGGTTATCATGCTCGGCGAAAGCTGACCCCTTCGGGGGACATTTTTTAGTGTGCAGGTACCCGAAGCGAATATGGTCAAGGAAGAGACCGGAGGCACGCCCTTATAATTAGGAGTAAGTAGTTTGTGAGGATCGGGTAGTAAGTAGTCTCGTAGTGAGTACGCATGAACTTTGAAGAGATAGTATATTTGTATAAGGATCTTAGTAAACTCGGTATGTAGATTATATTGTATTGTACTTGGAGTATTGTATTGAATGGAGACTGTAGCAGTATGTGGTAAACGAAGGATGTATTGTAGATTCGTAGTACTCGGGATTCCGGTCCATCAGACCGATGCTGTATGTAGAATCAGTAGCCTTGTTAGTCACGTGGGTGACTAACGGCATTGTATCACCCATTGTATGTAAGTATATATCCGCTGCGAGTATCTGATGAGTAAGGAGATTGGACGTTAATGACTGTATTAATAGTAGGGGTGTTACAATGTGTATATTATATAGTTTATGTGTATAATCATAATCTATTTTATATGCTTGTAGATTATGATTATATATTATAGTTTGCAAGTATACTAAATATTTTACGAGTTTATATTATAGTTTGCAAGTGTACTAAACACCTTACGAGTACATATATTATGTAGGTTATGAGTTATTATTTACCAAAGATAATTCATGTTGATAAAATAACATGTTTTAAAAAAGGAAATTTCACGAGATACCGCTGAAGTTTGAGTGAATTTTATGAAATACCTATGATGTTTCATTTTCATTAGCAAATACCCTTGAGGTTTCATTATCTTACGAGATACCCTAAGGTTTCATTTTTATTACGAGATATCTTGAGGTTTTAATATCATTACGAGATATACCTTCGTTCAAATTTTTATATATTATATTGTTAATATTCTTATTTTACCCTGACACCATATGCCTCATAATGATGTTAGGGGTTTATCGTCAAATTTTTAAAAAAATATAGGAAAATAATTAAGATCATATAATATTAGAATTCAATTTTGAAAAATGAATATTATTAAAATACAAAAAAACAAGATAGTTAAATAAATGGAAATGACTAATAATAAAGCAATAATCTATTTGGAAAAATAAACATAAAATTTTAAACTTGTATGTAGCAATGATTTAAATCATAGAAAAGTATAACAATAATATGAAAACTATTAAAAGTAACAATTTGGTACGGTACATAGAAAACTCATTATTTCAAAATTAGAATAATAAAGTATGTTGAAGATCAAGTGTGAGTCCCACATTGAAAAATTATATAGCTAGTAAGTAGTTCATATAGCCTATGGGCTACTCTTCTAATGCCAATTGGTTTTAGGATGGAACCTCATGGGTTATTGGGCCTTACTTGTCTATATGAGTATCTTTTATAATTGTTTTGTGATTTTAAGTCTCCTTTACAATAGATTTTAAATTATGTAACAATTTATGTTTTTTAAATAAATATTTTTTATTGTTAGCCATTTTTATATAGTTTTAGAATTTTATGATTTTTTTATTTGTTTAATTGTATTCACTTTTTAAAATTGAATTCAAATTTAATATGATCTTTTATTATTTTTGTGTTTATTTATATTTGAAATTTTAAAAAATTAACCATAAATATTTAAGGCTATTGTGGGGCATATGGTGTGAGGGTAAAATGGGGGATATTGACAATATAATATATCGTAATTTGAATAGAGGGGTATCTCGTAATGAAAATGAAACCTTAGAGTTATCTCATAATGAAAATGAATCCTCGAGGGTATCTTGTAAACAAAATGAAACCCTAGGGGTATCTCATAATAAAAATGAAACATTGGGGGTATTTTATAAGATTCGTTCAAACTTCAAGGGTATCTCATGAAATTTCCCTTTTAAAAAATATAGTTCGGTTGTAATTTTTAATGTCATACTAATGATCCCGGTGTACTAAATTTAAGAAATCAGTTTTATCTTTTCATATTTCCTAACATTATTTAATAAGACGATTTCATCTTTTCATATTTTATGACTTTATTTCATAAATTAGTTTTATCTTCCGTATTTCCGGACTCTATTTATTACATCAGTTTTGTCTATCCATATTTCCTAGCTTTTAGTTTTTTAATTTAATTAAGCAGTTTAAGTATTTTCATCAATAAATTAGTTCATATTCCTTACAGTTCACATTCCCTTAGTTTCTTTAACTTCTGACTGGCTATATATATTGTCATCTTCCCCATTTTCTCTACCAATTCAGTCTCCTATCTTTTTTATCTCCCTCTAGTATTCGCTCTCTTGCATTTTTCCCTGGGCCATACAACATAAAAGATACTACTTATTCCTTTCCTCACCATTTAATCTTAGATTTAAAAACAGAAGAAAAATTAATATATACGTCCCTCATACTCACCTCACCATCACTTACGTAGGCACAAACAAAAGAAAAAAGAATTTACTCACACGCAAAGAGAAAGTAAGGAGAGGATCAAATTCTATTTGTATTCGGCGGCAACGAGTAGTAGTGAATTTTATGTTTGTGGGTGCGAATCATAGCTAAGTACGAGGTAAGTTATTGTGTTCACTAACTTTTTACTAACTTTGTAAAATAATTATTTTTGTAGTAGTTATGATTTTTATCTGTGTGTGACCATTATTTTTGGGAATGAATTGTTTGTGATAATGATTACTGGAATGATTTAAGTGTGCGGTTTATTTTATGGTAGAAATTGGTGAATAATTAGATGTTATTTTTAGAGAGATTAATGAGAAAATGTTAATGATATGATTATGCCAAAATGGGATTATTTAGTCATGATTATTGTTGGCATGATTGAATTATGGTGGAATATGTGGATTTTAATGAGATTCTAAGGTGAATAATAACAATGAATAAAGGAATTTTAAGGAAGAATATACCATGGTGCATGTGGGCCGTATTAGGACACATGAATAAAATGATAAATGCGGGCCACATTAGGAGACATGAGTTTGAGATACTGTGAGCCGCACTAGGACACGATTAGCCCTAGATCTACTTCTTAGTCTTTTGAAATATTGGGGGGGGTGCACACTTAAGGATTTAGTGGTGAGGTTGGATTCCGACTGCGTGTTGGGGTCCATGTTATAGCTGTGTGTTGTATCCAAAGTGAGAAAGGTTATTTGTTCTAGTGCGTGTTGGGACAAGAAAGATAATTAAAATAAATTGGCTAATGTATTCATGGGTTACTAAGAACCAAAAATGAAGTATTATACAATGATTATTTTATTATGGTGTGGTAATATTGTTGAGATGATTTGTATGTTGTTGTGTGGTTAAATTGTTAAAAATTGTTTCCAAAAGAGAAAATGTTTTTACGGATTGAAGTGGTAACTTACTCAATTTCCTGTCTCTATCGTGGCTCTTTCTGTGGTTGTTTGGATTTCTATCACATGTGTTGATGATGTCATTGGGGTTTGGGAAGACGACTTCACATAGGCTAATTATTTATAATCGAATTTTATTTTACGTTTGAGACTTTAGCAATTTTAAGAGGATTATAATTTTGGGCATTGTATTTCTTTTATTAATGATAATGGTTTGTTAGTAAGTTAAATGTTTAGGCCTTAGCACTCGTTCAATTACGAGTGTGGTAGTAATACTCCGATTAAGTTTTAATTCTGCTGCTTAGTATTAAATTAAAATTGTTAAATAACTGACTAAAAAATGGTAGAAAATCCGGGTGTTACAGAAATGGAGTGGGTGAAGTGGTCAAGATCAATTTTGAAAAGTTTAGTTGTTGTTTGTGGATAAGGCAATACATAAGAGCACGTTCCATGGGTATGACAAAGTGGTTTCCTTCTTTTCGTGGAATAAGATTTTTTATAACAATGATGTGAAGCATCTGGTGGATAGCAGAGTGAGGTATACTCAACGGAGTGTCCTCTTGAGCATTTGGTAGAAACAAATCATAAACATTTTGAGAATCAACAAAGTCTTGGTAAGGAAATCCAGTTTGATCATGGAAAGACAAGCCTGAGTCAGGAACATTAAGATATGTAGCGAGAATTGCTAAATTAAGTATGATGGCTATTCCATTTACCTTCACGGGGAGTTCCCCTTTTCTAATAACACGACCCTTGTAGAAATTAGGGGACTCCAATTCATATAATTTCTTGATATTAGTGAACAAGTGGAGCCACACTTGATAATCAAGGAGCTCTAAGAGGATTGAGAATCCCATGGATTTTAGCCATGAGATCATCGAGGAGATTGCCTTTGACCAAGTTGCGGTGTTCCCTATTGTCATCTTTCGGAAGTGTATACATTCTGTTGGTGACATCGACTGGGCCTGTACTTTTTGGCGGAGGCACTGATTTTGACCTTGGACGCAGACGCTTCTTGGTCGAGGTAATATCAATGTCCGACTCTCCCTGTGTGGACGAGACAGTTCTTCCATTTGGCTTCAGATTTTCACCCTTCATGCATAGCAGCGAGAGTAGTAATAATAGGATCAGTAGAAGCAATAACGAGTGCCGAGGATTGCAAAATATCCTTGCACGAGGTCGAATATTTTGGGTGGAGTGGGAGCTTGATTGCAAACTATTTTAGCTTGCTTGGTGGGTGAAGAGCATTATGTTGCAGTCGGGTTAGGGTTAGGGTTGATGGTTTCGAAAGAGTTTGGAATTTCGGTGACTATAGGTTTGGGACTTTCATGTTTCTCTAGATCAATGATAGTCCCAAATTGGATCACTACTAGAAAAAACGACATTAGCGACAGACAAATCCGTAGCTCTATCGCTAAAATAGTTTAGCGACGGAACATGTCCCTCACTAAACGGGTCGTTGCTAATTCGGATTCACGACGAATGGCGTCTTCGGTCGCTACTAATCTATTGAGTAACTACGGATTGGAGACGGACTTTGTCTGTTGCAAATTTGTGACGGGATTTTGTATTTTTGCTATCTAATATAATTCCGTCGCTAATCCGACTCTATTTATTTTATTTTTGGTATTTTGAAATTTATTTATTTTCACCTATATTGTATATTGATATGTAATGTATATTCACTTGTAATGTAATGTATATTCATCTGCATTGTATATTCACCTGTAATATAGATTTTGATCAAGCTATAAAAGTATTAAATGAAGATTTTTTTTACAACAATTGAAAATAAAATGTTATTCATACTAAACAAGTTCAAACTAATTGTTGAACATTCATACAGTTAACATATAAAAAAAATAGTTCAACATAAAGTTTCAACGTCAACCCTAATTATTATATTCACTTCTGTTGTGGTGCTCTGATTTCAGTTGAGAACCGCCCCCTTCACAAAATAAAAGAGCAATACAGTATATCACTACCTATCACACATGACAATTACAGTCACAGGGAACATAACTGTATATCTCATAAAGCACTATCAGACTAGAAAATAAACCAAGCAGCTTGTTCAATTCCGCAGCTCTGCTGACACTCTTGACAAAGATGATAACTTGGTTGAAGTCCAATGCATCCAGCAGATAATTTAACTTCCTGTTCTTCTATGACTCAGTCAATTTGATGTAGTGCTGTGATAGAAATCAAACACATAAGAAGATAAAGCAAGAAGATAACTTTGTACAAAAGGTTAACCAAGTGGGTCTAAGCTATCTATGTTAGTACCTGTGCAAGACCATGGAGAGTCAATTTTGCCTTATCATCCACATATATTTCCATTGGCTGAAAGGAAGAAATATCAATAGTAAAATCAAGATTAGCACAATATACATCCACCTCACAAACAACGCCCACACTATCTACCAACATAACAAAGATAAATCATAAAAGCATCATATCTCATACAATCTTTCCTCTCAGTAATCATTGTTATCAGATAACTTATCCTGATTGTCATGAACAGCTAATAGACACACAAGAAGTCACTAAGTGAACACAGTTGTTCCATAGACAGGTTCACTCACGTTAATTTAATCAACTAAACTACATCACATTACTGATGCCTATTATACAAGAATGAGGATAGCATACAATAGCAGTTCAATCTTGTAGCCACAAGTAAAAAAAATGATAATTTTGATTCTCATAATGACACCATTGGATGCAGATAAGCACTAGAGAAAAGAAGTAAAAAAATGAGAAAGAATCTACTACTTTATCATCCTACATGGCCCTATAAACCAATGTCCATTAGCGCAAATAGAAAGTACCAAGAACATTAACTTACACCAACTTTCCCAAGAAAAGAGGTACCTACAATACCAAGAAATGTACGAATTGTGAGATTTAAACCAAACATAATGACGTATCTTGCCATATGTCACATAAATAACAAAAAGGTAAGGTTCACACACTCAGTTTTGCCTTATCATCCACCATGAGTAACCTACAACACAATTCACCAGTAATATAAAAAGGAGCAAGTTGATATAATGCCAAGAGAATGAGCCTTCGAATTATCCCCAAGTGAACAACTGCATAATGCCAAGAGAATGACACCAAAACCTCCGAATTATGAAGGTGAAAAGGTTGAGTATGCTGAGAAATATGCACATCAAATTGCACACCAAAACAGTATCTAAACAGATTAACATATCAGACAAAATAGTTCGACCAAACTAATTTCCCTTCCCATCCTGTGGACCAATCCGAGCCAAGAACAATGCAGTGTTTTCCTTTCAATTATATAGGGTATGATGTCAAAAGAGGAAAAGGGATATAATGTCCATTATACCTAAGTGAATAACTAACTCGTAGTATGGAATGGCTGCCAAGAAATAAATTAAACTTCAGAACAAAATCCCCAAGTGCAAGTATAAATAATAGTTTACACATTACATCACTAACTTCCGGATTATTGTGATAGTGACCAGCTTTATAGGAAACAACACAAAATTTCAATGTTGTTGCTGTCTCTTGAAATAAAATAACAATTTTTCACATTTTAAATGAGAATACTTACAACTTCAATACATCCAAGCAAAAGGTTGACCAATGATTTCCATAGTAAAAAACCTTCAAGTGATTACCCCATCTATGAAATTCCAGTTACCACGAATCTTTGGCTGAAGATATAGAAACAGTACCAAGCAGAAGATGTTAATCAGACAAGGAACATACTTACGCGCCTCTGTACTTCACTCATGGTAATTATACAACCCTAACTGGCAGACAAGGAACATACATGTTAAGCACCTCTATTTCTGAAATCCCCAGGACATTATGCAACCCTCTATACTTCACTCATGGTAATTATACAACCCTAACTAGTAGACAAGGAACATACATGTTAAACGCCTCTATTCCTGAAATCACGGTAATTATGCAAGCCTAATTACTTCACTAAAGGTAATTATACTTCACTCAATGTAACTATACAACTTTAACTGGCAACCATAACTAGCGAAGAATGATCATACATGCTATGCCCCTCTTTTAATTTTTATTTAAGGATTTAGGGTTTCCTTGCACATATTTGTAGTGAGAAAAGCCGAGGTAGTGGTTTTCGGCCCTGGTGGTCGTCGGTGCTCGCCGAAGTTGTGGGAGCTGGTTGCGGTTGGTGTAGGTTACCGGAACAGGGGCAATCGAGTGGAAGTAGTTTGCACGCAGCAGAGGGAGAAGAAAAGGTAGGAGGAAGAAGAGAAAGAAGAAAGAAATGAAATAACTAGCCCGAGAAATCCTAAAAGATTAGCGACAGACATGGTTGTCTCAAATCCGTAGCTAATTTCATGTCAAATGGAGTCGTTTGATAGATTTGATTAATACCTCCGGCATTACAGCAAAATGACATTGTTCGGCTCAAAGTTGGCGACGGATATTATCCGTCGCTAAATAAAGAATTATTTTAAAAAAACTCCCTAGGAATTAGCAACAGAAAGGTGTCCGTCTGTCGCTAATCCGTCACGTGTTCTGGCGCCAATTTACTAATTTACACTCCATGCCCGCCCCGAGTCTGTCACCAGTCCGTCGCTAATCAAGGAATTGATTATCCATCACTAATCTGACGCAAGTCCGTCGCTAATTAGCGACAGAATAAAGTCCATCGCTAATTAGCGACAGAATAAAGTCCGTCGCTAATTTTATCTGTAATCTGGTGTTATCTAGTAGAGATAGGAGCGTGGCTCGGAGAGAAGGCCATTGGAGACTTAGTGATGGTGCTGGGTGTTCGATAACAGGAGTATCCTATTGGGATGATATGGGGCTTTGAGCTCGTGATTGAATAGGAGCAGTTTCAGGGTTGACAAATTTTATGGGTGATGATGGAGATGAACCTGTGTAACACCCCTACCGCTAATACTGTCATTACCGTCTAATCTGCTCATACTTCCACTAGTAGAAAAAACATTTTAAATGACGACACTTAAACCACGGTTAAATGAAAAACCGTGGTTTAAAGTTTATAAACCACGGTTTCTAGGGAAACCGTCATTTATAGTACACGCCGGAGAGAATAAACCACGGTTTTTAGAGAACTGTGGTATATAGTTTACTTATAAACCACGGTTTGTAGGGCAACCGTCATTTAAAGTACATGCCGGAGAGAATAAACCACGGTTTTTGGAGAACCGTGGTATATAGTCTGAGCAGGAATTTTAATTTTCGGCCCAAATTAACGCGGCTCTTCTCTCCGGCATGTACTATAAATGACGGTTGCCCTACAAACCGTGGTTTATAAGTAAACAAAGAGAGCCGCGTTAGTTTGGACCGAAAATTAAAATTCCCGCTCAGACTATATACCACGGTTTTTATAGAACCGTGGTATATAACCGTCACGCCGGAGAGAATAAACCACGGTTTTTAAAGAACCGTGGTATATAACCATCACACCGGAGAGAATAAACCACGGTTTTTGGAGAACCGTGGTATATAGTCTGAGCGGGAATTTTAATTTTCGGCCCAAATTAACGCGGCTCTCTTTGTTCTCTTATATATTTCTCTCACTGTAATTGCAACCCACACTGGCGAACAAGGATTGAACGCGCCTCTTCCTCATTCTCTTCACCTCCCGGTAATTTTTACAACCCACGCCGGCGAACATGGAACATGCTCTACGCCATCTCTTCAACCTCCAGGTAATTTCTCAACCCATACTAGTGAATAAGGAACATGCTATATGCCATATCAACCGCACTGTAAATTTGCTATCCATACTTGCGAACAAGGAACATGCTCCTACCTCTCTCATTATCTTGTTTTCATGGTAATTTTTGCAACCCACACTGGCGAACAAGGAACGTGCTCTGCGTCTCATCCTCATGTTCACTCATTGTAATTTTTGCAACCCCAGCCGGCGAACAACGAACATGCTCTATGCCGCATCCATTCTCTTCAACCTCGCGGTAATTTTAGAACCTACCGGCGAACAAGGAGCATACTGCGCCTCCATTCTCCACTCATGATTTCGCAAGCTTAATTTGCAAACAAGGAAGATACATAATCTGGCATCTTCATTGTCTTGTATATGCGCTCTGTTGAGATTTCCAGATTGAAGGCGAAGATTTGAAAAATTCATGGACTATAAACCACGGTTTCATGTATAACTGTGGTTTATTTGTTGTTTTTTTCACCTTATATACCACGGTTTTTAGAATAACCGTGGTTTATTCTCTCCAGCGTGACGGTTATATACCACGGTTCCCCAAAAACCGTGGTTTATTCTCTCCGGCATGTACTATAAATGACGGTTGCCCTACAAACCGTGGTTTATAACCGTGTTTTTTTACATTATATACCACGGTTTTTAGAATAACCGTCATTTATTACTCACAATAAATGACGGTTATTGGCATAAACCGTGGTTTATAGTTAATAAGTTCCGCGCGAGAAATACTTTAAAATGACGGTTTATAGGACCGTGGTTTTTATCTTCATTTAAACCACGGTTTTGAACCGTGGTATATAATATTTTGGCATTTGCGACGGGAGCAAATACCACGGTTTTTAACCGTGGTATATAAGCGAAATAACCGTGGTATATAATGTTTTTTCTACTAGTGTTCCATACTTACGCAGCGGATACTTCCTTACACAACGGTGGGTGATACAATGCCGTTAGCCACCCACGTGACTAACAATGCCTACTACTACTATAGCATCGGTCTGATGGACCGGAATACCCGAGTATTAAAACAATTACAATTCATACTACAATTACAAACCAAATACAATGATTTTCCATTCAATACATTACTCAATACTTACCCTACAACATACCGAGTTTTCTAAGCACATTACCAAAGTGCAACATTTCCCACTGTCCATACATACTCACTAAGAGTCACCACCTTCCTCCTCACAATTCTACATACCTTCCAAAATACAAAAAGGGTGTACTGCTTGGTACACTTCTACATCAAAGGCCACAAGCCTTATACAATTCTCTACTATCTACAGTTCATCCCTAGCTATCTAAGCATGGCCGCCGGTCTCTTACTACGACCATAACAGCTTCGGGTACCTATAAAATAAAAACAGTGCCCCAAGGGGCTCAGCTTACGCTGCATATGAAATCCGCATACCCCGCGTACTAGCGAGGGCACGCTGACTACTTAGGTCGAATACATGTTGTTCGTTTTATTCATACATACGTGCATGCTTCCATTCATAATATTACAATATGTCACAAAGCATAAATACATACATTTCAATACATACAAGGAAGACATCACAAGTCAACCATTCACACTTACCTTTACCAATATACGCTTCTACAATACATACACAATGCTTGTTAGCTTCTTTTACCCACCAGGGTTAATCGGGTGTACATTACTCTTTTACTCGAGGTCAATGACTTACACTAGCCAAGACCATTACTCATACAATACTTTACTTACTTAATACTTACTCAAGTCAAGTCGGTATGACCTCCGGGCAGGGACTACACCATCCCACCACCGGGCTTTAGGGTGGCTCACCAATCTAGGATGCTACCCATTTAGAGGGGTTTGATCCATAGAAAGGATTCAGGCCAGGATTTGGATCCAACCTCTTGTGTCTCCTTCTCCTCACGCGTGGCCGAAACTATATCGGACTTCTACTCATTCCATTTTACTCAATACTCAAGTTAGGAGTTAGGTGGTTAGGAATTAATAGAAGTCATCACATCCACACCAAGGAATAATACATTACACAAGTACACAATAAGATACATATACACCTCTTTCTCATCCATTCATTTCATGAATTATACAAACTAAAGGTTCAAGGCAATATAAGAAGAACAATATAAAGCAAGCACAAGTAAGTGCATTAAAATTCGATTCATGCGTTTATCTAATTTAGGTGATCAAATAAGCACACAAATCGGGGTAACCAGGTTAGGATACAGAGCATGAGGAAATCATACCTTTCACCGGGGTTAACTTTACCGGGTATCCTCACGTTCCTTTGGTTCACCCTTGTTCCTCAAGTCTTACTCTTGAACCACTGTCTACATGCCAAATGGTTATATTAATATTAAGAATTACGGTATGTACATAATTACTACTCTCGTACTTACCCCGTTATCCCGTTATTTCGGTCTAACTAAATGTTCTTAAACTCACAACTTTCTTAATCACTTCTCAAACTTGTTTACACTTCTTAGGACCTTTAAAGGTCACCAAACAAGGCCTTAACAACTTCTAAAACCATTACCAATCAATCCCCCATGTTTTAAACCCTAAAAACCACTTTCGGCAACTTTTTGGGGGTGGTCCGGGACTTGGTCCGGACCCAAGGTCCCGAACCATCACTTTGAGATACTCTCAACCAGTTTTACCTATTGGTCCGGGACTTGGTCCTGGACCTAGGTCCCATACCACCTGCAGTATTCACTCTCGACATGTTTTTTGATGCGGTCCGGGACTTGGTACATATCCTAGGTCCCGGACCCTGCTAAAAACTGCTACTAGGTTGATTTTTCAACCCCAAATCAACCCTTAATCCACCTCTAATCATTCCATAATCTTTCCACATGTTTTGTACATGTTTAAACACACTTAATCACTCCTTTAAACTCCTTAAATCCTTGGTCCAATCCTTACTCAACTTCTTGCTCAATTTCTACAAATTTCCATTCTCATTTTTACCATTTGCACACTTGTGCATTTTTACACTTCTCTTTGCACTTTGCACTTTGTCCTAACTTCATTTTACCACTCCAATTCATTCATAGATACTTGCACTATCAATACTCAAGTTCAACACTCATTTTCCTAAGTCTTGCACACTAGTTCTTCCGAGTTTCTCCAATGCATTTCAACACTTCTTGCTACAGATTTTACACCCTTTTATTCTCATCTTACAACTACCACTCCATGGTTACTAAGCATCTCTACTCAACCCAATACACACCTTGGTTCTCCCATTCACCAAGTCATCCAAAAATGCATATTTCCTACTAAAATTTTGCCATAGTTTGCCTATAAGTCTAACTTATCCATTCCTCCATTCTCCCAAAATCATCTCCTACTGCCAACCCTATGTCCTACCCATCAAAGCAATATCACTTCATCATACTTCCTCACACAATACAATACACTTTCAATTTACTTGGCTCTAGGCCTTCATCCAAACATTAATTCACAAATATTCCCACCTTCCATCAACTACATACTAGTACAACATTTTGAGTTCATTCATTACTTACCCATTCCCATCATTCTAATGCATTAAATTTAGCATTGAAGGAGCTTTTACCTTAAGCTTATAATTCATTCTTTTCTTTTCCAATCTCCCTCCTTCTCTCTCTCTTGCAACGAAATCGTCAAATGGGGATGGAGTTGTCAAACTCCATCCCAACACACCAAATTACACAAAAAGGATATATTAAACTCCTAATCCTTTGGAATAACATTAATCCAATGAAAGGCTTAATTACCATAAGTTAGGGTTTACCTTTTTGAAACTTTTAAGAGGGGTTTTAGCCCTTGGTTCAAGAAGGTGATCCCACCACCATTGGAAGGTTGGAATGATGCTCAAAAGAGAGAGAAAAATAGAGCATTACAATGGGGAAAAATCGGCTACAAAGAGAGATGGAGGAAACATGAGTTTTTCATGAAAATTTTTACCTTAATGGAGAGAGGAGAATTCAAGCTACACATTGATGCCATTTTCTCTTCAAATGGGGAAAACCCATGGAGATGAACTTCCTCATTTTGAGATTTTGAAAAGATAGAAAGGTAGAGCTTGGAGAGAGGAGCAAGAATATGTACTTATTTTTGCATTTGGAGTTCACATGAGGCTAGAGCATGAAGGAGAAGAGAGGTAGCCATTGAAGCTTATTTTGGGAGCTTCAAAATTGCCCAACCAGAGGAAGAAGAAGAGGGGAATCGGCTGGGAGAAAAGAAATGGGAGAGAGAAGAGAGAAATGAGAGGTGAGAGAGTATTTCTTACTTTTGTACTTTTTCTACTTTTTGCTTTTTGATTTCATTATTAGCTAGCTAGTTATGTGTGTGTGAGGGAGTTATTTAGCTCTTAAAAACCGGCCCAACACAGTAATACTAGTTGGAGTGTTTTCGTCTTTTACAGAAAACGCTCGTTTAATTTACCCGGTTTTGGTACTATTCACCGGGCCCGTTTTCCGGAATTTTCTCGTTTCTTTAATTTTATTGGTTATCAAGCTCCCATTAATTCTTAATTATAGTTATTTAATGAACTATAATTTTTACGGGTTTATTTGACCATTCAAAGTCACGTTTTCGGGTTTCTCGAAAAACGTGCGCTAAAGCTTTATTAGCGTTTTAATACATTATTTGGATCCGTTTTCTTCGGGATTCATTCCCGTGCACTAATTAGGCATGAATAAGCCTTAGGAATCCACATAATACTCTAACCGAGGTCTCGTACCTCCTATGGTTATATAACGCTTATTTAGCGTTTTTTTGCTTTTTAAGCGTTTCTTCATTTCTTTTGGATTTATTTTCCTTACCAAAATTGTTTAGGCACTATTAGGCCCTTAAATACATATTAGGATATTTTAATGTAATTAAGTTTGGGGTACTTCAACCTGCGACGGTGTCACTAGCGGTAGAGGTGGGTTTTGGTTCAGTGGTGGGGGGGTCAATGAACATGACGGTGAAGCGTTGGAGGCTTGCTTTGCTTGAAGAGCAATGAGCTGCTGAATCAAGGCTTGAACTTGCTTTGGATCGGTGGTAACAACGCCAGGGAGAGAGAAAGGTTTCTTGGGAGCCATGGTGATTTTATAGAGAAGGGTAGGGTTTAAAAGGTTTAAGCTTGGAAAGTTTAGGGCCTAGATCGGCTATGGCAAGGGTGAGGGGTGAATTTGAGGACGATTGTATTAGAAAAGGTAGCATATGGAAGTGGGTTACGATTTGTCAACAAGGAGGTTTGGATTGGGCGAAAAAATGGGCACAATAGAAGTTGTAGAGCCTGGAAAAAGATGGTATCATACTAGTAGGTTTGGATTGAACAATTTCATGACACAACATACAAACAAACTTATGTTGACAAACAAACTAAGACACCCGTAGCTTGATATTTAACGCCAAGAGGAAAGGAGATACAACAGTAGTTAGCCTACATGATTCCCAATTACGAGCGGACATTCTCAAAAGGCCCTCGCTGGAGAGGCTTTGTGAAAATATCTGCTAGTTGGTCCACCGTTGAAACATATTCTAGTTGCACTAGACCTTTTTCAACACAATCTCTTTGCCAATGATGCCTAATTTCAATATGCCTAGTTCGAGAATGGTGAACGTGAGTCTTAGAGAGATCGATGGCATGATTATTGTCACAATAAATAGAAGTACAAGATGAGATAACGCCATAGTCCTCAAGCTGTTGTTGAATCCTAAGGATTTGGGCACAACTAGCTGCAGTAGACACATACTCTGCTTCATCCGAAGAGAGTGTGACTGTGTTCTACTTCTTGGAGCTCCAGACAACAAGTTAGAGTCCTAGGAATTTAGTAGTGCCAGAGGTACTCTTCTTGTCAATGAGAGAACTGGTGAAGTCTGAGTCACTGTACCCTATACGTATGAAATCAGGAGAACTAAGGTACTATAGATAAAGATCATGGGTGTTTTGTAGACAAAAAAAGATTCGTTTAACACTTTGAACTATGAGTATCTGACAGGACTGAAAGTGTTGCCCAAGTTTGTCTGATGTGTTAGACTCAGGCAGACTCGTTCAGAGACAAATGAAGGATGAAAAAACCTTTTTATAAAAACAACAAGAAAGAATATGCTTATATTGAAAGCTCTGAACAAATTCAAAACCTAGCTTCATATTCTTAGGGTCAGACAAAAGGTCTATGTCTAACACTTACACCTAACAACTCTAGAAATAGATTGACATGTAACAGGGAGTTCTTCAATACATCGCACTCTTAAAGGCTAAGTACTAAGTATTTGTGCAGAAGTAAAACAACAACAAAACTAACTTCTAACTTCACAACACCCCCTCTACAGTTCTATAATTTGACACCCATTTACAACGAAGCTAAAAAGACTTTAAATACTAATGCTAAAACTCTAGGTAACTAGCATGGTGATTCTCCATGTTCTCATCTGGTTGATATTGTTGAATTAGTCAACTACTATTCCATTCTCTTAAAGTTTTAATATATGGATGTGATTCATATTTGAGTGTTACCTATGAAGGATGCCAACGATTTACTTTCGGTGTGGCTTGTTTATGCATACATCTAAAGATTGCTCTGGTCAAACTAAGCCAGTTGTGGGTGTCTTTCCTTACAGATCGTGGTTAAGGGCTTCTGGCCTTCGATTTGAACAAAAGGCTCGATCTGAGGAGAACAATAAAGTGTGGAAGTATATATGTGAGATTGTGGGGAAATACCCCATTTCAGAGGCAGGACCATCTATCAGGAGCTAAGAAAGTGTTAATCAAGGGGACTTAATGAGAGGAACCAGTACCATACAGCCAGATCCACATCGTGCTTCTGATCCCGATGTTGTTCCTCCTATTGTTGGTGAAGACTTGAAGGAACAACCTGTTTTTATGAAAGTCGAGGAACATCCAGCCATTGCAGGCAGGGGGAGTGGGAAGAATCGTAGTTTTGATTAAGTCGTTAAGGATGGCACGCTCGAGGAAGTGTGGACGTTTTACAAGACTGGTCCTTATGTCAAGAAGGGAAAGAAGATCCAGCCTAGGAAGAAGCTTGTTTAGTGGTTGATCTGGTTCATCAGATGGAGCCTACCCAACTGATTGATACATACATGATGCAGAGGCATTCCCTGAAGCCCCCGGGGACTGCCAAGAAATGATACATAATACTTCAGGTCGTCGGGATTGACATAGCTCCTGTGTGATCATTTTTTCATTTTGGTCCTCCGTGGCTATGCATTTTTTTTTTGAGAATGCATAGATGCAGGTGATGGGTGATTACTACTGTGGGTTGCCTTGTAAATCTTTTGTTTCCTTATGTTCTAGTCTAGTTAATTTAGATTTTATGTTAATATTTTTTGATGTAATTGTACTTATCCTATAAGGGTGCATTCACTACTTAGTTATTTAGTTATGCTATGACTATTTTTGATGGTGATGTAAACGAGTTTGATGTGCTCTCAATGTCTCTGTCAGTCCGAATCGTACCTTAGCTTATAGGTGCTATAAGGTGTCGGAGGATGGGTCTTCCACATATACTTATGCCAACTGACTATTATTAGAGTTTGTCAAAACCCTAACTATGTAATGTTGTATAATCTCTTATGTTTTATGTGATGTTGGTTGGTTTCGATAAAAACCGGTCAGATAAAAATAAAGTTACTCTGAAGATATCTATTACACCACTTTACTCTTTTTATTAACTACTGTTTCAACTACTAAATAAAATTTTGGGCCGCTTGTTTGGGCCCTGTTCTACCGAGTAGAATGCACCGCCCTTTTAGCCGAGCATGAACACCATTGTTGCATTTCACTGACAAGACTTAGTCGCACACTAACTATGATGAAAGAAAAGTTGTTCAAAGTTATCTTATCCTCCCGAAAATAACAATGACATCGAGACAAGCAACGGGCCTATATGCCAAACTCGGGTGCCCATTTGTAGCATAAAGCCCAACACAAAGTGGTGGAATGGGAGGCGCAGGTCGATCGTGCAGAAAATAATCTTGACAGGTGGCGAATCGAATCATTCATCAAATTCATTACAATAGTTCACACTGGGTTCAGGAAGACGCACATGCATGATAACTGGAACATTGAGGAAGAGATAGGCCTCGAAATCCTCGTTGGTGAAGACAAAGGTGCTAGGTGAGTTTCATCAAGCACCATGGTTGTAGTCGAAAATTTGACCTCCCTTGCTCTCTTGACTACTTTCTTGGATGAAGATCTTGTGACAACTCTCGAGAGTGATAAAAGCTTGCAAGTCATTGAAAAACGGAAGAAATAGAAAGGGAATCCGGTAAGCAAGGAAGAATGATGGGAAGGCAGAGGGAAACTAAGGGTTAGAATTACGGTTTAAAAGTTTGAAATTTGTAAAGGAAAATCACGGTGGTTTCTCTCCCCTTCACAGCAAATCGTGTACTGGTGGAGGTGCCAAAAAAATCCTTTACCGCGGTACCGTATCGAAATCTGTTTATACCGTATCGTCTAACCGGTTAACCGTACCGTTATTATTAGACATATGCGGTTTAGGTAACGGTATGTAACTTTTATATCATAGTTAACTGCGGTTAACCGGTTATATATAGATATATATATTTGATAAGTGGGGTAAGTTTTGAACCTTGGACCTTTGGTTTGAGGATATCACTCATCTATATTTATATATACATATAGTATTCAATTTTGGTTTTTGATATTATAAATTATTTGCTATGTGCTAGTCTTTTGTATATCATTTAACTTATTTTTGATAACTTGAACAAAGATAATCTATAATCTAGGAAAAGAACACTCCTTATATAATATTATGGGATTGAAGAGCAAGGTAAGCATTATAGATAGTGTATATTGTAATTATGTTTTGTTAAATCTTTTGAGATGTATTTTGCTATCACTTAGTTGATAAAGCAGCTTGTAAATTATGTGTTCGAATCTACGTGAATTGATTTTGTCTTATATTCTTGGATTGTTTCGTGTCATTGCGAAGATAAATGTGCAGGTTATATATTATATAATGAACTTATAGATGATTGAGCATTGTATAATGGTGGATTCAATATTTGTGTTAATAACTAATGCTGGACATGATATAAAATGCTTGGTGCTTTCTAGTTCTTTTATTGTTTTTATTTGCTCACTTTTTTCTAGTTTGTTATCAATACTCAAGGTTATTTATATAGAAAAAAATCTACACCCAGTTTTGATTAACCCGAGTTACCGTACCGCTTTAAATGGTTAATTTGAATACAGTTACCGATGTAAATGGAATGATAACAGTATCAAATTTTTTAAAAACTGTATTACAGGTTAACTGGTATACTGTTAACCGCATATGTGATTAACCTTACCGTGAACACCCCTTTGTACTAGTGCTTCCTAAATCCTACACACTTACCCCTTCTCCCAATTGTCACACATAGAGCATTTTTACCCGGGATATCAAACAATGCACCATTTTATTTTCTTGCACATTCTCTGAAAAATGTTATTTACATTCAACATTTTACTTCATATAATAACTTTTCATACAATGAGGTAGCTAAAAGCAGACTGCGACAGGAATAGCCGCCAGCGGCTACCATTGATGTAGTTGACCAGTGGCTGGAGACCACATGACATCATTCTTTTGCATGGCTGATAATTTAGCTGATTTCAGTTGTCAGCTGAAAGTTAAAAAATAGAGGAGAAAAATAGTTGAATGACAATTGATGTATGTGACATACAGAACAAAAAACTAGCTGATCAAATAAACCCGATACAAAAGAATGAGGCCATAGCCGGCTGGCGCTACAACTTGGATACCAACGAGCAGCAGTAGCTCAATACATGAACTTATTCTCTAACATTATTCATATTCATCATGATCATTAGCAAAGACGTGAGAAAAATCATCATCATCAAATCTATTTGATTTAAGCCGCTGAGCTGCTACCAGGGGTGGCTCGATAATTTGTGGGGCCCTGTGCTGAATATTTAATGGGACCCTATATGAATTAAATTTAAATATAAAATATAGAAATATTATTAGCTGTGTCACAACATGATTTTAAATTAAGTTAGGTAATGAGATAAAATGTCAACAAATACTAATATAGACAAACTAGTTTTTACTCATTATTAATAATCACTTAAAATAATCATTCTACTAGCATTTTTACAACAAAACCTTTTAAAGAAATAATGTTAGTGCTTATAAAATAGAAGAAAATAGTTAAAGAGGTTGTCATAATAAAATAGAAGAATAGGTAGATCAATATATTTGTATTTTTTAAAAATAGTACACACAGTTTCACCCATAATATTATTTATTAATTGGCTTCTAAAAAACTTAATATTGTTAAATTTAATCAGTGTTATTTATCTATTCTATTGAATAGGTTAGAATTATTCATATCCATTTAATTATATAAACTACAAGATAATTGACTCTAATTTAAAATATAGATCCAAAAAGGGCCCCTAAAATTGGGGTCTGTTCCATGTCAACGTGTAGACTCGCTGATAGCCGCCCCTGGTGGCTACATTTGTTGTAGTCGGTAGATAGCTAGATACATCCTAGTCGTCCGCTAGTTATAGGTTATCTGGCCATCTGGTGGCTACGGCTATAGCATGTGAAAGTGTACGTAGTGATTGCACAACTAAATAAAAATTGTGATTATAAATAGCTTTTCAGTTTTCCAAACATGTGACTCACACAAAATGATAAGCGTCACCCACGTATGCTAGCTAAAGTGGATTTGAATATAGATTCTATTATACTCCCTCCGTCCTGAATTGATTGTCTTGTTTGTTTTATGACACGTTTTTCCATTTCAATATTAAGCATATAAGATAAAATAATTTTATAAAACTAAATTTTGTACTATATAGTTTGTCATGTAAAGAATCATATGCAAAACTTAAATTTTCAAAATTAATTTATCTTACATGTTAAAAATTGAAGTCAAACAACATGTCCAAATAATAAACAGGACGGTCAATTCAGGACGGAGGGAGTATTATTTTGTTCCTCAACCATCGTGGACTAAATTCTTGTTTATGTGGTATAATATAATATTTGAGGGTGTAGATTATGTAAGATTTTAAAATCTTTTATTTTATTAGTTACTAATTCAAACAAAAGTATTGGGAAGTTATTGAGACATCATTTTCTTCACTAACAGTAATATTGCAACCCTAACAAGCGAAAAGTTGTCAGTCTTCATTCTCTATTTTTTGCATGCACCTCTGCAAAGATAAATTGTTGGAACAGACTGCATCTCGCACACCAGATTGAAGATAGACTGAAATTCGTTCATTCTGGAATCGGTTATATACTCAGAATTGATCTTCTTCTCTATAGTGATTTTAGCGATTGAACTTTTTATTTGTAAAGCAAACAATAAGCATGGTAATCTTGCAGGGATCTTCCTCTTCACTCACGGTAATTTTGCAACCCTGCCTGGTGAACACAACATACATGCTTTGGGACTCTCTTCTTTCTCTTCTTGTGTTTGCATTCTACAGAGATAAATTACTGGAATTACTGCATCTCGCACATTAGATGGAAGAGTACGGATGAAAACAGTTCATAGTCAAACCGATAATATACTTAAACTCACATTCTTCCCCTAGGAGAATACAAAAAAAAAATTGACTTCTTCACCGTGAGAAGTCGACGATTAGCATTATTGTTCGAGCCTCTGTTCATTATCTTCTTGTGTATATTCAGAGAGATATCGTAGGAATGTTACTTCACTAACTCTAGGTTGATGACATTGCTAAAAAGACTTCACTTGATACCAAGGTATTTACTTGAATGATCTTCTTCTTTTTGGCAATTGCAACAGTTGTGAGTTTTGTTTTTTTCTGTCGCACCTTGTGAAGTCTACGATTTGGGTTGTTGTCTTTGCCTTTGTGTATATGGTACTACTTACTGCATATGTCTGGCTTTATGCAATGCAAGATGGTACTGACAGAACCAGCAAGCACTCCTGATGCGTCCTCGACGTGTCGTGGATGTATCGTGGACTCTAATAAAACTTGGTAGTTTAGGAATGGACGCGAGATAAACTTAAACTAGAAAACACATTTCGATTGAGAATTTACACACACGAAATTCACTCAACCTCCCTTGCCCCACACACGGACTCCCGGGACAGTTTTGACTTTACCCCTAAAGTCGTCAACCCTCTCCTGACTATCGGCCTACGGTTCACCGACCGTTCCCCGACCTGTCGTTCTATCAAATACCCAATGTATTGATACTCTAACCCAGTCCTCTCTAGCACTTACACACACTCCTAAGTCTGATCCACACTTGCCCATATTATCTCTTTCTTTTCTATCGTACAAGCCTTCTTACAAATGGTATAAATGCAAGTATTTATACATGGTTGTTAGGATGTAACAACCATCCTATTAATCCCTAGACTTCTAGGAGTCGACTACAACTTCGATTATTTACATAACAGCCACACTAGACTTGTAGAGATTCTTCAACTTGATCTGGAGGCTTGAGCCACATGTCGTTCTATGGTTGGTCAAGTTGGCGGCAGCCCTCTTGATAGGTCGATCACCACTTGTGTGCCCCACTTGCCTGATTTTCTGTCTGGCTCATTAAATGCTCATAAATGCCCTCTTCTGAATTCATTACGGCTATGTAATGATGTTCATTTATAGCTTTGTTATCTTGTGCATTAATGAACTTCTCCTTTTGTCGTGAGCTTGTCGTGAATAAGTTGCCTAAGTGGATGTATGTGCTTTATCTAAATGTGCCGATCCCTTGCAGTCTTCTGTCTTTGATTTTCATCTTTAAGCATGAGAGATATCTTCGTGCGGTGTGTGACTGGTTGTCTGTGCTAGAAATCCTCCGGAGCTCTCACAGACAGGTGCCCGACTGGTTGGGCACATATCGTGGATTGAGCGCGCTTGCAACCTTGCGTGCTAAGCCACTCATGACATAAGTGTGCTTGCAACCTTACATGCTAGGCCACTTATTCACTTGTCTATCTGAATCATGAATCTTGACAAACGCATTAGATAGACAATACAAGGTTTGCTATCATCAAAACTAAAGGATCTTGTCTTAACAGGTACTACATACTACATATGGTTGGAACCAAACACTTATGTGGCTGATATTACTAATTACATATGGCTGGTAGTGCTTACTACATATGATTGGCACTTCTTTCTACATATGGATGGTACTATCTGATGAATGTGGCTAGTACTACTTACTTCAAATGTCTGGTACTATCCAATGCATAAGGTTGGTACTAGAAACTACATATGGCTGGTACCTAACACTATTTATGGTTGGTATTACTTACTGCATATGGCTGATACTTCTTTCTGCCTATGGCTGGTACTATCTGATGAATGTTGTTGGTACTACTAACCACCTAGCCATGTATTACTATGTGTTTTACATTTTTTGCTTGAGCATTGTGTGATTTTATCATGTTTCATTACATTAGGTTGAGTTAAGCAAACTAATTTAAGTTGTTGTTTTGAAATGACTTTGTAGCTCAAGAATGTTGGTTTGTATTATATGATGGGAACACACTAGCTGATAAATGGTGGGCTGAGTTAGATGATTAGAAAGAAACGACACTTTCAAGAAAAGGTCAGTGGGCTCAACGCAAAAGGAAAAGATAGTTTAGCCGCATATGTGTGTTAAGCCTTATCATTTACTCATCCTTGTACATTTGTTTTTGTTTTTCATTTAGCTAGAATACTTAATCAATAACACTCAGGTACTACAAAGAATTTATATACTTGTTTCATTTTGGAGATGAACAGTTGCTAGATGTTTCATTTTCAAATTCAAGATGTTTGGTTGTGTTAATGTTGGTGTATTATATATGGTCTGCTAGAAAAGCATAACATTGTGTTTAAGAAAAGAATTGTAGTCGACATTGTTTATGAATTGTACACAGGTACATAATGAACATATGCTAGGTCTTTCATTTAGATAGTTTTGGTGGTTGGGTATGTTCATGACGGTGTTTAATATTTTTGTCTACTAGAACAGAATACAAATGTGTTCAATATGTAAAAGAATACCAACCATGGCTGATTTAAACATGGGTACATAATGTACTGGTGCATTGTGTTTCATTTAGGGTATCGTTGTGTTTGGCTACCTTGATGCGATGTTTAACATTTTGTTTATCATAACAGAATACAAATTTGTTCAATATGTAAAAGAATATCATCCATGACTGGTTTAAACACATGTACATAATGAATAGGTCCATGACGTTTCATAGTGGATCTCGTGGTGTTTGGCTATGTTGATGATGGTGTTTAACATTTTGTCTGTCTGAAGATAATACAAATATGATCATGATGAAAAATGAAACCAGCCCTGTATGTTTATTCACATGTACATATTAAACCAGTGTTAGGTGTTTCATTAAGGGGTTTGTGGTGTTTGGTTTAGTAGATGTCGGTGTATTATCTCGTCTCCCAAAAAAGAATACAATTGTTTTTTCAAATAAAATTGTTTCCCAACATTGTGTCTAGTTATAACACAGTGTAGGATTGGACAGCTGACTCAAACCAACTCAAGGTGTGAGTATGTGAGATGGTTTGACTTAATCAAACTAAGGATACGGAAGTACTTATGATGTGGAAGCACTAAGTCGAACTAAGTGTGCGGAAGCGATTTACTTGAAGTTAAAGTGTAACACAGACTCAGTAGAGCTTGTTTGGAACAACACTTGAAAGCTTGAAGGACTCAGGGAAACTCAACGAGATACACAAAATAAGTTATTTTATTTTCTAGCCAAAACAAAACAACTTACAATGCCCACTCCGTAGATGAAATCTACTTCGTGGTTTTTCACTCACTAACCTTATTTAATATCTGATCACCTCGATGACAAGTGTAGTGAAACTAGGATCTTCCTAGAAATAGTCTCTCTAGAAGCTCTAACAGAATTTGGTATAAATTCTCTCTCTAAATCAGAAAGCAGCTCTCTCTCCAATCTCTTACAATCTCTATATCAGAAAGCGTGAAGATAAACTAACTATTACATTCCTTTTTATACTATTTCTAAGTACAACGGCTAAGGGTGTCAGTTCTGAATTTATCTTAACTAACTTAGTGGATGCGTGTTAAGAAATATCGTGCCAGTCTTAGGCCGCAAACTTCAGAGTTGACTGGAGCAGTCTTGTGACCGTTAGGGCATTTACGCGTTGCCGCATTAGTTCCTTAATTGTCGCATTGGTGTGACTGAGTTCTTTGTGCTTCTTAGTTTGTACAGACTTTGTTGTGCTTTGTGTACGAGTTTCCTTCTTTGTTTTTTGTCGAAGGCGAGCGACTTCGTCGAAGTGATTGACTATCTCAGCAACATCTTCATGCTCCAACAGTTTCCCCCTTGTTGCTGATGATAGCAAACCTTCGTGAATCCTGATTGAGAGGATATCCTGAAAACAACACAAAGAGCTAGGGGAACCGACCATGTCGATGTTCCCCCTTAAACAAAGAAGATAGGATAGCAGTCATGTGACTCCATTGTGGTTCCCCCTTAATCGTGGAGAAAACTTCAAGCAAGCACGTGCACAAAAGTAAAAAGTAGAGTAATCACAGAATCAAAGTAACTAGCAGTAGAAATTTTAAAGGCAGTTCAAAAAACAACTAGAGTTGCCCGTACACCAGACGGGATTCACTGCTTCCCCCTTTTGCTTTCATCAGAAGGAAGCCTTGCAGTTAGACAGAGTCAGTTGCAGTTTCCTGAACAATCCAAAAAGTAGTGTTTATAACTTATAAACATCCTAAGTTCTAGCACTACACACACCGGGTACTCTAGGGATCTGGGATGGGGTTAATTGTAGTGGAAACGTCAAGGAGAGCTTCCTGCATCGAAGTCACAGCCGTCTCAAGCCCAGTGAGTCTCTCCAGCATCCTTGAATTGCTCTGGGCCAGTTCTCTCACCTGAGTGATGAGTCAGTCGACCTTCTCCATAAGTTGAAGGAGTCTGTCTTGATCGGCCTTCTCTTGTGGAGTGGAAGGTGTAGGCATGACTGGAGTGGACGGAGGAGACAGCAGCTGGGTTTTTTCGATGGAGGTGGGCCTGTTCAAATAGCGGAGATTGATGGTGTTGATTTCCTTGATGGACTCTGGCGTTGATTGCTTCAGTGGTACCTGAAAGTATTTAAACACCCTAGGAAGCCAGAAGACATAGCCTAGGGAGTGCTTGGGAGTATCGACTGAGTGGGCTAGATGATTTAGAATTAAGAAGGCCAAATTGAGAGGGTGACGGTTCAGGATGCAGTACATGATGGATAAATCAAGATAGTTTACCATCTGGTTACCTTCTTTTCGGGGAACAATATTTTTAATGAGAAAAATATGAAGGAGTTGGTGGAGAATGGACAAATCACCTCGTGGTGTCGGAGATCCCACTTTTCTTTTTAAAGAGAAAAAGCGATAGATTTTATTGTGTGGGACTCCGGGGATACCAGGAAGGACTCTTTTGTCATAAAACTTTAGACCAGTGTGAGAGACTCCAAGGACTTTAGACAGTTTTGAAAGATAAAAAAATAGTGGTGGAATTAACAAAAGACTGTGCCGCACCATTTCGAATAACAAGATTTTGATAGAAATTGAGGGACTCTTGCAAGAACCACTCTGAAACTTCCGAAAACAAGTGTGTCCAACCCTAAGCCTCTAGCATTTTGACAAGGTCACCAAGATGAGTGGAAAATGCCCAAGAGAAGTCAAGGACTTTACCTTTAACAAGATTGTGATCCGCAGCACGATCGAAGAGCATGTAGCATTGAGTAAAGGGGTCTATCTTGGCACTTCGACGTTGTGGCTTTGGGGGCTTCTGAGACTGTGTCAAAGTAGCACCGGTGGAGGTATCATGACTTACTATGGGCGTCGTCGCTAGTTCTTGGACTGGGGAGGACTCACTGATGGTAGAGGAGACTATGGGTGACAATGTAGGCTAGGGTTTGTGGCTAGAGCGTAGGACACGTTTGACTATAGGGCGTTAGGCTGTGGATTTCCGTTTGTGGGGTTTAGGTTTAGGGGATTATGGTGGAGTTTGGGTTATGGATTTTTCGGGTGATTGTTGGGGGGAGTGTGCTGGTTGTTGAGCAGGTTTTTCTAGGTTAGGGTTTGGCTATTGTGGTGGCAGGGATGATGACGGCTGTTTGACAAGTGGTGGAGTGATTTTGATTGGGGTTATTTCCTTGGCATCGGTTTCAAGGACCTTCGTCGGGACGGCGGATGGAGGTGTGGGTTGCGGGGAGGGGGTGTGGGGGTGTGGGTGGATTGCGGTGGTGTTGTTTTTGTGGGAGAGGGGGTGTTATCGGTGGTAGTGGTTTGTTGAGGTGTTTTTATGGATTTAAGGTAGGCTTGGAGGCGAATTGGATCTTGGAAGATTTCGGCTGGGATGGTGACGCCGTTGAAGTTAATGCAGGCCATGGTAATTGGTTAGGTGGGTTTAGTGGAAAAGAGGAAGTGGGAAGAGCTAGGGAGTGGTGAGGCTAGTTTTAGGCTGAGTGGGTTGATAGAAGGGGTAGAGTTTTTCGGTTACGTGTCAGTGAGTATGGTTGGGGCGCAAGAGATTAAAGGCGAGAATTTCATAGAGCAGTTGGGGATGGCTGACGAGTGTATAGTGACAGATGCATAGAGTCGTGCAAGCATAACACAGTTCATAAACTTATTCACAAACATGGACTGACTCAATACAACTTAAAGGCTTTCCTGCTGACGATTGCGTCAGGGGAAAGGAGATGCGACCGCCTAGGTGGACGGAGTCAATCCAATTGTTGATCGAAGAGCTTAAAACCTTGTTGTGGACAGTGGTTTAGTAAAGATATTTGCAAGTTGATCTTCTATGGGGACAAAGTCAAGTTGGATTAATTTTTTCTCAACGCAGTCCTTCAAGAAATGGAATCGAATTTCAATGTGGTTAGTTCTTGAATGTTGGAGTGGGTTCTCAGAGATCTTGATAGTACTTTTATTATCACAGAAGATTGGAATCTGGGCTTGAGTAATGTGGTAGTCTTGCAATTGTTGTTTCATCCAAAGAAGCTGAGAGCAACATGCTGCGGCAGAGACGTACTCTGCCTCAGCTGTGGATAGTGCAACTGAGTTTTGCTTTTTCAAGGACCATGAAACTAGACAAAGATCAAGAAATTGTGCATTACCTGAAGTACTCTTTTGATATTGGGGGGAACCAGCGCAGTTAGAGTCACTAAAACCACATAAATCAAATGTAGAGGAGCGAGGGTACTAGAGATAAAGTGTACTTGTACCTTTGAGGTATCGAAAGATACGTTTGACTGCCTTAAGATGGGACTATTTTGGCGCCGCTTGAAAGCGAGCACAAAGACAGACTGTGTGGAGAATATCCAGGCGACTGGCAGTTAGATAAAGGAGGGACCCTATCATTCCCCTGTACTCTGTTGCATTGACACCGACTCCATTGTCATCAAGGTGAAATTTGGAAGTTGTGCAACTTGGAGTGGACATGCTCTTTACATTTTCAAGGTTGTACTTTCCAAGGAGTTCCTTGATGTACTTATGTTGATGAATCTTGATCCCGTCTTTCTACTGTTGAATTAAAGTCTTAGAAAGAACCTAAGTTCGCCTAACTCATTCATTGAAAACTCTTTTTTCATAAGGTCAACAAAATGTTCACAAAGGGTGTTACTTGTAGACCCGTAGATAATATCATCGACATAAACTTGTAGTAGCAGTAAGTCATGTGATGAATGAAGAATGAATAATGTTTTGTCTACGATACCTCTAGAGAAACCATTTTGCAAGAGATATGAAAAGAGTCTTTCATACCAGGCACGCGGTGCTTGTTTGAGTCCGTACAAGGCTTGACATAGTTTGTAAACATAGTCGGGATGGACGAAGTCTGTGAACCCTGGGGGTTGCTCGACATAGACTTCCCTATCGATGTAGCCATGAAGAAAGGCTGTCTTGATGTCCATTTGATGTAGGGTAAAACCTTTGAATGCAGGGAACGCAATGAGCATACGGATTGCTCCAAGACGGGCTACAGGTGCAAAGGTTTCATCATAGTGTATCCATTCTTCTAGATTGTACCCCTGTACTACCAAGCGAGCTTTATTCCTGTAAACTTGTCCTGCATCAACAAGTTTATTATGAAAAACCTAGCGGGTGCCAATAGTCTGTTCGTGCGTGGGTCGAGGGACTAACTCCCGGACATTGTGCCTTTGAAGGGAGTTGAGTTCCTCCTGCATAGTGGCGACCCAGTCGCTGTGAAGTAGCTCTTCTTTGACATTTTTAGGTTCATTACTGGATAGGAAGGCACCAAAGGTGCAAAGGTTTTGCATGGCTTAAAGACGGGTTTAGACATCGGAATCGGGATCAGTTAGGATGTTTTTAGGAGGATGTGCTGATTTTTGTTGAAATTGTCGACGAAGAGGGGAAGAGGGTATCTCATGCTCAGCGGAGTCGAAGTCCAAATCAAGTGAGTTGAGTGGGTCAGAGACATGGTCAGAGTCATTTGAGGTATGTCTATCTTTTCCTGGGGTATTTTCATTGTGCGAGGATGGAATGCCATGAAGTCTACTGATTGAGATGGTGATGAAGTGTGGATTAGTGAGAAAATCATCAGAAGCAAAATCAAGTTGATCAGAAGATGAGCCAACATTGTTGAACTCATCGAACTTGACATGGGGGCTTTCCTCTAAGCATTACGTTCTTAAATTAATGACACGATAACCTTTGCTTTTAGGAGAGTACCTAAAAAATATACCTTCATCACTCTTGGATAAAACGTACCCAAGTTGTCCTTACCATTGTGTGTGTTATAGCATAGACATCAAAAGCGTTTGAGGTGGAGTAGGTTAGGTTTGCAATGTCGTAGTAGCTCATATGGAGTTTTGGGCAAGAAGGGGTGGATCAAGGCGCGATTCAGTATATAACAGGCTGTGTTGACTACCTCTCCCCAGTAGGACGGAGCCTGTTGACTATTAATAAGCATGGTACGTGCCATCTCGACCAAGGTCCTGTTTTTGCGTTCAGCGACTCTGTTCTGCTCTGGAGACCTTGCAGATGAAACTTGATGATCGACTTCTTTTTCCCTACAAAACCATCAAAGGACTTGTTGCAAAACTCAGTTCTGTGAGCCTCGATTTTAAACCCTATCCTATGTTGATTAGATTGATTAGGATCTAGTCGGGTTTTAGGTCCACTTATAACCTAGGATTAATAACAATGTCGTATAACATTAATTATTAAAACCTAAGCTAGCTCACTGGAACCTATTATGAATCGCCACCTAATTTTTGCCTAGATCAAATTAGGAAAGGAGAGTTTCGGTTCGGGGGCTTGATATTCGACTTAATTAGGGTTCAATTACTTTCATTACCCCTAGAAGTCATTTTCCTCTACTTAGTTTATTACGGCTTATACGAGCCCTTTTTAACCTAAGTGTGCGCTTCTGTTTTTTTTTATAATTTTTAACGTTTTTTGACAGAAAATTAAAGTGGAAACTAAGAATACCTAAACTAGGGTTTCGGAGGCAGAATTGGGTCAAATTTTGTTTACATCCGTAGCCACGGACCCCATGTCCGAGACCACGGACCCCAGTTAACCTAGTTTTACAGAAAAGTAGAATTTAAGGGAAACGAATTTTGAAAAAGTCTAGGGCCATGGACACGCTGTCCGTGGGCCCGGACATTATTTAAAAAAACCTAAATTTTGAAATTTAAAAATCCCGCAGCCGTCAGTGGGTGTCCGTGGCCACGGACAACCCGTCTGTGGTCCCAGACCATAGGTCCGAGAGATCACGGACCACCCACGGACAGGGGTTTTCTGGTGGTTCCCGACGGTGTTTTCGACTCAAATTTTATGGGTATGTAGCATGAAAGATTATAAGCACGTTAGTAATTGACAGAATTAAATTTGAAGTCAAAATTAATACGAAACTTAGCAAACAAGTATCAAGGCATTAGCTAAAACAACTAGTAATACAGTGTCCGAAAAGAGTTGGTTTGACCCCAAATTCTGAGGCAAGACTGATAAAGTCGTAGGGAGTTAGGAAAGTGGAATTTCTACCTATTTTACCTTCGGGTTTACAATGATCCTTCACACCGGGATTCGTCGAATGCTCCGTTGATGGCAGACCCGTAAGGTTTTCGAACCAAGCTTCGGGTTATTGGTTGTTCTTGCTGTTCTTCACGTTTTGGTGGTGTTTATGTGGGGTTTTGATGATTGTTGATGCTTTTGGAATTGGAAAACGAGTTTAGATGGTGATTTCGGGGGATTTTCAGTATGATTCAGGTGGCCAGGTGTTGAAAAACGTGAGGAAGAGAGGGGAGGTTGTGCTTTCTGACTTCCTAGGGTTCTTGAGCTTATGATATTCTCCTTTGATCAAAAGATTTATCCCTTTATATAGACTTTCTTAAAGATAAAGAAAATCTAGTAAAAGTAAGATTTTTTTTGGAATTTTAATTAAGTGACTTCCCAAAGGATTTTTGCTGTGAAATTTTAGCCACGTGTCAAGGATGGCAATTATGATTTTTATGAAGTGAAATCGAATTTTTTAAATGTTGGAATATTTTTAAATTCAATTTCTCGTCTGATTCAATCAGAAATTGTTAGGAAATTATTGGAAATTCAAAAAATCAAAATTCCAACGCCATTATGCTTAAAATGTCATCCTCTATCATCAGTTAAATTTTTAAAACATTCGGAGCTGATTTGAGCCACTTTTAGAGGAGAGAGAAAACTTATAGGAGGTCTTGGGAGCCTTAAAAAATTGAAAACGCCCATAACGATGACGAAACTGCTCCCAATGCCCCGGAATGCGCCGATCGAGCCAGAATCCCTCAAGACTTGATTGAAGTGTCTCTCACAACACCAAATCCTTACAGACCCTAACCAGGTGGGTCAAAATTTTGGGTACAACAGATTGCCCCCCGTCAACTAGACTTTGTAATGAATGTGAAAAGTCTAGTTGATGCTTGAGTGATGCCCCAAAATTTTGGATCTTGAACAGACCCTGCATGCCGTTGGATACTAACAAGCCGCGTTGAGCTATTCTAACGCGCTGACTACCTATAAGTGAAGTAATGTCAAGCGATTCTAAGGCGTTGACAACCTAAAGAAGTAAAAATGAGATAATGTCAAGCGACTCTAAGGAGTTGACAACCTAAAGGATGGAAATGATGTCAAGCTATTCTAAGGCGTTGACTACCTATAATGAATGAAATGGTGTCAAGCTATTCTAAGGCATTGACTACCTATAATGAATGAAATGATGTCAAGCTATTCTAAGGCGTTGACTACCTATAATGAATGAATGATGTCAAGCTATTCTAAGGCGTTGACTACCTATGATGTATGAAATGAATGCAAAATATTTGATGGAAGCAGGTAAATTGAAGAGTGATGCTAGGTCTTACTACGAGCCTAAAGGGATGATTCTAGGTCTTATAACAAGCCTAAAGGTTGGAATTATGTCTTCTAACAAGCCTAAAGGTTGGAACTAGGTCTTATGATGAGCCTAAAGGTTGGGACTAGGTATTAAAACGAGCCTAAAGGTTGGATCTAGGCCTTATAACGAGCCTAAAGGTTGGAACTAGGTCTTAAGGCGAGCCTAAAGGTTGGATCTAGGTCTTATGACGAGCCTAAAGGATTAAATGTAAGGGAGGTCTTATGGGTGTCTGGAATGATTGAATGTAAGGTAGGTCTTATGCGTTCCTAAAGGATTGGGAACGAAATTCATCCTAACTCGGTTGCTTATGGAGACCGAGACCCATCAAACTCAGTTGCTTATGGAGACTGAGATCCGACTAACTCAGTTGCTTGTGGAGACTGAGATCCGACTAACTCAGTTACTTGTGGAGATTGAGATCCATCTAACTCAGTTGCTTGTGGAGACTGAGATCCATTCTACTCGGTTGCTTATGGAGACCGAGATCCATCTAACTCAGTTGCTTGTGGAGACTGAGATCCATCTAACTCAGTTG
Source organism: Limonium bicolor (assembly GCA_023374045.1). NCBI lineage: Eukaryota > Viridiplantae > Streptophyta > Magnoliopsida > Caryophyllales > Plumbaginaceae > Limonium > Limonium bicolor. The sequence goes on from CM041778.1 coordinate 325,833,035, forward strand.
CTCGTGGAGACTGAGATCCGTTCTACTCGGTTGCTTATGGAGACCGGGATCCATCTAACTCATTTGCTTGTGGAGACTGAGATCCATCTAACTCATTTGCTTATGGAGACTGAGATCCGTTCTACTCTGTTGCTTATGGAGACCGAGATCCATCTAACTCAATTGCTTGTGGAGACTGAGATCCGTTCTACTCGGTTGCTTATGGAAACCGAGATCCGTTCTACTCTTAACTAGGCTAATTGAGAAATGCAGTATGCTTGATGATGCAAAGATGTGAAGTATGTTTTATGCAAATGATTGTGGCAAAAAGCAAATTGTCAAGGTTCCAAACATGGAAATGAAGAGGTTTATGTGGGTACTACAAAATGAAATTGAAGTGCTTGAAAAGACTGAAGATTGTCCAAAGTAAGAAATTGCTAGAAATATGCCAAACACGGCCATGATGAGATTTATGAAACTGAAGTGTTTAAAGGAAAATTGTCCAGGACAAGAAGTTTCTGAAAAAGGTGCCAATCATGGAAATATTTAAAGAAAATTATGTCTACTGAAAAGGAAAGTGAAATAATCATTTCCTGACTAAAGATTTGAGACTCGTAATTTATCTCCTAGGAGATGAACATGCCACTGGTGTGGTGTGACGTTTAATGTGGAGGCAAGGGCTTATGTGGGCCTGTGTGGTATGATGTGGAGGTAAGGGCTTATGTGGGCCTGTGTGTGATAGTGTCGGTGGTGCTTAATGTTTGGGTTTCGATTGGTGTTGTCATAGCAATTGTTGGAACCAACAATTGCCCCTAATATTTTCATTTAAGACAATATGAGCTAGAGTTCATGGCACGATCGATTGCCCTCAGTATTTTCTTTGATTAAACATGCGAACAAGTCTCATCCTCACATGGTCAAGGAATATGTCTTGATGTGGTGTTCTCTATCCTAAACTCAATGTGTTCGATGCTTGAACTCGTGCTCTCCTTTTGGTCAACACATCTCAACCATTGAATTTGACATTTGTTAGATTTACGCGTTCAACCTGCTACTTTCACGTGATTGGATTCACAACTACTAAGTCAGAAGTCTTTTAAGCTTATAACGTGGCTATGGGGTGATGAATGACAACAAGACAATGGAGGAATGTTTAGGATATGTGGAGCTATAAGGGTGACCAAAGCTACAACTTGCACCTTCTCTCGGACTTGTCTTCTTTGTCTTGAAGTCGTTTGGCTACTTCGTGATGACTTTGCTTGTGAGCTTGGAACTTGGGACTTTTGGGTTGTTCCTTGCACCTTTTTGTTTCTTCTGATTTTGGATTACTTCGAGGCTTTCCAGATTTTCCTTTCTTTGAATCTTTTTTTCCCAGGGGTTCCTATGTTTCCCGGTTTTCAACCTTGAGAGCTATTTTTTGATGTGAGCTCATGGGATCCTGTGTTGCTTTGGGACCATTTGCGGATCATTTCATTGTCTTGGTAGTGGCATTGCTTCTTTGGACTTGTGAAGTTGCTGTTTGGAAGTCGGTCTCCTTGCTTCCTTTGGTCACCGGTCGGTTGTTCATCATTGGCTGGTTTGTTTGTGGAGTTTGTGATGTTGTAAAAGAGGACGTATACGAAAAGCTCAGTGGGGGTGCCTAGGGTTTAATGTCAGGGTTCACAAGCTTTTGGTTGTGTGGTGCTGTACCTAGGTGCTTTCGTCATCCCTAATAGTTGTGTATCCGTTCTTTGTTACTTTTCATAGGTCTAAGCGTAAATTTACAAAGTGTCTCCTTCGGTCGAGTTATGCTGTTTACCTCACCTTTGAATGTGGTCTCACTAGAGCCATGTAAAATGACACGCTCATTCACTCATGGTTTTTCCGCTCAAGACACTCTCGTGAATTTCACTCAGAGACTAATTCACACGCTTAAAAAGGTTAAAGACGACGATCCCGAGCTCAGATTGCCCCCAGTATTGATTTGGGGTTTTTGACAAGCCTTTTGAAAATCCAGGTTATTTGTAAAGGGTGATTGTGTGTGTGTGGTGGTAAGTGATGATGGGGTTTTGCTGTTTTGGTGGAGTGATGTAGTGATGAAAGTAAACAGAGTGGTGGGATGCTCTTTGTGTATGGTGTTTGGATAGGCATGTTGTTATACCCAAAATTTTGACCCCCCCCTGGTTAGGGTCTGTAAGGCTTTGGTGTTATGAGAGGCACTTCAATAAAGTCATGAGGGATCCCGGCACGATCGGCACATCCCGGAGCATTGGGAGCAGTTTCGTCATCGTTAGGAGCGTTTTCGTAATTTTTAAGGCTCCCAAGACCTCTTAAGGCTTTCTCTCTCCTCCAAAAGATACTCAAATCAACTTGAAATGCTTTTAAATCTTAACCCATGATAAAGGATGACATTTTAAGCATAATGGCGTTGGAATTTTGATTTTTCGAATTTTCAATAATTTTCTAGCAATTTTCGATTGAATCTGACGAGAAATTGAATTTAAAAATATTCTAAAATTTAAAAAATTGGATTCCACTTCAGATAATCATAATTGCCATCCTTGACACGTGGCTAAAATTTCACAGCAAAATTCCTTTGCGAAGTCACTTAATAAAAATGCCAAAAAATCTTACTTTTACTAAATTTTCTTTATCTTTAAGAAAGTCTATATAAGGGATAGATCTTTTGATAAAATCAGAATCTCATAAGCTCAAGAACCCTAGGAAGTCAGAGAGCACAGCCTCCCCTCCCTCTCTCTCTCTCTCACGTTTTACAACACCTGGCCACCCGAATCATACCGAAAATCCCCCGAAATCACCATCTAAACTCGTTTTCCAATCCCCAAAGCACCAATAATCATCAAAACGCCACATAAACACCACCAAAATGTGAAGAACAGCAAGAACAACCAACACAGAAGCTTGGTTCGAAAAAATCTTTCGGGTCTGCCATCAACGGAGCACTTGACGAATCCCGGTGTGAAGAATCAATGTAAATCCGAAGGTAAAACAGGTAGAAATTCCACTTTCCTAACACTCTACGACTTTATCAATCTTGCCTCAAATTTGGGTTCAAACCAACTCTTCCTGGCTTCTGTATCTCTAATTGTTTTAGTTACTTCCTTTTGACTTGTTTTCTAAGTTTTGTGTTGATTTTGATTTCAAATTGAGATCTTTCAATCACTAACGTGTTTATAATCTTCCAGGATACATACCCATAAAATTTTAGTCGAAAACACCGTCGGGAACCGCCTGAAAACCCCTGTCCGTCGGTGGTCTGGGACCACGAACGGATTGTCCGTGACCACGGACACCCACGGACGACGGCGGGATTTGAAAATTTCAAAATTTAGGTTTTTCTAAATAATGTCCGGGCCCACGGACAGCTTGTCCGTGGCCCCGGACTTTTCAAAATTTTGTTTTTTCTTAAATTCAACTTTCTGTATAATTAGGTTAATTGGGGTCCGGGTCTCGGACCTGTGGTCCATGGCTACGGACGTAAACACAATTTGACCTAATTCTACCTCCGAAACCCTAGTTTAGGTATTTTCAGTTTCCACTTTAATTTTCTGTCAAAAATGTTAAAAATACAAAAAATCAGAAGCGCGCACTTAGGTTAAAAACGAATCGTAATAAGCCGTAATTAAACTAAGTAGAGGAAAAACGACTTTAGGGGTAATGAAAGTAATTTAAACCCTAATAAGTCGAATATCAAGCCCCCGAACCCGAACTCTCCTTTCCTAATTTGATCTAGGTTAAAATTAGGTGGCAACTCATAATAGGTTCCAGTGAGCTAGCTTAGGTTTTAATAATTAATGTTATATGACACGGTTATTAATCTTAGGTTATAAGTGGACCTAAAACCCGACTAGATCCCAATCAACTTTAATAGACATAGGATAGGTTTTAAAATCGAGGCTCACAGACTGACGACTCTGCTAGGGACAACTTCTTAATTTTAACTTGTTTAATTTTAAGAAAGAGGGCTTAACTCGAAAAATGTTTATTTATGGCTTTATTACTTTGTTTATTTACTTTTGTGCGCACTTTAATTTCTACAACCTTTGCATCATGTTAGAGCCAGGGTCCACGGCACGCAAACAGATTTCACCCCGGGACCCGTTTGAGGGTCCCCTGTCAGGGACTCACACCTTTTAGGTGATGTGAATAAGCAGGGAAAAAGAGGAGGATGTCGTCTAACCACATCCCCTTAATACCTGGGCTTTAGCCCCAAGCGTTTTCCTTGCAGTTCCCTTACCAAGCCCAATGTTTGGTCATTCAAAGACCCGACCGTAGACGCACACTTAACAGTGATGTGAAAAAAGGGGGAAGCCCAAAGAGAATAGCGTGCAAGCCCTATTCCTTTGTGGTAAACTGGGCCCACGCCTCAAGCACCTCTCTGAACCAATCCATACCCAGTTTGATTTAAGCTTCTAGTGAGGACATGTTGAATTTGTGTGGGCCTTGTTTGTCTGTATGATCGACCCACTACCAAGCCTAGAAATTGTTAGGAACTTCTCTTATATCAACCTAGCCTAACCCGAATTGGCAGCTCTATTTGTTTGCGGCCCAAATGTCCTGTTTGGTTTAATATGTGAGTCATTCAGGCTTCGGCCCAAAAGCCTAGACTTAGGTGATTGCTCTTCTGGCCCAATTTGAATTATCCAATTAGTTCTAGGCCCATAAAAAAGAAATCCACCTGAACTTGAAATAACTCACAAGTCCTGAAAATAAAATCTTTTTCGGCTTAGCAACCATCTTCTCTGGGTCAAAGAAAGTTAGGCCCATTTGTGATTTAGGGACCATTCCAGCCCATGTGCTTTACTTCAGGCCCAAACACATTCCGGCCCAAGGGCTCATTCTAGTCTAGGTAGACTTCTTATTCGGGCCCTCGCCCAAAACCCTAGATCTAGGTGTCACCTCTCAGGCCAAATCAAAGCCATCTGTTTAGATTTCAGTCCAAATTCCAGTTCATAGTCTGAAAGATACTCCAGCCCAAACACCTCATTCTCTGGGTATCCTGTCCCACTTGCTTTCAGCCTAAGTCTGTTTCGTTCTATTTTGTGAAGCGTTTTCTCACCTTAGTATCTTTCAGCCCAGCTCGCAATTTTGGAACAAAAGCACATGACCACCATTGATGCCATGGAGCAGAGACAGTGCTGCCATGGACGCCGTGGAATCTAACTACATCGCTGTTATCGAAGAGTTGAAAGCAAAGACTCTTTCCCTCGAGTCCAAACGTCAAGCTCGGGATGAGTTAGTGGACAGGCTTCTTAACACCCTTTATGACTGCATTGAAGTTGGCTCCATTAAGGTCTGAGGATCGGAGGGGAATGTCAAAGAAATTGCTACAGAACTCAGGAAAGTGACCAGACAACCGGGAGCAGCAACTTGTATCCAAAGCTGCACCCGTAAGAGAACCAGGCAACATGAGGAAGATAGTGATCGACAGTCAAGAGGACCTGGTTGGAGCGTTGGGACAGTAGAACCATCCCGATGGAGTTCTCGACGGAGAGAGTTTACAGACATCGGCCGAACACCAAGACAAGCACTTGAAGAGCTTCGAAGAAGATATCTGATGCAACCACTCGCCCTGAGGCCAGGAACTACTCATTTGGGGAAGGATCTTAATCAATTTTGTCACTTCCATCAGCTTCCCGGTCACGACACTGACCACTGCAAGTCCCTACAACACAGAATCTAGGATCTGATTGACCAAGGGCTCCAATTCTAAGAACGTGGTGGAGAGCGCAGAGCACGCGTGCCTGAGCATCATCAGAAATGTTGTTTTTTTAGTGTTTTTCTCATTAAATGCTTTTCTTTTCTTGATTAGTCGTCTTTCAACTTTTGTAGTAGTTAGTTTCCTTGATCATTTTCGGTAGTTTTTCTGAGTTTGTAATTTCCAACATTATTTTTCGTTGAATAAAACATAGTTCCATTTTCATAATTTTTGTACAAAGCATTATTCATTAATTCGAAAAACTTAAAAAAAAAGAGCACTCACGTCTTTCAAGGATCACAAAGTGATCATTTTCTGACTATGCAATGGAACGACTTGTCTCTTGTTTCTAAAAATTTGAACATGCCTTGCCAAACATCACAACTCACCCCAAAACATCCAAAACAATCCACGAAGCGGTTCCAAATCCACATCTTTTATATTGTTGTCATAAATCCCAAATCAACACTGGGGGGAATCTGAGTTTGAGTTCATCATCTTTCATCTTTTTCTAAACGCGTGAACGAGTTTCTGAGTGAGAAATTCATGAGATGTCTTGAGCAAAAAAACCATGAGTGAATGTGTGTCATTTTTACACGACTCGGGAGAGACCACATTCAAAGGTGAGGTAAACGACATAACTCCTACCGAAGAAGATAATTTATAAATTTACTCTTGGACCTGCGAAAAGTAACAAAGAGCGGATAGACAACAATCAGGAATGACGAAGCACCTAGGTATAGCACCACATAGCCACAAGCTTGTGAACCCTGACATTAAACCCTAGGCACCCCCGCTGAGCCTTTCATATATCCCTTTTTAGATATTATGAACTCCACAAAATAACCCAACCAATGATGAATGCCCGACCCGGTGACCAAAGGAGACGAGGAGTCAGACTCTCAGAAAACATTCTCATCAGTCCAAAGAAGCAACACCGCTATCAGCAAGGCGAAGTGATCCGTAAATGGTCCCAGAGTGACACAGGATCTAAAGATCTCACATCAAAACAGCTCTTGAAGCCCAAAACCGGGAAACACAAGAACTCCGAAGGCAAAGTTAAGAAAGGATAAAACAAAAAGGCAACCCAAAGTGCCTCGAAGAAATCCAAATGATAAAAAAATGAGAAATGGTGTAAAGGACGATTTCAAAAGTCCAAGTCCAGAAGCTCAAAGCAACGTCAACATGAAAAGCTAGATGACTTCAAGACAAGGAAGATGATTCTGAGAGAAGACGCATGGTACAGCTTTGGTCACCCCTTTAGCTCCACATGCCTAAAATATCCCTCCAAGGTCCTGTTGTCATTCATCACACCCCATGGCCACGTTATAAGCTTTAAAGACTTCCGACTTGATAGTTGTGTGTCCAATCACGTGAAAGTAACAGATCAAATGCTTAAATCCATCAAATGTCGAATTCAATGGTCTAAAGGTTATGACCATGAGCGAGAAATGAGTGCAAACATCAAACACGTCAAGTGTAGGTTAGAAAGCACCACATCAAAGCATAAGCCTTGACCCTGAGAGAATGAGACTTGTTCGCACGTTTAATCAGAGAAAATACTAGGGGCAATCGATCGGAACGATTGATTGCCATGAACTCTAGCTCAGGTTGTCCTAAGGAAAAATAGTGGGGGCAATTGTTGGTTCCAACAATTGCCATGACAACACCAATTGAAGCCCAAAACTTGAGCACCACCATCCCACCATAAGCCCACATAAGCCCATACCTCCACATCAAACACCACAGGCCCACATAAGCCCTTACCTCCACATCATATACCACGGGCACCTCATATGCCTTCACCTCCACATAAATTCCATGGCCCGTCATAAGCCTTGATCACCACTCAATAGATCTCCACATCATACATCACACCACACTAGGGGCATGTTCATCTCCTAGGAGATAAATTACGAGTCTGAAATTTTTAGTCAGAAAATGATGATTTCACTTTCCTTTTCAGCAGATAGATTTTTCTTTAAATATTGCCACATTTGGCACCTTTTTCAGCAATTTCTTGTCTTGGACAATTTTCCTTCAAACACTTCAATTTCATAAATCTCATCATCGCCATGTCTGGCGTATTCCTAGCAATTTCTTGCTTTGGACAAATCTGCATCATCGCCATGTTTGACACAATTTCCAGCAATTTCTTGCTTTGGACAAATCTGCATCATTGCCATGTTTGGCATATTCCTAGCAATTTCTTACTTTGGACAAATCTGCATCATCGCCATGTTTGGCATATTTTTAGCAATTTCTTGCTTTGGACAAATCTGCATCATCGCCATGTTTGGCACAATTTCCAGCAATTTCTTGCTTTAAACAAATTTTATTTCTCATCATTGCCATGTGTGGCACATTCTTCAACAGTTTCTTGCTTTGAACCAGTATTTGACATACAAATTTTTGCATACATCTCATCATCGCCATGTTTGGCCCTTTTACAATTGGTTTTCACCACATGCATTTTCACGAGACCATTATCTTTCCAACTCATTTTTAGTTCGAGACCCAGAATCAGTGCGAGATCCAGCTTTTTCTTTAGTGCGGGACCAGTGTGAGACAAGTACGAGACCAAGTATCAGCATCAGTGCAAGACAAGTACAAGACAGTGCGTAATCCAAGTTGACGGGGCAGCGGCAATAACTCCCCATCTTCATGTCAACTTTAAGGGAGAAACAGCTGGAGGGCAATGGCAATAAGTCCCCTTGGTGATCTAGAAGTTATCCTAGCACCCCAGCTGGTGGGCAGAGGCAATAAGTCCCCATAGTATACCAGCAAGGAGCATTGGAATGGATCTAGGTCTCCATAAGCAACCGAGTAGAATGGATCTTAGTCTCCATAAGCAACTGAGTTAGACGGATCTTGGTCTCCATAAGCAACCGAGTAGAACGGATCTTAGTCTCCATAAGCAACTGAGTTAGATGGATCTCGGTCTCCATAAGCAACTGAGTAGAACGGATCTCGGTCACCATAAGCAACCGAGTAGAACGGATCTCAGTCTCCATAAGCAATTGAGTTAGATGGATCTCGGTCTCCATAAGCAAACGAGTAGAACGGATCTCAGTCTCCATAAGCAACTGAGTTAGATGGATCTCGTTCTCCATAAGCAACCGAGTAGAACGGATCTCAGTCTCCATAAGCAACTGAGTTAGATGGATCTCGGTATCCATAAGCAACCGAGTAGGATGAATTTCGTTCCCAATCCTTTAGGCGCGCATAAGACCTACCTTGCATTCAATCATTCCAAATACCCATAAGACCTCATTTACATTTTATCCTTTAGGCTCATCATAAGACCTAGATCCAACCTTTAGGCTCATCATAAGACCTAGTTCCAACCTTTAGGCTCGTCATAAGACCTAGTTCCAACCTTTAGGCTTGTCATAAGACCTAGTTCCAACCTTTAGGCTTGTCATAAGACCTAGAATCATCCCTTTAGGCTCATAGTAAGACCTAGCATCACTCTTCGATTTACCTGCTTCCATCAAACATTTTGCATTCATTTCATTCATTATAGGTAGTCAATGCCTTAGAATAGCTTGACATCATTTCCATCCCTTTAGGTAGTCAACGCCTTAGAATAGCTTGACGTCACCTTACTTCACTTTAGGTAGTCAACACCTTAGAATAGCTTGACAGCATTTCATTCATTATAGGTAGTCAACGCCTTAGAATAGCTTGACACCATTTCATTCACTATAGGTAGTCAACGCCTTAGAATAGCTTGACATCATTTCCATCCCTTTAGGTAGTCAACGCCTTAGAATAGCTTGACGTCACCTCACTTCACTTTAGGTAGTCAGCGCCTTAGAATAGCTCGACCACATATCATCATTTCAGGTAGTTGACGCCTTCGAATAGTTCATCAACATCTCCTCACTTCACTTATAGGTAGTCAGCGCCTTAGAATAGCTCGACACAATTTATCAAATTTCAATAACATGCAGGGTCTTGAAAAAAATCCGAAATTTTAGGGTATCACTCAAGCATAAACTAGCCTTTTCACCTTCTTACAAAGTCTAGTTGACGGGGGCTAATCTGTTATACCCAAAATTTTGACCCTTGGTTAGGGTCTGTAAGGATTTGGTGTTATGAGAGGCACTTCAATCAAGTCATGAGGGATCCCGGCTCGATCGGCGCATCCCGGAGCATTGGGAGCAGTTTCATCATCGTTAGGGGCGTTTTCGTAATTTTTAAGGCTCCCAAGACCTCCTACAGCCTTTCTCTCTCCTCCAAAAGATGCTCAAATCAACTTTAAATGCTTTGAAATGTTACACCATGATAAAGGATGACATTCTAAGCATAATGTCGTTAGAATTTTGATTTTTAAAAATTCCAATAATTTTCTAGCAATTTTCGATTGAATCTGACGAGAAATTGAATTTAAAAATATTCTAACAATTAAAAAATTCGATTCCACTTCCAAAAAATCATAATTACCATCCTTGACACGTGGCTAAAATTTCACAGTAAAATTCCTTTGGGAAGTCACTTAATTAAAATGCCAAAAAATCTTACTTTTACTAGATTTTCTTTATCTTTAAGAAAGTCTATATAAAGGGATAGATCTTTTGATAAAATCATAATCTCATAAGCTCAAGAACCCTAAGAAGTCAGAGAGCACAGCCTCCCCTCTCTCTCACGTTTTTCAACACCCGGCCACCCGAATCATACCGAAAATCCCCTGAAATCACCATCTAAACTCGTTTTCCAATCCCCAAAACACCAATAATCATCAAAACCCCACATAAATACCACCAAAATGTGGAGAACAGCAAGAACAACCAACAACCAGAAGCTTGGTTCGAAAATCTTTCGGGTCTGCCATCAACGGAGCACTTGACGAATCCCGGTGTGAAGAATCATTGTAAATCAGAAGGTAAAACAGGTAGAAATTCCACTTTCCTAACTCCCTACGACTTTATCAATCTTGCCTCAAAATTTGGGTTCAAACCAACTCTTCCTGGCTTCTGTATCACTAATTGTTTTAGCTACTGTCTTGTTACTTGTTTGCTAAGTTTCATGTTGATTTTGATTTCAAATTGAGATCTTTCAATCACTAACGTGTTTATAATCTTCCAGGCTACATACCCATAAAATTTGAGTCGAAAACACTGTCGGGAACCGCCTAAAAACCCCTGTCCGTGGGTGGTCCGAGACCTCAGACCTATGGTCCGGGACCACAGACGGATTGTCCGTGGCCACGGACACCCACGGACGGCGGTGGGATTTTAAAATTTCAAATTTTAGGTTTTTCTAAATAATGTCCGGGCCCACGGACAGCTTCTCCGTGGCCCCGGACTTTTCAAAATTTCATTTTTTCTTAAATTCAACTTTTCTGTATAATTAGGTTAATTGGGGTCCGTGGTCTCGGACCTGGGGTCCGTGGAAACGGACGTAAACAAAATTTGACCTAATTCTGCCTCCGAAACCCTAGTTTAGGTATTTTCAGTTTCCACTTTAATTTTCTGTCAAAAAGTGTTAAAAATACAAAAAAATCAGAAGCGCACACTTAGGTTTAAAACGATTCGTAATAAGCCGTAATTAAATTAAGTAGAGGAAAACGGCTTCTATGGATAATGAAAGTAATTTGAACCCTAAATAAGTCAAATATCAAGCCCCCGAACCCAAACTCTCCTTTCCTACTTTGATCTAGGTTAAAATTAGGTGGCGACTCATAATAGGTTCCAGTGAGCTAGCTTAGGTTTTAATAATTAATGTTATATGACACGGTTATTAATCTTAGGTTATAAGTGGACCTAAAACCCGACTAGATCCCAATCAACTTTAATCGACATAGGATAGGGTTTAAAATCAAGGCTCACACATGTTCACCCTTTTGGAAGCAAAAGACGAATCGTTTTGCTCTATTGCCAGGAGATGATTATTTCATGCGCCTTTATCAAAAGACATACTCAAACCAATTTTTTTTGTTTTTTCGTTTTGCTAGAGAAAAAGCATTTATTTACAAAGTATTTATACATGACTTTCTTAAAGATGTGAACAATGCAAGAGTTTTATTAATGGAAAATATATTCAACAATGCTGAGTACATACTTCCAAAAGCTATCTAAAATTAACTGAATGGAAAAATCGAATGGAAACTAGATATCCTAAAATCTAAACTGTGAGCTGCGAAATGATAAGGACTTCTAGTAAGAACATCTTCCTAAATATCGCTGTATTCGGAGAACTGAAATCCCTGGTCGTAAAGGTCCTGGATCGTGTGCCTCAAAGCCTTGCAATCATCGGTGTCATGGCCGGGTAATTGGTGGTACTGGCAAAACTGACTTAGATTCCTTCCTTTCTAAGGGACCCCCGGCCGGGGGGTGAGTGGTTGTAGCATATTTCGCTCCTGGAGCTTTTTAAATGCCTGGCTCAATGGTTGGCCGATGTCTGTGAACTCTCTCTGACGGAGTTTCTTTCTAGGTGGCTCTGCTGCTCCAATGGCCCAACCTGACTCTCTTAGCCGTCGAGCGGTGTTTACCTCATGCTGCCTAGTTCTCTTTTGGATGCCTCTTTGGATGCAAGCTGCTGTCCTTGAACCATTTCCGGTGTTTTCTGAGTCCCCAAGCTTTAATTCTCCCTTATGGATCAATTCCTCTAGGACACCAACTTGTCCCATCAGCAAGTCGAAATTAGGAAAGTATGTGAATTTCAGCTTGTCATTGTATTGCTTCTGCATACCATTCAGATTTGCTCCTGTTCGTCCATCTTTGTGAGCATGGCGGCTGCCTTCATCCTCCAACGCTTGATGAAGTCAGACATTGATTCACCTTCTGTTTGTCGTGTGCTTGCAAGATCAGCCCTGGTGACTTCAAAACTTCTAGCGTACTCAAAATGATGCAGAAAAGCTTCACATACCTCCTCGTAGGTCTTGGTATTCATCCTTCGGGCTATGTACCAACGCTGAGGAGTCTCATCAAGGTACCGAGCAAATACTTTGGCCTTCTACATGTTGTTTAGCATAAGGATGGACATTTCTCTATCGAACATTGCCAAATGAAGTTGTGGGTCAGAGGAACCCTTGTACAGAGGAAGTGTTGGCAACTTCAACTTTGGAGGGAGATCGACCTCGGGATACAGTCCAATGGAAAAGTAGTCAAAACTGGCTGGCTTGTTGGCCTTCTCCATGCACTCAATCTTTTTCAGCATCCCATTGAATTCTACGGCTAACTGGGCATCCGTATTGATTGGACTTCCTCCTTTTGCCATGCTTGGGATTCGGGCCTACCTGTCTCCAAGGTGTCCATTATTAGCTAACAAGAGGAAGTGGGCTGCTTCACAAGGTAGATCAAAGACCGGAACAGGCTTGGACTGAAAGCAAGTGGGCTAAGATACCCAGAAAATGAGATGTTTGGGCCGGGGTATTTTTCAGACTGTGAATTAGAATTTGGACTGGAATCTATATAGATGGCTTTGATTGGGCCTGAGAGGTGACACCTAGATCTAGGGTTTTGGGCTAGGGCCCGGATAAGAAGTCTACCTAGACTAGAATGAGCCTTTGGGCTGGAATGTGTTTGGGCCTGAAGTAAAGCGCATGGACTGGAATGGTCCCTAAATCACAAATGGGCCTAACTTTCTTTGGGTCAGAGAAGATGGTTGCTAAGTCAAAAAAGATTTTATTTGCAGAACTTATGAGTTATTTCAAGTTCAGGTATATTTCTTTTTATGGGCCTAAAACTAATTGGATAATTCAAATTGGGCTAGAAGAGAAATCACCTAAGTCTAGGCTTTTGGGCCGAAGCCCGAATGACTCACATATTAAACCAAACAGGGCCTCTGGGCCGCAAACAAATAGAGCTGACAATTCAAGTTGGGCTAGGTTGATGTAGGAGAAATTCCTATCAGTTTCTAGGCTGGGTAGTGGGCCGATCACACAAGCAAACAAAGCCCACACAAATTCAACATGTCCTCACTAGATGTTTAAATCAAACCGGGTATGGATTGATCCGGAGAGGTGCTTGGGGCATGGGCCCAGGTCACCACAAAAGAAAAGGGCTTGCATGCTATTCTCTTTGGGCTTCCCTACTCTTTTCACATCACCTGAAGGTGTGCGTCTACGGTCGGGTCTTTGACTGACCAAACAATGGGCTAGGTAAGGGCACTGCCAGGAAAACGCTTGGGGCTAAGGCTCAGATATTAAGGGGATGTGGTTAGACGACATCCTCCTCTTTTCCCCCGCTTATTCACATCACCTAAAAGGTGTGAGTCCCTAACACGGGACCCTCAAACGGGTCACGGGGTGAAATCGGTTTGTATGGACCCTCACTCTCATATGATGCAAAGGTGCAGGGAATTAAAGTGCGCACAAAGGTAAACAAACAATGTAATAAAAGCCAAAAATAAACATTTTCGAGTTAAGCCCTCTTTCTTAAAATTAAACAAGTTAATATTAAGATTTTTTCCCCAGCAGAGTCACCAGTCTGTGAGCCTCGATTTTTAAACCCTATCCTATGTTGATTAGATTGATTAGGATCTAGTCGGGTTTTAGGTCCACTTATAACCTAGGATTAATAACTATGTCATATAACATTAATTATTAAAACCTAAGCTAGCTCACTGGAACCTATTATGAGTCACCACCTAATTTTTACCTAGATCAAATTAGGAAAGGAGAGTTTGGGTTCGGGGGCTTGATATTCGACTTAATTAGGGTTCAATTACTTTCATTACCCCTAGAAGTCGTTTTTCCTCTACTTAGTTTAATTACAGCTTATTACGAGTCGTTTTTAACCTAAATGTGCGCTTCTGTTTTTTTTAATTTTCAATGTTTTTTGACAGAAAATTAAAGTGGAAACTAAGAATACCTAAACTAGAGTTTGAGAGGCAGAATTAGGTCAAATTTTTTTTACGTCCGTAGCCATGGACCCCATGTCCCAGACCACGGACCTTAGTTAACCTAGTTTACAGAAAAGTTGAATTTAAGGGAAAAACATAAAATTTGAAAAATCCGGGGCCACGGACACGCTGTCCGTTGGGCCCGACATTATTTAAAAAAACTAAATTGAAATTTAAAAATCTCACTACCGTCCGTGGGTGTCCGTGGCCACGGACAACCCGTCCGTGGTCCCGAACCATAGGCCCGAGGTCACGGACCACCCACGGACAGGGGTTTTCTGGTGTTCCCGATGGTGCTTTCGACTCAAATTTTATGGGTACGTAGCCTGAAAGATTATAAGCACGTTAGTAATTTAAAGAATTCAATTTGAAGTCAAATTAATACGAAACATAGCAAACAGTAACAATGCACTAGCTAAAACAACTAGTAATCAGAGGCCGAAAAGAGTTGGTTTGAACCCCAAATTCTGAGGCAAGACTGATAAAGTTGTAGGGAGTTAGGAAAGTGAACGTCTACCTATTTTCCTTCGGGTTTACAATGATCTTTCACACCGGGATTCGTTGAATGCTCCGTTGATGGCAGACCCGAAAGGTTTTTGAACCAAGCTTCTGGTTTTGGTTGTTCTTGCGTTATTCACGTTTTGGTGGTGTTTATGTGGGGTTTTGATTGTTGATGCTTTGGAATTGGAAAACGTTTAGATGGTGATTTCGGGGGATTTTCGGTTGATTCGGTCGGGTGGTGTCGGATGTTGAAAAATGTGAGGAAGAAGGGAGGCTGTGCTTTTTGGCTTCCTAGGGTTCTAAGCTTATGAGATTCTCCTTTGATCAAAAGATTTATCCCTTTATATAGACTTTCTTAAAGATAAAGAAAATCTAGTAAAAGTAAGATTTTTGTTTTTGGAATTTTAATTAAGTAACTTCCCAAAGGAATTTAGCTGTGAAATTTTAGCCACGTGTCAAGGATGGCAATTATGATTTTTCTGAAGTGGAATCTAATTTTTTAAATGTTGGAATATTTTTAAATTCAATTTCTTGTCATATTCAATCAGAAATTGCTAGGAAATTATTGGAAATGCGAAAAATCAAAATTCCAACGCCATTATGCATAAAATGTCATCCTCTATCATGGGTTAAAATTTAAAAACATTCAGAGCTGATTTGAGCCACTTTAAGAGGAGAGAGAAAGCTTATAGGACATTTTGGGAGCCTTAAAATTTACGAAAACGCCCCTGACGATGACGAAACTGCTCCCAATGCCCCGGATTGCGCCGATCGAGCCGGAATCCCTCAAGACTTGATTGAAGTGTCTCTCACAACACCAAATCCTTACAGACCCTAACCAGGGGGGTCAAAATTTTGGGTATAACAAGTTCCCTGGCCAGTTCTCAGAGTTTTCAATGTAAATGAAAATTTGGTGACCAGAACTTTATGAAGGTTTGTAAACATAGTGAAGGTTTCATCTTTAGCAGACAAAAAAATGACCCAGGTCCATCTAGAGTAGTCATCGACTCTGACCAAAATGTACCTCTTACCACTTCGACTCTGAGTACACATGGGACCAACAAGTTCCATGTGGAGTAATTCCAATGGGGAGTTAGTAGAGAGAGTTGACTTACTTTTAAAGGACGATCGAGTGTGTATACCTTTTATACATGCTTCACAGACCGTGTCTGTGTCGGGTAGGCCAACCACTAGGTCCTTACTCCTAAGTTTATTCAATAACTGGTGATTTGCATGACCAAGTCTGGTGTGCCAAAGTAGTTGATTATTGGAGTGAGAATTCAGACAAACTTGGTCATCCGGGTTTATTGAGTTCAAGCACATTTTGTAAAGGTTTCCTTCTCTACGTCCAATGGCTTTCAATGATCCTTTATGCTCATTAAAAACTTTACAATCCAAATATGAGAAAAGTACCAAATTAAATCTATCACAGATTTGAGAAATACTCAACAGACTATGTTGAAGTCCAATGACCATGTGAGCCTCGATTTATAAACCCTATCCTATGTTGATTTATGTTAATTAGGATCTAGTCGGGTTTTAGGTCCACTTATAACCTAAGTTTAATAACTATGTCATAAAACATTAATTATTAAATCCTACGTTAGCTCACTGGAACCTATTATGAGTCGCCACCTAATTTTGACCTAGATTAAATTAGGAAAGGAGAGTTCAGGTTCCGGGGCTTGGTATTTGACTTATTTAGGGTTCAATACTTTCATTACCCCTAGAAGTTGTTTTTCCTCTACTTAGTTTAATTACGGCTTATTACAAGTCATTTTAACCTAAGTGAACGAACTTTTGTTTTTTTTTTTTTTAACATTTTTTTACAGAAATTAAAAGTGAAATTGATATTACCTAAACTAGGGTTTCGGAGACAGAATTAAGTCAAATTTTGTTTCCGCCCTTAGCCACGGACCTAATGTCTAAGCCCACGTACCCTAGTTAACCTAGTTGTACAAAAAAGTCGAATCGAAAAGAAAACAGAATTTTAAAAAGTCCGGGGCCACGGACAGGACGTCCGTGGGCCCGGACATAAGTTGAGAAAACCTAGAAAATTCAAAAATTTAAATCCCGCCGCCGTCCGTGGGTGTCCTTGGCCACGGAAAACCCGTCCGTGGTCCAGGACCACATGTCTGAGGTCCCAGACCACCCACGGACGGTGGGTTTTTGATGATTCCCAATGGTGTTTTCGGCTAAAAATTATGGGAATGTATCCTGAAAAAAGATTTACAATATGTTATAATTCAAAAGTACTCAATTTGATGTCGAATTAAGCATGAAACTTAACAAACAAGTAAGTAGGCAAAAACTGAGACAAACGGCAATTCAAAAGCTGTAAAAGGTTAGTTTGCAGCCAAAATTTGACAGAAGACTAATGAAGTCATAGGGTTTCAAAAAAGTATGATTATAACCTGCTTTAGCTCCTGGATCAATGAAACTCTTCACGTCGGGATTCTTTCAGGGCTCCGTTGAAGTCGTTTTTGGATTGAGTTCGAACCCGACTTCTTACAATTGATTGTAAACGGTGTTCTTCATGTTTTGGTGGTGGTTTGATAATTGTTTGATGATTGTTGATGTGGAGGGAGTTGAAAGAAGTGGTTAGGTGTTGATTTTGAGAGAGTTCTGATGTGATTTTGAGGGTCCGGAGTGCAAAAATGAGAGAGAGTTGTGACGGCCATGCTTGCTGACGTTATAGGGTTCTTGGAGCTCTGATTTGATCAAGGGATAAGGTCCCTTATATAGGCTTCCTTAAAGATAGAAAAATCCGGTAAAAACCGAGATTTACCGACGTTGTAGCTCAAGGGCTTCCACAATGAATTTGACTATGAACTTTTAACCATGTGTAAAGGATGATATTTCTGATTTTTCCAAGGTGGAATCGAATTTTTTGGATATTGGAATATTTTTAAATTCAATTTCTCGTCAGATTCAATCGGAAATTACTAGAAAATTATTGAAAATTCGAATAATCAAAATTCTAAAGCCATTATGCTTAAAATGTCATCCTCTATCATGGGTTAAATTTTCAAAACATTCCGAATTGATTTGAGCCGCTTTTAGAGGAGAGAGAAAGCTCGTAGGGGGCTTAGAAGCCTTGAAAAATTACAAAAATACCCCTAAAGATGACTAAGTTGCCCCTGATGCCCCAGAATGCGCCGATTGAACCGAGAATCCTTGTTGTTTGACAAAACTACCCTTTTTGCACCTGTGCCTCAAGAGACTCTCCTTTGGGGGGTTAAAATTTTGGGTATAACAGATTGCCCCCCGTCAACTAGACTTTGTAATGAATATGAGAAGTCTGGTTGATGCTTGAGTGATGCCCCAAAATTTTAGATCGTGAACAGACCCTGCATGTCGTTGAAGACTAACAAGTTGTGTCGAGCTATTCTAAGGCGCTGACTACCTATAAGTAAAAGTAATGTCAAGCGATTCTAAGGCGTTGACAACCTAAAAGATAAAGTAATGTCAAGCGATTCTAAGGCATTGACAACCTAAAAGATGAAGTAATGTCATGCGATTCTAAGGCATTGACAACCTAAAAGGATGACGTGATGTCAAGCTATTCTAGGGTGTTGACTTCCTATAATGAATGAGATGATGTCAAGCTATTCTAAGGCGTTGACTACCTAAAGTGAATGAAATTATGTCAAGCTATTCTAAGGCATTCACTACAGTGAATGAAATGGTGTCAAGCTATTCTAAGGCGTTGACTACCTATAATGAATGAAATGATGTCAAGCTATTCTAAGGCGTTGACTACCTATAGTGAATGAAATGATGTCAAGCTATTCTAAGGCGTTGACTACCTATAATGAATTAAAATGATGCCAAGCTATTCCAAGGCGTTGACTACCTAAAAATGATGAAAATGATGCCAAGCTATTCTAAGGCATTGACTACGTGAAAATGATGAAAGTGAAATAATGTGCAGATGCAGGAATGCTGATATGCTAGCGATGTTAATGATGCTGATGGTGTTGATGATGTTGATGATGCCGATGATGCTCGGATGCTTCTAGGGACCGAAACCCGTGCCAATGTTCCTGGCTTGACCCATTGTGGACTTATTGTCATTGCCCCCAAGCCGGTGTGCAGGGATAACTCTTGGTAAAAACCCTGGGGACTTATTGCCATCGCCCACCATTCATTGATCCCGAAATAAGTTGACATCGCACATGAGGATTTATTGCCATCACCTCTCCAACTTTTCTATCGCCAGGTCTTGTGACGTGCCTGGATAATGCAAATGCACCTATATGAATGAAATGAATGCAATGTGTTTGATGGAAGCAAGTAAATAAAGAGTGATGCTAGGTCTTACTACGAGCCAAAGGGGATGATTCTAGGTCTTATGACAAGCCTAAAGGTTGGAACTAGGTCTTATGACGAGCCTAAAGGTTGGAACTAGGTCTTATGATGAGCCTAAAGGTTGGAACTAGGTCTTATGACGAGCCTAAAGGTTGGATCTAGGTCTTATGACGAGCCTAAAGGTTGGAACTAGGCCTTATGACAAGCGTAAAGGTTGGAACTAGGTCTTATGACGAGCCTAAAGGTTGGATCTAGGTCTTATGATAAGCCTAAAAGTTGGAACTAGGTCTTATGACGAGCCTAAAGGTTGGATCTAGGTCTTATGACAAGCCTAAAGAATGGAACTAGGTCTTATGACGAGTCTAAAGGTTGGATCTAGGTCTTATGACAAGGCTAAAGGTTGGAACTAGGTCTTATGACAAGCCTAAATGTAACACCCCATCTCCAAATACAGTGATCGTCGCCCTAAGTCCATATCGTTCATTAACAACGCAGCGGAAAAGTTCTACTTAATTGGTGTTACCGCCGTTAGTCACCCACGTGACTAACTAGGCCTATTCTCTTACAAGTCACGATCTGACTAACCGGATAATTACTCGAGCATCTATACAATACAATCCATAAACCACAACTTATACCGAGTATCTCATATCCTATACATCATACTAACATCTCATCCATTTACTAAACGAGTGTACATGCACAACTCGTGTAACAAATGTAAAAGCAACCCGAAGTACTCTACCCGCTCCTACTCTCAGGACGGACGTCTTCTGCTATTCACCTGCAAAATAAACAGTTGCTCCCGAGAGGGTCATCACATTTGCTGATACGATTCCCCTATAGCCCCCAAGCTAACGGGGCTACGACGACTAATTGTCGATAGCATGGAGTTTATTAGATACACAACATAAGTAAGAAGTGCAATAAACAACAAGCCACATATGAACAAACATAGTTCACACATAATGAACGACTTATAAGCGTTCCCGTAATAAGTGAGTTAATCATTTAACTCCTTAAGGTATGATCTCTCTTAATCTTAGTCCTTTCTTATCTTACCTCAATCGTAATCCTTATTTCAAATCTTATCTCAATTAAGACAACCGTTCTTTAATTAGAACTGATTGTACCTTAGTTCGTTGTTTATTTTTGTCGGGTTGTTATTAACCCTAGCTAGTGAGTTATCAGCTCCACTAGTTTAATAAACAATATTTCTTAAGTTATGAGGGGTGTAGGCTTGACCCTCCTGTGCCAACTGAATTTGCCTCCCACCTTGAGCTGTTCATCCGTGGTGGTCGAGTCTATTTGTCGACTCTAGGCGACGAGTCATAAGACAAGTCAAACGGAAGACGGATCTGATGTCGATGCCGACCTCCTTCCTTAACATGCATGACCGGAGTCAGTCCCGGATTCCTCACTCCCAAGTTCTAGTTAGTAGAAGTCTCATAGTCAATGTTTGTTAGTTAACCTCTTTCGGTTACTAATAAAACAATATTAGGGTGTGTTCCTTATTTTCATATAACACTTTACTAAACATTGTTAGTAAGTTCTCAAGGTAAAGTTGTGTTAGTGCGTCACAATCACACAACAAACATAATATTCCGGTTGCATGCTTTATCTTGTTTAGTCGGCACACATAAACAAATAGCACACAAGCCGAGGGACATCTCGTTAACAAGCAGGCTACAAGAAAACCATACCGTACACCGGAGATTGGCTAGCTCTTAATTCCACGTTCGCCTAATCTGCCGAACGCCTCTGACTATCTAGATCTGTAACCAGAACTAGTATTAGTATCCCGTGTCTTAGAACTAGTTTGGTTCTCTTTTCAACTTAATTCCTAGGTTAACCCGGGTGTAATAGTTTACCGTTAAACGGGTTCGTTCATTTAAGTGTTTTCCAAGCTCAATTCAAATTCATTAACATACTAACATCGTTAACAGTTATTTGGTTGCACAGTTACCAACTTTAGACTTATACGAACCTTGTATTAGGTTTTCGTTTTTTTCACTATTCATCCATATTTCACTATTCATTTATACGGTCTCATATTCTACTATTCATTTATACGGTCTCGTATTTTACTATTCACCATATTTCACTATTCACATATACGTCTCGCATTTTACTGTTCACGTATATGTCTCGTATTTTACTGTTTACGTATATGTATTTCCTATTCATGTATATGGATATTATTCACGTATACGAGTACTATTCATGTATACCAAAAATTTTCATATACGTCCGTATGATACTCCGTATCATACGTATTTATTTCTCTTTCCAATATAACTTGTATTTTCACTAAAAATCCTTTAATATTGATTTCTTCTATTTTTCTTAAATTACGGGTATACCCGTCGTATACCCCAAGTTATATACGGGTCTCGTTGAACCCCGTGTTAACTCTGTTTCTTTTACAATTTGTTTTTAAATTCGTTATTTAATTTCCTTAACCTTCTAAACACATAAAAATGTGTTATTTACATTTCTTACCCATAACTTTCTTTTAATTTCTATTTTACTCATAAACTTGTTATTTTAATCTCTAATTTCTTCCAATGTCTTTCTTAATTATTTCTTCTATACTTTTGGTCAATTACCAAAATATACCCAAGTTTGACTAGTCTTTTACGGTTAAACCCCCTAACTTTCTAGAATTTACAATATTACCCCTAAAGTTAATTTATCTTAACTTTTTATTCCTTAAACATTTTATTACCTAATATTTTGCCATAATTTTTATTCTAACTCTCTAAAATTCCATATTGACCCCATTAATTTTTGGCAATCACCATTAGGTACCAAAACCTCTTAAATTTTACATATTACTCTTAATTATACTAATTCCTTTAATTTAACTAAGTTAGATAATTTTTCTAACTCATTAATAACCCCTTAATTTTCGGCCATATTGAAAATTCATAATATATGAATTTTTCTTGTATATTATGATAGCTTATATTGAAGCTTATATCATAAGGAGTATAAATCTATTTTAGATTTACAAGATATTAACATTTAATGTGTCAAAAATTAAATCTAACACACTTATAATTTCGGCAATAATAAACAAGATGAACAATATGTTAGATCATATATAGATCAACAATTAGAACTCTGAAATAGGTAGTTGTAGGATTTACCTTGTATATTAACCATTAGCTTAATATTTAAGCTTGATTTCCTTAGAAATTTTAACAGCAATTTGCTAGAGAAATTGGCTCCAAAATCATAGAATAAGATGAAGTAAGGAGAGTTAGTAACCCTAGGCACTCGGCCTTGATGAAAATGAAAGAACAAAGAGTTTCCAAGAAGGCAATGTTTTACCTCAAGAATCAAAGGCACTTATTCATGATTTTTACTCAGAGTTTGGAGACACATGAGCTATGGATGGAAATATCTTCGAATGAGGATTCCGACGAGATATCAAGCTTATTATTTGGAGTTAAGATGAGAAAGTTATGATTTGTGCAAGACAAGGTGTTCTTTAAGGTTCTAATCTAAGAACATTGAAGCTTTTGTGATGTTTCTTCAAAGGGAGGAGGAGCTACGAGTTTGAGAGCTCTCATAATGATAGGTAAGTGTCTGATTGATGAATTACTCATGGGATAAGGTGATAAGGCACTCATGGAAAGTCATGGTAGGTGTAATAGTAAGTAAAAAGCATTTTAACACCTTTAATGACTCATCACCCATGTCGGCAGCATTAGACACCATTTGGTCTGATTTTTTTGTTTCTCCCTTATATTTATGTAATACTAGATGCATTAATCTCGTTCATAAGGACTTATACCATGTGTTAGGTATGTTACATAGCCAAAAATGCTTAACACACCATTTTATGTGCTTCCGGG
Source organism: Limonium bicolor (assembly GCA_023374045.1). NCBI lineage: Eukaryota > Viridiplantae > Streptophyta > Magnoliopsida > Caryophyllales > Plumbaginaceae > Limonium > Limonium bicolor. The sequence continues at coordinate 325,856,237 of CM041778.1, forward strand.
TTCACATTGATTATGCAATTTGTTTTGGCTAGTTTAAATGTGTCCTTAGTATATTTACAACCTTTAGATACTTTTTTCATGAAATAGAATGTTGCTCATTCTAATTTAAACCAAGTCGTTTAGTGGTTTCTCCTTGACTTTCGTCAGTTTAGTACCTGTTTTACTGTGGACTTTGCATACTTAATTTGTGTGTATACATAATGGCTCCTATGACCATTTCATTTTTGTTCCCTTATTTCTTTATGGTATTTAGGCTCATTAGCCTTTTCGTTCCATGTATACATGCTTAAAGCATATTTTTCTTTAAAGCTCATTTTTGTGCTCTAAGGTGCAGTTTCGGTTTAAACGCTAATTCCACTTAATGAATATTACTAATCTTAGGGGTATTTCACATTTGAAATCTCGTGGGAACTAATTGGTAATTCCCTAATTTATTTGTGCTCTTTAAAACACCTTTTTCTCTAATTGTTCTTAAAGCATATTTTGGTGTAAATTATTGTTTAACACTCTTCTAATGTTTCTAAGGCACGTTCTAGCCTTAGTATATCCTAATTAGATAGTTAATTAATATATTAAGGTTTGGGGTATTTCACTAAAGGTTGGATCTAGGTCTTATGACAAGCCTAAAGGTTGTAACTAGGTCTTATGACGAGCCTAAAGGTAATTCTAAGTAAAATGAGTTAAGTGTATGGTGGGTTAGGTCTTACCATGGGCCTAAATGAATGTAGAAGGGTTAAGGTTTATCTCGACCTGGAGATTGTATGACAAAGAGGTAGGACTCATAACGGGCCTGAGGAAATTTGATGTAGAGGTAGGGCTTAAGATGGGCCTGAGGAAATTTGATGTGGAGGTAGGGCTTAGGACGGGCCTGAGGATTTTTGGATGTGGAGGTAAGGCTTAGGACGAGCCTGTGGATTTTTTGATGTGGAGGTAAGGCTAAGGACGGGCTTGAGGATTTTTGGATGTGGAGGTAGGGCTTAGGATGAGCCTGTGGATTTTTGGATGTGATGGTAAGGCTTAGGATGAGCTTGTGTGATATGAGGCGGGTTTGAAACTTTTGGGTTTTAGGATTTTGGGCCTCAATCGGTGTCGTTGTTGCAATTGATGGAACCAACAATGGCCCCTAGTATTTTTCCTTAAGGCAACCTGAGTCTTTTAGGATTTTATGGCAATCGATCTGAACGATCGATTACCCCCAGTATTTTCTTTGATTAATTGCACAAAAACAAGTCTCACTCTCACAAGGTCAAGGTTTATCTTAATGTGGTGCTTTTTATCCTACACTCAAAGTGTTTGATGTTTGCACTCATGCTCTCCTTTTGGTCAAAACATCTCAACCATTGAATATGACATTTGTTAGATTTACGCGTTCAACCTATTAGTTTCACGTGATTGGATACACAACTACTAAATTGGAAGTCTTTTAAGCTTATAACGTGGCTATAGGGTGTGATGAATGACAACGGGGTCATGGAGGAATGTTTGGGATATGTGGAGCTATAAGGGTGACCAAAGCTACAACTTGCACCTTCTCTCGGACTTGCCTTCTTTGTCTTGAAGTCGTTTAGGTACTTCGTGATGACTTCACTTGTGAGCTTGGAATTTAGGACTTTTGGGTTGTTCCTTGCACCTTCTCTCTTTCTTCCGATTTTAGATTTCTTCGAGGCTTTTCAGATTTGCCTTTCTTTGAATCTATTTTTTCCTCGGGGTTCTTGTGTTTTCCGGTTTTGAACTTTGAAAACTGTTTTTGGATGTGAGCTCATTTGGATCCTGTGTCACTTTGGGACCATTTGCGGATCTTTTTGTCATGCTGGTAGCAGTTTTGCTTCTTTGGACTTGTGAAGTTGCTGTTCGGAAGCGGGCTCCTTGCTTCCTTTGGTCACCGGTTCGGTTATTCATCATTGGCTGGCTTGTTTTGTGGAGTTTATAATGTTGTAAAAGAGGACATATACGAAAAGCTCAGCGGGGTGCCTAGGGTGTAATGTTAGGGTTCACAAGCTTTTGGATGTGTGGTGCTATACCTAGGTGCTTCGTCATCCCTAATAGTTGTGTATCCGTTCTTTGTTACTTTTCATAGGTTTAAGCGTAAATTTACAAGATGTCTCCTTCGGTCGGAGTTATGCCGTTTACCTTGCTTTTGAATGTGATTTCTCTGGAGTCGTGTAAAAATGACACGCTCTTTCACTCTTGATTTTACCGCTCAAGGCACTCTCTTGAAGTGTACACTAAGAGACTTGTTTGCACGTTTGAACAAAAGCACTAAACATTATTGTTCCTTAACTCGGATTGCCCCCAGTATTATTTTAAGGTCTTTTGACAAGCCTTTTGGATACCCGGGTTATTTGTGGAAGGTGGTTGTATGATGAATGATGATGGTGAGTGGTGATGGGGTGATCTTGTGGATGGGTGATGGTGATTTTGTGATAGCAAATTTTTGGCTTTATGTATTTGGTGAAATGTTGAGAAAGTGGAGTGGTGAGACACATGGGGTGTATATGATGAAGGTGGTGTTTGTATGAGGAGCTGTGGTGAGTATGGACAGAGTGATGAGGTTGCTCGTTTTCTTTTTTTTAATGAATGGATAATGCTTTGCATGGAAATTGTAAAAATGGAACCATGTATTATTCAATGTAAAAATGATGTTGGAAATTACGAACTCGGGAGAGCTACCAAAAATAATAAAGGGGACTAACTACTACGAAAGTCGAAAGGTGACTAATAAAAAGAAATCTATTTAATGGAAAAGCAAAACAATGCTTAAAGACTACAAACTCTAATGAGACCCGGGCATGGATGCCCTGCCTACACTTTCATGTCCTTGAAATTGATGCCCTTGATTGATGAGATCTTGGATTGTGTCTCAAAGCCTTGCAATCATTGGTGTCATGGCCGGGTAATTGGTGGTACCAACAAAATTGACTTAGATTCCTTCCTTTTTTAGGGTCCCCAGGTCGGGGAGTGAGAGGTTGTAGCATGTTTCGTTCCTGGAGCATTGTAAATGCCTGGCTCAATGGTTGGCTGATCTCTGAAAATTCTCTCCGACGGGAGTTCTGTCGGGGTGGTTCTACTGCTCCAATGATCCAACCTGGTTCTCTTTGACCGGCATTCGCCTCATGCTGCCTAGACCTTTTCCGGGTGCAACTTTGGATGCGAGCTGCTGTCTTATTGTCTACTTCTAGCTTCCCAATTGCTGTTCTGAGCTCTGTGGCAATCTCCTCGACATTCCCTTGCGATCCTGGGCTCCAAAGTAGCCGACTTTAATATGGTCGTGAAGAGAGCTAAGAAGCCTACTCACTAGTGCATCCTAAGGTTGACGTCTGGCCTCCAGGGAAAGGGCCTTTGCCTTCATTTCTTCGATTGCGGCGACGTAGTTCGACTCCATTGCATCCCTGACAGCACTATGTCTCCGCTCCATGGCAGCCATCATGGCTTATAGTTCAACTCGGCCATTCTCTCTTGCATTAGCGGCTCTATGAAAGTACACATCCCGAGAGTTGATCTTGTTTCTTAAGTCTTCTAAGGCTTCTACCATGGCTTTTAGCCTAAGCTCTATTTCTGCCATTCTATCCTCTACTGTAACTGGCCTTCCTTTTCCCTCCATGCTTGTGATGACAGTTTACCTGTTTTCAAAATGTCGTCTGTCAAAAAATAAAAGAGGCCTGGACTGAAGTTCCGGGCCGGGAAGGAGTACTTGATAAAATGGTGTTCTAATTTAAAACTTGTTTGGGCTGAGTAATCTGATTAGGCCTAAAAGATGACACATAAATCTAGATTTTTGGGCCAAAGCTCGAGTGAAAAGTTTTCCTAGACCAAAATGGGCCTTGAAATGAAGAGGTCTGATGGATTTTCATGGATTGCTTTAGGTGGATTATTTTTCATGGGCCCAGAACAAAATTGATAATTCAAATTGGGCCGAAAGTGAAATCGCCTAGATTTAAGGCTTTGGGTCAAAGCCCAAACAAACAGTTCACTCATTCAAATCAAACAGGGCGTTTGGGCCGCAAATAATTAAGCCGTAAATTACAGGTTGGGCTGGTTGATATAGGAAGAGTTCCTATCAATTTCTAGGCTTGCAGTGGGCCGGTCATACAAGAAAACAAGGTTTCACACAAGTTCAACAAGTCCTCACTAGACACTTTAATCAATTTGGGTATGGATCGATCCGGAGAGGTGCTTGGGGCATTAGCTCAGGTCACCACAAAGGAATAGGGCTTGCACGCTATTCTCTTTGGGCTCCCTCACTTTTTCATTCACCTAAAGGTGTGCGTCTACGGTCGGGTCTTTGGATGACCAAACAACGCTAGGTAAGGGCACAGCCAGGAAAACGCTTGGGGCTAAAGCCCAGGTATTAAGGGGATATAGTTAGACGACTTCCTCCTCTTTTCCCCCCGCTTATTCACATCACCTAAACGGCGTGAGTCCCTGACAGAGGACCCTCAAATGGGTCTTGGGGTGAAATCGGTTTATGTGGACCCTCGCTCTCATATGATGCCAAGGTGCAGAAATTTAAATTGTGCACAAAAGTAAACAATCAATCATAATGAAAGCCGTAAATAAACATTTTCGAGTTAAGCCCTATTTCTTAACATTAAACAAGTAAATATTAAGAGTTAGTCCCCAGCGGAGTCGCCAGTCTGTGAGCCTCGATTTTTAAACCCTATCCTATGTTGATTAGGATCTAGTCGGGGTTTAGGTCCACTTATAACCTAAGTTTAATAACTATGTCATAAAACATTAATTATTAAATCCTAAGTTAGCTCACTAGATCCTATTATGAGTCGCCACCTAATTTTGACCTAGATTAAATTAGGAAAGGAGAGTTTGGGTAAGGGGGCTTAGTATTTGACTTATTTAGGGTTCAATTACTTTCATTACCCCTAGTCGTTTTTCCTCTACTTAGTTTAATTACAGCTTACTACGAGTCGTTTCAACCTAAGTGCACGAACTTCTGATTTTTTTTATTTTTTAACATTTTTTGAAAGAAATTAAAAGTGAAATTGAAATTACCTAAACTAGGATTTCGGAGGCAGAATTATGTCAAATTTTATTTCCGTCTGTAGCCACGGACCTAATGTCCGAGCCCACAGACCATAGTTAACCTAGTTGTACAGAAAAGTCGAATCGAAAAGAAAACAAAGTTTTGAAAAGTCCGGGGCCACGGACAGGACGTCCGTGGGCCCGGACATAAGTCGAGAAAACCTAGAAAATTCAAATATTTAAATCCCGTCGCCGTCCGTGGGTGTCCATGGCCACGGACAACCCGTCGTGGTCCCAGACCACATGTTCGAGGTCTCAGACACCCACGGACGGTGGTTTTTGATGGTTCCCGATGGTGTTTTCAGCTAAAAAATTATGGGTGCGTAGCCTGAAAGATTTTCAATATGTTAGAATACAAAAGTACTCAATTTGATGTCGAATTAAGCATGAAACTTAGCAAACAAGTAAGTAGGCAGAAACTGAGTCAAACGACAATTCAGAAGCTGTAAAAGGTTAGTTTGCACCCAAAATTTGACAGAAGACTAATGAAGTCGTAGGGTTTTAGAAAAGTATGATTATAACCTATTTTAGCTCCTGGATCAATGAAACTCGTCACGTCGGGATTCTTTTGGGGCTCCGTTGAAGTCGTTTCTAGATTGAGTTCGAACTCGGTTTCTGACAATTGATTGTAAATGGTGTTCTTCACGTTTTAGTGGTGGTTTGATGATTGTTGATGTGAAGGGAGTTGAAAGACGTGTTTAGGTGTTGATTTTGAGAGAGTTCTGATGTGATTTTGAGGGTCCGGAGTGCAAAACTGAGAGAGGGTTGTGATGGCTGTGATTGCAGACGTTCTAGGGTTCTTGGAGCTCTGATTTGACCAAGGGATAAGGTCCCTTATATAGGCTTCCTTAAAGATAGAAAAATCCGGTAAAAACCGAGATTTCCCGACGTTGTAGCTCAAGGGCTTCTAAAATGAATTTGACTATGAAATTTTAACCATGTGTAAAGGATGATATTTCTGATTATTCCAAGGTGGAATCGAATTTTTTGGATATTGGAATATTTTATATTCAATTTCTCGTCAGATTCAATCAGAAATTACTAGAAAATTATTAGAAATTCGAATAATCAAAATTCCAAAGCCATTATGCTTAAAGTGTCATCCTCTATCATGGGTTAAAAGTTTAAAACATTCTGAATTGATTTGAGCCACTTTCGGAGGAGAGAGAAAGCTCATAGGGGGCTTAGGAGCCTTGAAAAATTACAAAAATACCCCTAAAGATGACTAAGTTGCCCCTGATGCCCCGGAATGCACCGATCGAACCGGGAATCCTTGTTGTTTGACCAAACTACCCTTTTTGCACCTGTGCCTCAAGAGACTCTCCTTTGGGGGGTTAAAATTTTGGGTATAACAGACCAAATGGACTCCATCTACCTTAAACTTGGAGGGGTGACCTACGGATCCTACTCCCACAATTTCACCTTGGATGTTGTTTCCAAAAGTTATCTTACCTCCTTTGTAGGATGAAAGCGAATTGAATTGATTGGGATCTCCTGTCATGTGATGGGAACATCCAATATCTAAATACCAACAGTCATCATTTGCCTTCACCTACAAAACAAGAGATCATTTGTGTGGAGGGTGATTTTTCGGTATGAGGGGGGTCTATCTAATATGGTCTGACTGAGAAGCCTAGATCCATGAAAATGCCATTCTGTGGAGGGTGAAAACCCTTTAATCTGGCATCCCTCAAATACCTACTAAATCGTCCGTCTTTCCCAGAAAGCATAAAGGGGAGTACAAGTGTGCACTACACCCGCTCTCAATGGGCTCCACGCGGACTTATGCCCTAAGGGCGGAAGTTGACTAGAGTCGCCACCTAGTTTGACCTAAGGAACTAGGAAGGGAGGAGAAGGGTTCTAAGAACCGTTAATTGACTCTGTGATTTGTATATGGATTGGACTTATCTGGTCATACCAAAGATTCTGTATGGGTTCGCACTGGGTTACACCCCTTAGAAGTGGCAACGACCATGACTTTGGATTGGTGCCCGAGGAAACCTTGGTCTCCAATTGTCGGGATTGTCTTCTTTCAAAACCTTATTGAAGAGATTCATTTAAAATCCAAGGATAGGATTAGGATGAGAAGAGAGAAAGAGAGTGGATGAGGCGAGCTTTTCTGTCAAGCTAGCGTTAACTGAAGAATTAGTGGATTCGGATGAGTATAGAATGAAGATTTGGGAAAAGTTTGAGCTCGAGTGAATAGACAAGACTTGGAGCCTGATGGTTTGAAGTTTGTAGGAGCCGAAGAAGGTTTGAGTGGTTAGAGAGGTATGAGAAACACCTTAGAGTGGGAAAAAGGTTTTTTATTGGAATGGGGTCGCACCCTAGATGGGCTGCCTTCGTACTCAACTCCATGTTGAGATCAGACCTCGCGTAGTTCACGTTTTTGGGTTTTGGAAGTTTTGAAGGGTTTGAAGTTTTGGATGTGAGAGATTAGTCTGTGAGACGCTCGGGTCTATGAGACATTTGAATCTTAAAATGGTGGAAGAGGTTGAAGTGTTTGAGACTGTGAGGCGCTCGGGCCTGTGAGACATTTGTGGAGAAATTGTGATGCTTGAGTCTGTGAGGCACTCGGGCCTATGAGACTTAGAAGTCTAAGAGAAGTCGGGATTAAGGAGATGATTCAAATTCGAATGATGATTTGAGTATGAAGTGATTTGGGGTTTTGAAGATGATTTGAGTATGAGGTGAGACAATTGGAATTTGGGTAGAGATCCCGGGTTTTTCGGATTTGAGATTCTGCAAGGGTTGATGTTTTGGGATATTTCGAATTTAGAGTGAGATGATGGTGGACTGAATTGTTTAGAGGAATGATTGTCAAAATTGTCTCTCTTAAAGTTTTTAAAACCGAAAAATCATTTTTTATTGTAAAAGGACGGATAATCCCGAAGGATTACCCTATGTACCTCCTCGAACACGACACTTAATTAATGATAAGTACCGAGGCTCGAAAGATGAGGCAATGTATTTATGTCGAAAAGTAGGATTTAGAGAGAAACATCATGAATGATATGTTCTCGGTCAAACCCTAATAACGTCTCTAACTCTCGGGTTTAAAACATTAAAAGCCAAAAATACTAAAATAGAGTGGAAGGGAGCTAGACGATTCTAAAATCTCGGCTGTGACTAGGAAAGTCGTTACTTCCCTAGCACCCCGCCTTGTAAAAATCTAGGCTGCAATTAGGGGAGGTTTGTCACCCTAATGCCCCGCCTAAAAGAGATCCAAACTGCGACAAGGGAGGTTATGACCCCAGCCCCTGCCACGGATTTTTGTTTTGGAAAGGGAGACAAGTGATGTTCTAACCAAGAAGGAAATGTTTTGAAGGGGTTGGAAATTTCTTGTTCCCCGAAAACAATTTATTTTGGGTTTGAAAACTAGGTTAAAAACTTTCTAAAGTTGTTGGGAATTCTCGACGAAGAAACACTGATTTTGAGAAATGTTTTTAGGAGAAAACTTTCTGTATATGTGAGAAGAACTTTCTACGTTTTGAGAAGAGTTTTGTGTGATGTGAGAAGAGTTTTTCCTTTAAAATTCCACAAAATGATTTCTTTGAAAATTTGATGAGATTTGAATAAAATGATTGTTTGAAATTTGAGAAAGAAGATTTTGGGATTTTTGAATTTAAGATGAATAATGATGAATGTTTTTTGGATTTTGAGAGTTTGAATGGGATTTACAAGTTGAGTTTGAATCGGATGAATTGGGTTGAATTGAATTCGGTTAGGCTTGAATTGAAATTGAATTGGGTTAAAATGAATTGGGCTTGAATTGAGTTTGGGTTAGGCTTGGAAAAATGATCCAGGTCAAAGTTGGGCTTTGTCAAAGTTGGACTTGGTCAAAGATGGATCAGACTTGGGGTCAAGTCAAAGTTTCTGGTCAAACTTGGGCCAAGTGACAGCTTTTGGTCAAACTTGGGTCAAGGTTAAAGTTTGGATCGAGGTCAAAGTTTGGGTCAAGGTGTGACTTTTGTGGACTTGGTTTGACTTTTGTGGGCTTGATTTGACTTTTATGGACTTGGTTTGACTTTTGTGGTCTTGGTTTGACTTTTATGGACTTAGTTTGAATTTTGTGGGCTTGGTTTGAATTTTGTGGGCTTGATTTGATTTTTGTGGGCTTGGGTCGGGTTAGTGGGCTTGGGCCAATTTTGGGCTTAGGCCAGGTTAGTGGGCTCGGGCCAGGTTAGTGGGCTTGGGCCAATTTTGGGTATTGGGCTGGACTGGGTATTGGGCCAGATCTGTGGGCTTTTGGGCAAGTTGGGGTTCTTTTTTTTTGACTTGGGTTATGAGCTTGGATGAAAATTTTTTGGGCTTACGATAATTTTTTTTTCTTCAAAAAATAAGATTTTGAAATTATAAGAAGAAATCAGATTGGATGTGAATTTATCACTTAAGAAAATTTTGGGATTTGTATTTACAAAGTGATTATGAAAAATGAGACAATTTTGAATTTGAGGATGGAGGACGAGAAGATGAACTATTGTGAGAGATTTTGAATCAGGAAAATCTTATGGCCTAAAACCGAAATGAGAATATTAATCTATCATATATATATACATATTTTAGGTGTGCGTTTTAGGGTTTAAGGGTATCACCACCACGAGATTAGTCAATGACCTATCAGTCCAGGGGGACCCCTCTATCCTAATGGCTAGGACCTAAAGGACATAATAACTAGGGCTTAGCAATAGACAATAGAAAGAGCAAAGAATTAAAAGATTGGAACAAAGCTATATATACCAAGCATACATGTATACGTGAAAGACATCAGAGCGCAAGTAATTTACACAGCAACAGAAAGAATTATTTTGGTCAACGTGAGATTAACGGTGAGCAACCAAATTCTAAGTGATCGAATAGAACGTGGAGATTAAAGCCTATACCTGATTATTCCAGATCGTTATTAATCCCAAATGAAGCAAATGACGGTGAACTAATGCCTCATTTCAAATATGGTAATTAGCCATGTGTTTGGAGGCTTTAATCTAGTGAATCCTAAACCAAACTCCCGATTCATTTCAAATTCTTGTTACCCCCTCTGGTGCTAGCCCCAAACCTCCAATCTTAAACATAAAGTGCTAAGCGTATCTTTAACTCATTGGATGCTTAAAACTGAACACATTCACAATCCGACTATTGAACTAAACAGAGAGCTGTGAAGAAAAAACAGCATTCCTTACATCTAAAAAATAGCTTTGAAATAGACAGATTACTCCACGCCTAGGGTTTATGTATTTTTGGTCTGAACCAGAAATCGCAACAGAAGAAAACAAAAAAGAATTGATTCCTGAATTGCTAAACTGGTTTCAATTATTCTCCCCATTCTTAATTTGTGCATGAAGTTGAACTTAAACTACATACATATTACATAGCCAAATCCTAATACTAGCTCTCTCTTCCAACAACTATTAGCTGCTACCAACTGTGCACGGAGAAAAACAGATTGCATACTAAAACCAAAATGCCTTGGATTAATCACTCATAAACATGAACCATGCGCTTATTAAAGAATGAAACCAACGTGGTCATGAACGACTATCAGCAGAATAAAAGCAAACACACCCCTCTGGTAATGCAAAAAAAACGAAAGGTACAAAACATAACACAGATTTGAGCATAACATGCCAGTAACCAAAGAAATCTGAGGATTAATCATACAGCGAAGATGAGTACCAGATATAAGGGTAAAAAGAACTCTCCTGCAAGAAAGCAAACAAGGGAAAAACAAAACGTACAAAATGAACAAACGGGTTAGCTGGTAAATATAACCGAAGGGACAAAATAGCAGAATATGGCAATGATATGAACCAGCGCTGCTGTATTAAGGTTGTCAACTCCATGGCTTGCTTCAGATTTAGCCCAAGAGACCGATTAGAACTCAGAATCAAATCAACATAATATACAACCAAGGTTTTTCACTCGCCCAAAATGAATGGGGCGGTGATTCTGTCCCAAGTATGCCCGAATGATACAATGGGAAGCTGGGTCAGGTATACAGCAACTTAATCAGAATCAAAGATACACAACCTGCATATGTTATCAGACCTGCCATTTGTAAAGGTGGAGAGTGGGATTTTGAAGCTGAGAAACTTTAGATTATGATGGATTATTACAAAGATGCTACTTATATCAAGAGAAACAAGAGAAAAGACACTAATATGTCTATCTGTCTCCTTTCCTTCTATGAAAACCAAAACAAATTAGTGGCCAACAAGACATTGAAATAACGGAAACAAAATGAAGATTTAGAATGATATCGATGATCTGGTAAGCTCGAAAAAAACGATGAAATAGAGTGAAGTAGAACTCAGAAAAGAAAAAGAAAAAAAATAGAGCAAAAGGGATGGCACTAGCATCAGACAAATCCGATGAAGTCCTGGAACTCAAGCAAACCATCACCCTTTTTGTCGGGCTCATCTGGTGATAATCGTACAGAGTCAGTAAGAAAAATTGAGACAGGGAAGATCAAATTGAAGAGCGCGAGTAAAGCAACACTAGCATCAATTATTCTGATGTAGTCAAAGCTTACACGCGACGCTTTTCTAGGTTCACCTGATGACTATGGCGTGTATAATTCAGGGTGAAGTGACATAACTTGAAACTTGTGTTTTCGCTTTCCATAGGAACCAGAAACATACAACATAGGAGTGTGATGCTCTGGTTCTGGACTTAATCGAAATACAAAAGGGGGCGAAGGAAGGGAGAAACAACAAAATGCCACTTACTCCGCTAACGGAACCAGGTAGACTGGAAAGCTAGTGGTCGGGAGTTAGGAAGGATTTTTGGATGAGCAATATGATATTATGATGTAGATGATGAGTGTCGTGGTGCTTAACAAGTAGAGGGGTAACTTTTCCTAGGCTTCGAAATTTCTTTGTTATTGGGACTTTGAAAATCTTTTGAAGACAGAATTGAATGTTCTGGGCAAAATAGAGCAAAACGTGGGATATATGCTCTGTTGGCTTGCTTGTTCCTTGTTCAGCAGTTGAGCTTGCAAAATGAAGAGAATGAGCAGGGCAGACATGTTTGTTGTTCGACAACGGTGTGACAAGAATGAAGACAAGTGGAAGATGGTCGACAAAATGGGCAGAAAGGAATGTAGTGGTGGCGACTCCTCCCTCTTGTTTAGAAAATGGAAGAACGACCGAAGAAGAGGGGGAAGAAGATGGAGGTCGGCCCCGTTTACTGTAGGGTTTTTTCATTGTTTTTATAATAGACAGACTAGAGTTTTTGTAGATAGAGGTCATCTGATTTATTGTTGGGCTAATTAGGCAAGTATGGGTTTTGATTAGGCCTTTTTCCTTCTTCTTCTATCTGGGCCGGGTTTGATTTTCGGTCAACCACCCTTGGGTTGTGTTTGGTCTGGACCGAGACAAGGTCTTGTTTGGGAATGAATAGCATCCAAAAAATAAAATTCCACACTTGCTCTTCCCAAGATTCAAACCTTAGGGGTTCACATCGTTAAAGAGCCTATTAACCAGTTGAGCTAAAGCAACATTCTAGTATATGACCGCCACGAATTAAACTAAGTTCTATCTTGAGCTGAATAGAAAAAGTAAAAAGGCCTTCGTCTTTTGCCAAATTTGAACTCAAGATCAATGGGTTTACAAGTGAGCACATTAACCAACTAAGCTATGTCAAAATTCAATATACGTGAGAGAAAATATACAAGAGCCCTGGTCCAGATTGGATAACTCCTCTAAAAATGCAACTGTTTTAGAAGAAAATATACATTAAAATGAGAGAGTTAATCTAATGGCATGAAATGATGAAATATAACTAAAAAAGTATAAATCATAATGAGATATAAACAAATGGAATAACATGATAACATGTACATGAAATAATAAAATAGCAACAGTGTAACGGGAATTCAATGCTGGTAAATAATATAATAATAAAATAATAATATAATAATAATAATAATAATAATAGTAATAGTAATAGTAAGTATAATAATAATAATAATAATAAATAACGAATTAATTATGTATAAGTGCCAAAATATAGCAACATGAATACTTAATGATGATAAAATAAGAAGTAAATTCTAGAAGATAATAAAAAGTAGCAATAAATATGAAAATAAAAGATAACTTAATAAATAAACAAATAAGCAATAATAAGTGAATAAAACAAAAGGGGCGGGTTTAAAACCGTATCGTTGTTGGAAATTCATTTTTGGAAACCGTTGTTTTTATTTCTGAAATGCTTTGAGAAAATGATTTAAGAATTTTATCATAAAATGACGGTTTCGTTTTGGCATGCACGTTGATACGTTTTGAGAAAGAAAGGCGACGACCCCCCTTATTTTATTTGTTACTTGGAATTTGCTTTATGGGGTGAGAATTTTTGGTGTCTACAATTTGTTAGTTTTGGGAACCCAGATGTACTTGGGTTCCCTTTTCGAACCAAATAGTTTTAAGTTTTCTTTAGCGTCAAGAATTAATCTGACTCGTTTGATATTGAATGAAAGATCTCTATTCAGTTTATCGCAAGCACTGTCCCGATGTCCAAGACTCCCGCAGTAACCGTAAATCTTAATGGGAGGAAGACTGACGTATTTTTTGCTGTCCTTTCCACTAAGAATCAAAATTTTCTTTTTGTTGTTGGCACTTAGGTTTGTTGTTGGATTTGGACATGTTTTTAGGGATATTGAATTTTCCTTTGTGCCTCTTAGGCTTGGATCGAGTGGATTCAACTCTAGATCGTAGATTAACAATTTCTTTAGAGAGTTGTTATACTTTCTTTCAAAGATCATTGCGATCTCGACTAACTTGCTTGATTTTAGAGTTAGTCCACTTAGGTAATTCGTAGGGAGTGACTTGTTTGATAAAATTGACTGGATTGAGAGAGAGAGAGAGGGCATGTTCCTTCTGTTTGCTTTTGAGAGAGTTGTTTGACAGAGGAATTTAGGGAAATGACTCTCAATTCAGAACTATTTAACTCATTTTGAAGAGCACAACATTTATCAGAAAAGACAGTAAGATCATGTTTGAGAGAGTCAATCTAAGTGAGTGACTCTTCCTATTTCTTTTGGTTGGATTCTGTAAGACTCTTGACTGTGTCTAGCTCCTTTGTAAAGGAGTCAACATGTCGACTAGAGTCTTGCAGGTCCAGCCTAAGTGAGCAAGAAATAGCCTTGTGTTCCTCAGCTTCATCTCTTACGGGTCGTTTGGTACGGGGACATAGAATAAATATTCTTGGAATTGGAAATATGCCCATATTTGGTTGTAGGAATTTTAATTCCAAGAATGGTCAAAATTCCAAAATAGAGGTCACTCGTTGAGAATTTTATTCCCTCTGCTATGGGTAGGAATTACAATTCCAAATCCATCTCCGTGTCGCATATGTCGCTGAATTACAACTTAATATCCTTTTGACCTACTTATTTACATAATTACCACCGTCAAAATCGGAACTACAATTCTCTCATTCATTCTTCTCTTTCCGTCACCTGCTTCTCCACTTTTCTCTCATTCTGAACTCTCGCTTATCTCGCCCTCCTTCTTCCCTATCTTTTCTCTCTCACATCTTCATCTGCACGTTATATACCGCATTTCACCTCCTTCCCCTCATCGCTCATCTCCTCACGTCGCTCATCTCCTCACGTCACTCATCTCTTTCTCTTTTCATCATTTTTCTCTGTTTGGCAAGTTGAAGTTATCAGTCAAATTAAAGCAACAAAGCTGACAGTCTGGCTTGTTGGTGATCGTCTCCACTCCAGTAGAAGGTAAAATTTATCAGATCCTCCTTTTTATATGTAAACAGATACACGATTTGGTACTGGTTATTTTTAAGTTCACCGTCAATGCTCTGGACAGTAAAATAACCAGTGTTTTCTCAAGGTTGGAGGAAGATCTGATAGTAGAGTATTCACCAAGAATATTAATTCAATAAGTTACTGTGACTTTCAAGAACTAAATTTTAACTGCACATTCTTTTAAGAACTAAATTTGCACCCTTTGGAATTTGCAATAGGTTTTTGTTTCAGTTGATATAGTGTGGTGCGAAAGAGTTTTTATCATACATTATGGTTTTTCTCATTTGCCGTTTTGGCTCTAAGCTTCAATGGATGGCATAAGGCTTTGTTTATCGAACGGATAAGTTACTGTTACTTTTGTAACTTTCGGTAAAAATAATTAAGCAGTTTTGTTGATTGAATAGTAGTATTTTGTCTAATCTTACATAATGATTCAACTCACTGGGTATTTTTGAACCAAAAGAAAGCAGTGGTTGTGACATTCCATTAAATGAGAATAAATAAGCCCGTGAGTGCACCATCAATGCTTCATGTACTAATGATGATTATCTACATTAAGTACTGTGAAAAGAAAAAGAAACAATTTAATCTATTGCCTTGTTGAAATTTTGTAGTGTAGATGTTGTACGCTACTTTATTCTTTTTACTTGCTTGAAGTTTTGGCTGATGGTTTTGCGTGGATTTATTTGATGAGTGATGATGATTTTAGTTAATTATTGCTTTAAATTTGTGGTGTTCAAACTTCAGGCAAGTAGATGCATGCCAGATTTGAATTGCAGATCAATACATTATGCTCGAGTAATTGGTGCAAAGTTGTTTTGAGTTACAACATAGAACAAATTATATATAATTATGTAGTGAACTTCTAATTTTGAATTCAACATATAATATATAGGAAAATAATGTTGCTTGCTTCTAACATTTCAAAGAGAAAGGTGCTTAGTCAACATTGTTTATTTTTTATTTGTTAGAATGTGAACTTCTGATCCTGTGTTTATATTTTTCTTGGTTTTATAATGCAGTGATGGTGATGAAACTACTACTTCTGGACTGATAGATAGTTAGGAAATAACCAACAACAAACGTAGGTAGCTTGATATTAAGGGCAACAATGGAACAGTGAGCAGAAATAGAATCAGGGCAGTGCCCTGCCAAAAGGGGAAAATCAGGCAAGGCCTGCCAAGTCCACAGAGTGGCCAACACAATACAATTTCCAGCATGCCTATCAAGGATGTCTACCCTTTCCTTAAATAACCCATGCCCACACACGTAGGTCTCCCACCACTAACTACACGACAACAGCACACCCACCTGAGCCTAACAACCCAACAAACGCACACACATAACCAGAGAGTACTACTATCAGTTTGCAGTGGTCCCCCTCTTTAATCCTGTGCACATAGGGAATATGGTAACAGTCTTGGTCCCCACTGGTTTCATCATCACTCCCCCCTAAAAGCAACCTTGTCCTCAAGGTTGGAAAAGAAAAAGAAAGACAGCAGTGATGGTCGCTACATCCCAACACCAGCCAACAATAAGCAACAATAAAAAAAGTTCAAAATTGGGGATTCTACTAATTTGATGACTATACTCCATGTCGCAATTGAGTCTTTCAAACTGTTTCCCTGAAAATTCAGTTCTAGTCCCCAATAGAGTCCAGTTTCTTCATGGGTGATCATTGTTCCTATCCCAGCTGTGAAACCTTCTCTAGCCAGCTCTTCTACCAAGTCGCTTTGATGTGACGATGGTTGACTGAATACTGAGCCAATGACCCATGACTGTGTTCTGTTGAAAGGTTCATTAAGGAAGGGGGTACCAAGCGTTGAGTTAAACGTGAATGGGGTAGTGGTAAAATAGGGAATAGATATTGATTTGAGCAATTTGAGAATGGAGCTGGGATAACGGCTACTGCAAACAGGGAAGGAACTAGGGTTAGGATTATAACTGTTAAGAATTAAATCAATCCAACCTGGATTACTAAAAAAAACTGGGTATGGGCCGGTTTGAAAGAGTTAAGCCTGTTCTAGACTGGTCTGTAGGAATTAGGCTGGGTATGACAAGAAGAAGAGAAGATGGCCCGATAGCATACTGACTCCGCCGCATACCTACACCAAACCTTCGACCAACTGCCATCGCCTCCAACGCGTTCTTCCTGATTCTGTTTACAAAGTGTTTTCGGACTCGCCGAAAGATGCTCAGCAGACGGCCAGAGAACAGAGCTCGACTGGACGTGTTGGTGACTGAACATGGTTGCTGTCTATTTTCCCTCTTTCTTCCGAATCGATGACCAGGTGCGTCTATCAACTTCCTTTTCTTCTTCCGCCTTAACCTTTTCTTTTTCTCTTTCTTCCTTCTAATAATCTTCCTCTGTCTCCTTCTCTTGTTGGATTCTCCCATTGAGTTTACGTTCTCGATGACAAGATAGTTCCCCCTCTTGACATCTCTGCCTTCCCGTCTTCTTTTTTTCTCCTTGTGTATTCTCTTTCTTGACTTCTTCTTCCACCTCCGAACCTTTCCCTTTTTTATGGCAATGGAATTATCATCCCCATCAGTCTCCGATTGTGGTTTCTGGATGACCACTTTCTCCACAAACCCTACAGCCCTTGCCGTCTCGATTAGTTCCACCCACTGAACTTGTTCCGCCTCTGTTTCCTTAACTGAGCAAACAGACCCCGATTGAACCGGTTTTTCAAACCTTTCAATGACTAGTTTCTGGAAATCAACCCAAGGCAGCTCACCGAATGTCATCCACACCTCATCGAACCAGCGAAAAGCTTCTCCCACCAAACACTCTCCCGTGGCTTGAAACCAGAAACAATCCGGGATAGATTTGGCGGTGAAAAACTCCTCCGCCTTGTTCAGCCAACCTCGGGGTTTTTCACCGTTGAAGATCGGAGGATCGTCTCTATGTATTGAATCCATCTCCCACCCCACTAAACAAAATCTAGGCTCTGATACCAATTGATGAAACTACTACTTCTGGACGGATAGATAGTTAGGAAATAACCAACAACAAACGTAGGTAGCTTGATATTAAGGGCAACAATGGAACAGTGAGCAGAAATAGAATCAGGGCAGTGCCCTGCCAAAAGGGGAAAATCAGGCAAGGCCTGCCAAGTCCACAGAGTGGCCAACACAATACAATTTCCAGCATGCCTATCAAGGATGACTACCCTTTCCTTAAATAACCCATGCCCACACACGTAGGTCTCCCACCACTAACTACACGACAACAGCACACCCACCTGAGCCTAACAACCCAACAAACGCACACACATAACCAGAGAGTACTACTATCAGTTTGCAGTGGTCCCCCTCTTTAATCCTGTGCACATAGGGAATATGGTAACAGTCTTGGTCCCCACTGGTTTCATCAGATGGACTCAATGATTCAAAACAAAAAGATGCATAAATTAGTATTGATTATACAACTGTGGATGGCTTATTGTAGTTTGATAGTGAAATATATTAGTTTCACCCATATATGTTCTTCTCTAAATTTGTATCGCCCGAGAGTTAGATATTATTGTTTAGATTTTCATAAGAAACGTGATTATATTAGGAGACTTGTACATAGTGACGATATCACATGCATAGAGCAACTTAGAATGGATAGAAGTAGGAGGTTTGAAAGATACAAAACATATGCTGGTCGATGAGCAAGTTGCTATGTTTTTGCACATCCTTGCTCATCATGTTAAGATTAGAGTGATTAAGAACAATTTCCAAAGGTCAGGGGAAACAATCAGTCGACATTTTCATAGTGTTCTCAATGCAACAATACGGTTGTCACATCGTTTATATAAGCGGCCAGAACCAGTATCGGAGGATTCTACCGATGAACGTTGGAAATCATTTACGGTAAACATACTTATAATTATAAAAATACTATTCTAGCAAGGATTAACTCTTTACTTTTAATATTTTAGCTAACTATATTCACTCTTCCTTACAGAATTGCTTGGGCGCATTGGATGGAACACATATTTCAGCCAACGTGCCAATCAATGATAGAGGAAGATATAGGACTCGAAAAAATAAAATTGCAATCAATGTTTTGGGTGTATGTACTCCGGACATGCAATTTGTCTATGTTCTGTCGGGATGGGAAGGGTCAGCATCAGATAGTAGAGTTCTCCGTGATGCCATCACTAGGAGGAATGGTCTTAAAGTACCACATGGTGAGCTACTATATGGTAAACTAAGTTAGTTAATATGATTACCCAAAAAAGTTATGATTATATATTTTTTTGATTTATGATTATAACAATGCTTATATATGTAATGTAGGTTGTTATTACTTAGTGGATGCTGGCTACCCAAATGCAGAAGGGTTTCTCGCACCTTTTAGGAATCACGATATCATTTGAATGATTGGCGTGATCGTCAACTTCCTAGAAATGCGGAAGAATATTTCAATTACAAACATTCATCAGCCAGGAATGTGATAGAACGAAGTTTTGGTTTATTAAAGATGAGATGGGCTATTTTAAGAAGTCCTTCCTTCTATCCTGTTAGGACTCATAATGCAATAGTTATTGCATGTTGCTTACTACACAACTTCATTCGGCAAGAGATGGCATTTGATCCTATGGAGGATAATGAACAAGATGTTCATACAAATGATGATAATATCTATAACGAAGATGTCATCACAACTCTTGGTGCAACTAATGCTTGGAGTGATTGGAGAAAACAATTAGCAAATTCAATGTTTAATGAGTGGAGGGCTACAAGGATAAACAATTCTTGACTATCGTAAACTTCTTGGTTAAAATATTAATTTAACACAACCTGAATATGTGTTTGGTTTATTAATTTTTCCTTTGTATGATATGGATTGTTAATATTTTGGTTTATGCAACTTTTGATATTTTAATGTATAATGATGTTGTATTAGTTTTCTTGATTTTTTATATATTCTTGTTTTCTTGTATTAGTTATGGCCAGTTGTCAACCGTCAAAACCTAAGGCGATAAAAAGAAGGTGGACGCTCAAGGAGGATGATATTTTGGTTGAATGCATGATGGATCTGTTTAATGCAAAAACATATCAAGCTGACTGTGGATTTAAGAATGGATATTTGCAAGACTTGGAAAAGAGATTAGCTGATAAGTTGGGACACAATGTGTTGAAAGCGGAGCCACATATAAGGTCTCGAATCAAGACCCTTAAGAAAGAGTGGAGTATTCTTCATGATCTTATTAGTGGTAAAAAATTTGGAACAAGTGGATTTGGATGGAATTCATCTACAAATATGATAGATGTGGAAGATGATGTATGGAAAGTGTATGTTGAGGTAAGTTGAATTTTCTTTATATTGTAATGGATATTGATAATTTACTTGAAGAATTTCGTATTAAATCATTACTAGTATTTTCGTATAATTTATTTCTCAACGCCTAATTTTTTTTCCAATTATAGGCGAACCCTGATGCTGAGTCGTACAGACATAAGAGCTTTCGTTATATGAACCAATTTAGTGAGATATATGCTAAGGATCGTGCTACCGGTGGAACATCTTTGACAGCAGATGACATAATTGAAGAAGGTAACCTTGAACCTGGCCAACCATTTATAAATGACATTACAGATAGTCCTATGCAAGAGGATACAGAGCAAGAGACTTCTAACTTCAGCACCGACAAAAATCAACCTAAGAAGAGAAAAAAAGCAACAGAGCTAAATGATGAGCTTGCCTCTACTGTAAAAGAAATATCGCGTGGCTTTCAGGAGTTAGGAAAGAAATTGGATAAAACCATTGAAAGTTTGTCTAATGAAATGAAGAAGAAAGAAGAAGAAGTTGCTTGGATTATATGATGAGGTTCAAAAGGTGGAAGGATTGACTGAAAAACAACGAAATCTCGCAGTAAAGGGATGGCCAAAGAAAAGGAATTGGTGCTTATCTTTTATAACCTTCCATTTGAAGCTCGTTTTGGTTTTGTTATGAGCTTATTTGATTAAATTAGATGTCTATTCAGACTAGGGTAGTTTAATTATGTTTCTAATAGACTATAATAATAATGTGTCATCAACACTGGTGACTGAAGGTCATAAGGATTTTAAGAATTAGATTTGACTTTTTTAGCATTAGTTGATCTTTTTAGCAAAACTAAGGATGTTAGGCGTTTCGTGTTTCTATGATTGTCTTTATTACTTAATTAACATCAATTCATATTTATTTTTCAATTTTGTACTATTTGCATGTGTTCTTGTTGACAAACCATATTATGGTTCATTTGCATATTTAAGAATATCGTATTTTAATTTATCAATAAATAAAAGTTTCCACATAACATAATATACATGATTTCTTTTTTTATACAGTTCTCATTTGTTATTATAACATTACAAATTTTTTTGCACTTAATAATTTAGCATTTAGAGTTTTTATATGAAATTCATGTTATTTATGGTTAATAAACCAAATTATTCTCTATTCTCAGTTTTATTCCCAGAATTATGTTTTCTAACCAAACAAAAGAATAGGATAATATGGTCATTGTGTTTTATAATCTACGCAGATTCCAGGAATATAATTTTTCAACCAAACAAGAAAATAACCAATTCCAAGAATTTTGATATTGACAACCAAACAAAGGAATATTCAATTCTGATCATTCTATTCTAAGAAATGAATTCCTGGAATTTACATTCCAGTAACCAAACGACCCGTTAAGGCATACATGAGACCCTTTGAGATCTCGAGTTCCTCAGTTAACTCAGAAATTCTGCTGGTAAGACTAGCTTTAAGAGAGTTAGTTTCAGAAACAATTTTAGCAATTAAAGTCATAAAACCCATGGGAGATATATGGTAAAGATCTGTCTCAAGATGAGAGCGAGTTACGTCGTTGTCAGGGATCATGGACTCAGTTGTATCATGTGTCAAGAGACAAATTAGACCACTTGACTCTACATCTTGATCATCAGAGTCTGAGTCCCCCCAACCAACGGATGCCATCAAAGATCTCCCTTGAGATTTTCCAAACTTACTCTTAAGGAGAGGACATTCTTTCTTGAAGTGACCGGGTTAGTTACAATTGAAGCAAGTGACAGAGTTGAAAATCTGCTTCGAGGCATTCGAGAACTACCAACTCGCCAATTTGGCTGATTACGCATGAACTTCTGAAAATTCTTTACTATGAAGACAAAGTATTCCATTGTCTCAGCCTCACTTTCTTCGACTATGATGTCCACCAACTCAGCCTTAGCTTGTCTGATTTGGTTATCAGGGATAGAGGCGTCTTCTTGACTGTGTTGGGTTGACTTATCCTCCAAGGCTTGGTCATTTAATGTAATAGATTTACCAGAAGAGGAAGAAGACACATTACTGTACTTCTTTCTAACATTCTTGTACTTGTCGACAGATTACAAGTAAGACCCCAAATCCTGATAGCTCCATTTAGAAAGATCTTTGCAGGCTTTGGTGGAGATCACAGTTTATGCCCACTATTCTCTGAGACTGTCGAGTAGCATGTGCAAGACACTCTCTCTATCCGGCAAAATATTGACTTCCTGCAAAGTAGTAGTTAATGGATAAAACCGATCGAGTACATCTTCCAGAGACTCACCAGGTTTTTGAAGAAAATTTTCATAGTCCATTCGCAGTCTTAGGCCTTGCATTTCTTGAGTTCAGTAACTCCTTTGTGGGTGGCTTGGAGGAGAGTCCATTTCATTTGTGGATTTGCAATGATTGACTCTTCTTTGTTCAGGGATGGAGGTATGTGTAGATGGCTCGAGATGCTTGACGATTCAGCTGATACCTTTTCCGGTCTGCCGCAGTCCATGTAGATCGGTCTGGGTTGACCGCGAGATCTCTTCCAATGACTATCTCCCACAATTCAGAGTGGACGGACTCGATGTGTTGCTCAATTTAGTTTTTCCAATGATCATAGTTTGTGGAAGTGGGTCTGGGATGCTCGAAGTGCATCTTGTTGTTTTAATTGGCGAAGAGATTTGCCATTACTTAGGTGTCAGCTAAACAGGGCTCTGATACCCACCTGTAGGATCGGACGGCTGACTCAAACCAACTCAAGGTGTGAGTCTGTGAGATGGTTTGACTTAATCAAACTAAGGATACGGAAGTACTTATGATGTGGAAGCACTTAGTCGAACTAAGTGGGGGGAAGTGATTTACTTGAAGTTAAAGTGTAAAACGGACTCAGTGAAGCTTGTTTGGAACAACTCTTGAAAGCTTGAAGGACTTAGGGAAACTCAACGAGATACACAAAATAAGTTATTTTATTTTCTGGCCAAAATAAAACACTTACAATGCCCACTCTGTAGATGAAATCTACTTCATGGTTTTTCACTCACTTACCCTATACAATATTTGATAACCTCGATGACAAGTGTAGTGAAACTCGGATCTTCCTAGAAAGAGTCTCTCTAGAAGTTCTAACAGAATTTGGTACAAATTCTCTCTCTAAATCAGAAAGTAGCTCTCTCTCTAATCTCTTACAATCTCTATATCAAAAAGCGTGAAGATAAACTAACTATTACATTCCTATTTATACTATTTCTAAGTACAACGGTTAAGGGAGTTAGTTCCGAATTTATCGGAACTAACTTAGTGGATGCGTGTTGAGAAATATCGTGCCAGTCTTAGGCCGCAAACTTTAGAGTCAACTGGAGCAGTCTTATGACCGTTAGGGAGTTTGCGCGTTGACGTATTCATTCCTTAATTGTTGCAACGGAGTGACTGAGTTCTTCGTGCTTCTTAGTTTGTACAGACTCTGTTGTGCTTTGTGTACGAGATTCCTTCTTTGTGTTTTGTCGAGGGCGAGCGACTCCATCGAAGTGATTGACTATCTCAGCAGTATCTTCATGCTCCAACACACAGGTACATAATGAACTGATGAATGGTGTTTCTTTCAAGATTTGGTGGAGTTTGGCTATGTTGGTGACAGTGTTTAACATTTTGTTATTCATGATGAAAAATGGTACAATGCCTGTATGGTTTATGCACAGCAGCACAGGTACATATTAAACATGTGAAAGGTGTATCAGTAGGGGGTTCGTGGTGTTTGGTTTAGTTGATGTTGGTGTATTATATCTTGTCTGCCTAAAAGGGTTACCAATGTCTTTATGAATAGAATTGTTACCAACACCAAGTCTTGTTTAAACATAGGTACATACTAAGCAGGTGTTAGGTGTTTTGTTTTGGTATTTGTGGTGTTTGGCTATGATGATGATGGTGTTTAACATTTTGTCTATCGGAATAAAAAAACATTATGTTCAAAACAAAAATTATTCCAATCCTGTGTATGGTTTATACATAGGTAATTAGTAAACATTATAAAGTGTATAACTAGTTAAAATAAAGAGATTGTCCAATCAACCTTACATCGTAAAAGCAACCCTAGAATAATTAAAATGTTGAAGGAATATTTTAGAGTTCATGATTAAGAGTTTAGGGTCTGCCGAGTCAGTGGTGACATTATAAAGTGTAGGACAAGTTATAAAAGATTATCCTACACCACACACCCTAAAAACCATCTTAGGAATGTTAAAACGTTGAAGGCTTATTTTACGGTTTGAAGTTTCGGGTTTAGGGTACAAACCTTAAAAATCTGTCAATCAGTGGAAACATTATAAAGTTTAGAACAAGTTAAAAAGATTACCCTACACCCACACCCATAAACCACCATAAGAAAGTTAAAATGTCGCTGGTCTATATAAGGTTTTGTGGTTTAGGGTGTACGTCAAGCCTGTGGCGACTTTATAAAGTATAGAACGTGTTAAAAAAGAAAACCCTAAAGCACAAACCCTAAAAATCTGTCGAGACAGTGGTGACATTGTACTGTGTAGAAAAAGTTAAAAAAGATTACCCTACACTACACACCCTAAAAATCTACATAGTCAGTGGCGATATTATATAATACACCGACATCCACATAATCAAATACACAAAACCGCTAATGAAACGCCTAGCACCTGTTCAATATGTACCTATGTAGGAACACCATCATGAACATAGCTAAACACCACAAATTCCTAAACAAAACACCTAGCACCTATTCAATATGTAATGTGTATCTACCAGACACGATGTTGGTAAAAATACTATTCGTGAAGACATTGATATTCTTTTATAGAAGACATGATATAATACACCGACATCAACATAACTAAACACCATGAAACCCCTAATTAAACATCTAGCACATGTTCAATATGTACCTATGCATAAACATTGTCATGAACATAGCTAAACACCGTAAATTCCTGAATAAAACACCTAGCACCTGTTCAATATGCACCTATGTATCAACCAGACACAGTGTTGGTAACAATACTATCCGTAAAGACATTGGTATTCATTTATAGCAGACAGGATATAATGCACCGACACTACCCGGTCCACACTCCAGGAATATATAATACACCGACATCAACATAACCAGACATCACCAATACCTCAACGAAACATCTAACACTTGTTAAATATGTACCTCTGTATAAACTTACAAGGTGTTGGTAAATATTCTATTCATAAAGATATTGGTATTCTTATCTAGCACACATGATATAATACATCGACAACAATATAAGCAAACACCACTAATCCTCTAATAATCACCTAGCACGTGTATAATATGTACCTATGTATAAACACCATCATGAACATAGTCTAACACCACAAATTTCTAAACAAAACATTTAGCACATGTTCAATATGTACCTATGTATCAACCAGACATGGTGTTTGTAACACCCCTACCGCTAATCTCGTCATTAACAACTAACCTCCTCGTTCATCCTTACTATCGCAGCGGATCATCCAAATACAATAGTGGGTGAAACAATACCGTTAGCCACCCACGTGACTAACAAGGCCTAACTCAATTACGGTAACGGTCTGATGGACCAGAATTCCGAGTACTTACACAAATACAATCCTCATTCATTACTAACCGTGTCACATAATACAATCCTCAATTCAAAACTATACCGAGTCTATTACAATCCTCAACTTGCCGATACAGTTTCTGTCTTACCATACAAACAATTACAAATGTAATTAAATAAAATTACCCATACATAACAGCAACCCGTCCTACTATCGAACGGTAATCAGCTCCATTATACCTGAAAAATAATGGGTGGCCCCCAAAGAGGCTCAGCACCTTTGCTGGTATGGTAGTCGTGCAACCCGCTACTACCGGGTCACACACAACTAATTGTCGTCTAAGCATGCGATTGATTTTATTTAAATCATAACCTGAAATGCTGTAAACACACAAAATTCTCGCATTCAACACAAGTATTCAACAATGGAATAAAATCAAGAAGACTAACACCTTAGTTTTTTAGCTTACATTATCTTGCTTTTAGGTCTCGAGGGTTTCTACTCACTAATGTCTTATTCTCATTAATCATCATCTTATCCATTCTCTTTGGATAACTTTACTTACTTTCTCTTAGATCTATAGACACTATAGGTCTCGATCTCATTTTCTCAATTATTACTTTCTTGAATAATTCTTAAGTCAACACATTTGACCTCCGGGCAGAAACATTCACAAGTCTCACCACCGGGCTTTCGATTTCAAGTCTTACTTCCCCGGTTTCAACCCTACACGGGTCTAACATAGTGAGAAGATTCAAATAGCAATTGGAACTACTCTTTTAGTTCCTCTTTCTTTCACATACGTTCGATTCTCTCTTGGACTTCTCACATTCCCAATCACTCTTCTCATTGGAGTCATAACATAATTATGTACATTAGTCTAGATGCATCACTCTCGATGTCATCTAATAACTTAGGGAATTATCTTGAATTCTTGTATTCTTAGATTTAAGGGTTGCCCCCAACATTTCGAATACTTATATATATGGGTCGTTTTCTCATACCGCATCGGATCCTCATTAGGAGGTCAACAATCATTAATGGGGAGTTCTTTAGTCCCATACATCTCTCTCACATTCTAGTGAGTTCGTATGATTGAATTATCATTGTTCTCAACAAACCATTAAAGGGAGTTTACTAATCTCGTATATCTCTTTTCTCGTTTCGAGTAAGTTCATAAGTTTGAGTTATCATTGTTCTCTAATCAATAGTTCTCATGTGTTTGCCACGTTAAGTTATTTTGTGGTTCGACTCTTTCTAAGAGTCACTAACCAAACGTTAATCATTTACGAGTCTGTCTTCAACATTCAGTTAGACCACGCATTCAAGCAAGGATGGTTTGTACACACATCATGCATCAAGATACATTTATCAAATGCAATACACATTTTCATGCATTTATCTTGTTAGGTCGGCACACACAACAAGCAGCACACAAGCCGAGTGTAACTCGACAGGACACAAGTTGCAAGAAAACCATACCTTTCACCAAGGAATAATTCCAACGCGTCGTCTTATGCTCCTCGGATAA
The DNA here is from genome assembly GCA_023374045.1 of Limonium bicolor. Classification (NCBI taxonomy): domain Eukaryota; kingdom Viridiplantae; phylum Streptophyta; class Magnoliopsida; order Caryophyllales; family Plumbaginaceae; genus Limonium; species Limonium bicolor. Next base: position 325,883,420 of record CM041778.1, read on the forward strand.
TTCCCGAACAACTGGTTAAATTACAAACGTTTCTATTAACGTTATGACAATACAGTATTTAACGACTAGTGCGCCAGTATGTAACCCCGTTGTCCCGTCACTCTTAACGTTACTCAAGTGATCTTAAGTTCTCACTTCTACATTCAATCTCATACTTGTTTATACTCCTAAGGACCTTACATGGCACCCAACAAGTCTTAATCATCATCTAATACAAATACCCATTAATCCCCATTCATTTAGAGGCTTTAAAACACTCACGGTTGCATTTTCGGTGTGGTCCGGGACTTAGTCCAGCCCTTAAGTCCCGGACCAACACATAACAATACTCTTGGATGAAAATCTACACTGGTCCAGGACTTTGTACTTGAGGTAAGTCCGGACCAACCACTAAAGGTACTCTCAGCTTATTTTTTAACCTGGTTCGGGACTTTGTCTGGACTTAAGTCCTAAACCAATACTCTAGTAATGTTCTCGGAACGTTTTTTTTTTGTGTGGTCCGGGACCTTATCCAAGGACTAGGTCCCAGACCCTGCTACAAACTGTCAAATTTTATAGTTTTCAATTCCTATTCTAACTCCAATTCTCACCCAAACCTTTTCCAATCTTTCCATATGTTTCCAAACATGTTATAACACCTTAATCACACCTTAAACCTTCTTAAATTCTCGATCAAAATTTTACTCATTTCTTGAACCATTACATAATTTTCATTCTCAAATTATGTACTTTGCACACTAGTGCATTACCTAAACACTACACACTAGTTTACCTCTAGCAACCCAAGACTTTCCTACCCATTTGTGCTACAGATTTTACATACTCTATTCCATTCTCTGACCAACACTTCAAGGTGGTTATTTAACTCAAATCAATTCCTTTCCACTCCTAGTTAACTTTAGGCTCTTCAATCTCATAATATCACCTAAACTACTATATTTCTACATGAATTTTGCCATAACTCCTTCATAATTCTAACATGCCCAACTGCTCAATTTTCACTTCCTACTCAATTCATCTAATTAAATCCATAGTGGATTCTACCAGCACACAATCTCATTCAAAAATTCCATCAATCTCAATGTAATGCAATAATCATAAATTACATGGCTCTTAGGCCCTTAAATCACACTACAATTCACCAATGCATTAGGCATAATCTCCATTCTCTCTCATCTCAACTAAACACATTTTCCATCACATGTTTTGATTCATTCTTTAGATTTCCCATCCCATAATCTTAAAAGCACTAAGGATAGGCATTAAGGTAGAATGTTTACCTTTAATTCTCAAGTTCTCTTTCCCACTTCTCTTCTTTCTCTTCTCCATTTCTCTTGACTCAAAATCGGCCAAGGGGGCAATGTAATTGCCATGTTCCAACCCAAAATTCAATGAGGAATTGAGATTAAGTAAAGACACTTGACTCATTAATTAATTTAGGGATGCAGGGAAATGCTTAAAGCACTAGAATTAGACATTACCTTCGAAACCTTAGAATGAGCTTTTGGTAATGAATCAAAGAAGAGCTTCCACTAAGCTTTTATAGCTTGTATCAATGCTCAAACAGGGAAAACAGAGCAATAGAGGAGTCAAAATCGGCCATGACAAGGAATGGGGAGAAGATGAGTTTTCTTTGGATTTTCTTACCTTAAATCAAAGGGGGGACAAACTAGTTCCAGAAAATGTGATTTATTCTTCAAATGGAGCTATACCCATGGAGGTGGACTTCAAGATTTTGAGATTTTGGAAGGACCAAAAGATAGCCCTTAACTCCACTAAGAAGAATATGTACTTATTTTTGGATTTGGAGCATGGAGTTGGCTTGGGCAAGTGAAAGAAGGCAAGAAGCCATGGGAGGGCTGTAGAAATTGTCCAAGGTAGAATAGAGGAAGGTGGAACCGGCTGGGAAGAAACAAAATGAGAGAGAGGATGGAAATGGAAGAGAGAGAGAGAGGGAAAAAGTAGTTTTGTACGTTTTCCACCTTTTTGCTTTTGTCTTATTTTACTAATAAGCTAGTTATTAATTGGGAGAGGGGAGTGCTGAACCACTCTAAAAACTGGCCCGATAATTAGTAAGGGAGGGGCGTTTTTATCTTTTCACAAGAAACACTCGTTAAATTTCCCGGTTTGGCACTATTCACTAACCGGCCCGTTTTCCGGATTTTTCTCGTTTCTTTAATTTCAACGGTTCTTAAACCTTCATTAATGTTTAATTATAGTTATATGACCAACTATAAATTTGATGAGTCCATTTATCCACTTAAAGTCACATTTTCGGGTTTTCTCAAAAAACATGCTTTAGGACTTTGTTTGCGTTTTTAACCCACTATATGGGTCCGTTTTCCTCGGGATTTGTTCCCACACATTCTTAGTGTATAATTAAGTCTTAGGAATCCATATAGGACCCTAGCCGAGGTCATATGCCTCCTATGGTTGCGTAACGCACATTTTTATGTTTTATGTTTTTAAGTGTTTTCTCTTTACTTTTGGTTTTACTTTCTTCACCAAAGTTCGTTAGACAAAATTAGGCCTCTAAATATCATATAAAAATAATTTAATCACCATAGTTAAGTCTGGGGTACTTCAATCTACCCCCTAAAAGAACTTTGCCCTCAAAGTTGGTGAATCTAATATTGTTAGTCACATAAGCATTCTATGTTAAGGTCATAATCTCTATATAACCTTACAGACTCAACAGGTCTGTCTTGATGTATACTACACATCCACACAACATGTCACTGCATGTATAGCAATAAAAAAATACTCTTTTGTATTCTCACCATGGGGTCAGTCCTTAGACAAGAAGGCACTACAGTCCTCGAGTCCCATATTGAGTAAAATTCATTGTGATCCCATAGGTACCGGTCACGTTGAACACTTACGCTTTTTGGTTCACGGCGTTTCATGACTAATGGGCACTTACGCTCTATGGCCCACGGTTCCTTTGGTTGCCTTGATCAAAACGTTCGCACATATAGATATCCTTAGGCACTCCAGGTCATCCAGATACAGGACTTCTCCATGTCACGCTGCCCTTGTAAAAAACAAAACACCCACTGCCACCATCCTACCGGTCAACTTAGGACTGTTGCTCGTCCGGTGAAGTGGTTTCAAGACTAATCCTCACTCCCACCGTTCACCCGGTCATCAAGACCGAGCCCGCAGGTAAGTGGTAGTGGTTTAAAAACCAAACCTCATTCTCAGGTTTGAAGGAAAATCCTTTTTTACAAATACCAGTCAGAAATTCTTTTTGAAAACTCAATACAACTCCAAATCCACTTTATGTTAACTGCATCTATTCTTGGCGTGATTACTTGTGACCACTTATAGGGAGCTTCAAGAATCATTCAAGCCTGATGTGATCAGCATCAGTGATGAACTATCCTTTCATCCCAATTTATGTTCAGTCTCCCTTGATCTCTAGCAAATCAAGTTTGACTTCCCACGTCAGTTCAAACAAGCAGATAATACACTCATTTTTCCATTTTCTATGTTTTTAACTTTTCTAGTCATAATCATAGAGCAATACATTTCCAACTTATAGTACTCAATTCGTTAACCATTCTTAATTTAATCTCAAATCAAGTCACCTAGGGAATTCAATTCCTACTAGGTTCTACGTCAGTTCCATACCGAATCCCACATCACAGTATTATCAAATTTGATCTCAATTCGATCTCACATAAACATATACCTTAGGGATTCTCATTCTCCTGGAGTTTCTCTACTCCTTTCTACTTGTATTCTTACACCAGAGTTAACAAGGTAAGTATACAATACGTATGGTATACGCATCTCCTGTGCGCAATGACCATAATTACATTATGAATGAATATATGTTTATGTAACATACATACCAATCATTAAAATAAATTCTTTTGTGCTATGCACACCATAGTTTACGTACTTAATACGTGAAACATACGCTAAGCGGCTTTTCGCTCTACCCACCCCCCCAAAAAAAAGGGATTACGCCCACGTAATCTACCATATGTTATCACTGACATTGGTTCACTAAATGCAGGCATCAAGAATCGTTTCAGCTTCCATGCGGTCTATTATACAATGTTCTTTATTAAAGGGTCTCAACCATATTTCCGGTTTAGTCCCTGCACCAAGAATTCTTATTGGAGTTTGTTTAACTCATAACCAGGTTCAGTTCTAGCCTATCAGGCTTTAGGGCATTGATAATTAGCCATTCGCTCATATTCACTAGGTATATTCACCTTAGAATGATGGGCCCACTAGCTTCTGCTGCGCGACCCTGATAACTTGGAACTTAGTTCGCCCTTCTCGTTATTCTTAATGTGTTGTACATTTACCTTTTATCCCTTTATCTTGGAAATAAGGTTCTCTCAATCAACGCGTGGTACTTCTTACCATACACGAACTCGATGAGTTATAGATTCTCTATCCAGTTCTCTGGAACTTGTTGTATATATTACTGTGTACCTCCGTGATTGCTCACTTAGTTCCTCCGACTTACTGTCGGTTGAGGTCAAGCTACTACCTAGTGTGTAGTGCTTCCTCTATTATTAGTGGCTTCTAAATTACACTCACTATTCGGTTTTGTACAAGTATTCTCTTACTTGTATGACCTTGCATTCTTATGCATTGGTCCTTAAAGCATTTATAAGTTTCATCCCGTTTTCATTGCGGTGGAATTCATTTGTTGTGATTGTTGGTATGTCCAGCACTCTTCGTGCCTCTTTGGCCCAAGGTCGTATGGTTTGTTTCTAGGTGTTCGCTTAACTGGCTTGCGCCATGTTCGTTGGTGTGTTTGTAAGTCCTTTGTATCTAGTACGGGTTGGCTATTAAGCAATAGGGTACTCTTGTCCCAAAGCTTATTGCTTCTGTTATCAAACTGGTCCTCTAAGACACACTTCCATTTCCTTATGCAGCTGCAATAGGAATGAACAATGCCTTCTCTGTGATATTCTCACCACATGGTATAGACTACTTGCTTTACTGCTCAGTCTATCTACCACCCTTTGCTTCTCATCTCCACTGAGTCTAGCTCATAGCTCTACCTCTTCTCCATGTCATTGTTTGACGGTACTCATTTAATGGTCGCTTGCTGCGCACCATGTTTTTATTCATTATGCAACATTAGCTTACATGGCATCCACTGTTATGTTAGCTTCCTCTCGTATACTTCCACCATCCATACCATGGTTCGCCATTCACTTAGCTAATTACAACATGCTATTCTTTAAGTCTCTGCGCTCCTTGAGCGTTGTTCACTCTACATTTTGCATTGTGCACATACGGTGTATGTTCTTAACCGATTACTCGTTAGGTTTTTAACAATTGCTATAAAGCCTTCTTTCCTCATATCATTCTTGGAAATCTCTCTTTCTTGTTCAAATTATTTCTTGGCAATAACTACATGCTCAAGTTTCAATATACTACTGGGTGGAACCTCTTTCTGAAGGGTCCACATATTCACCGCTCTAGCGGTCTCACAATAACGAAAGGTATCCCCACTCCTATAATGAGTGGTTCATTCTCCACTCTATTCGTTTACTATAAAGTAATTTCTCTTCTTTTACTGGTGTTACTCCTGGCAATTATTCTAAAGGTCACTGCTTAGGTTTTGCAACTGTTTGAATTTGCACATCACAGTTGGTTCACGGCTTATAAGCCATGTTGCCTCGAGCTCTGCTCTTGTAGGTTGTTCACACAAGTTTCTGCTTCTCCATATGCCATCAAATGGTTTTGAGGCAGTATGCGCTCCATGACAAGGTTGTTGCATCACACTTCCATTCATGGGAGGCCCCTTAGGTAATATGATGTTAATCTGTGCCCTTTTGGTAGTTTAGGGTATGTTCTGTTAAGTGGTTTCCCTTCGGTGTTTTTACCGAATATTCATTTAAACTCTTGTGTTCCTATCACGATATATTGTTCAACTATTGTTGACTTATACACCTTTCAAGGATTGTTCCTAGGTGTTGCTGAGTTACGCCATTTCATCTGGCTAGTATTTACAAGTGTGTTCTGTTAGCTACACCACCTTTCGGCATTGTATTCCAAATTTCTGTTTAGCATTGTAAAATCTCCCGATCCCGGGTAGATCATTGACGCTTCCGTTTCCGCATTTCTGTTCGGGTTTAATACCCTCTTCAGTGAAGAATAATATTTCCTGGTAGTCTTGGTGATTGTTCTGGGAATTCCATCCCATTCATTGAACGTTGACATGTCCATTTTAGGTATTTGTCTTGCTGTTTAGGCTAAGTATTCATTCCAGCTATCATGTGATTCCTTCGAGGTTCTTGAGACATATCCAATGTCTGTACTTATTTATCTGTGCTCTTCGCACTTCCTAGATCTCAATCATTCTCCTTAGATGAATTCTCTGATTTCCTTAGACTCGTTGGCTTAACTGAGTACTTTCTCTTCAATTGTTCAAGGTAATCAGTTGTTCTAGTCTGAAATTGCTTCACTGACCGTAGTACGGAGTTGGCCACTTCCCATGTTCCGTACTCTACTCGTATACATATGTGGGGTACCTTACTGATACATTACTACTTACCTGACTAACTCATAAATAAGTCTGTCAGGCCCGCAAGGTCCTCTGGAGTGCGGTCGTCCCACATCTCATTTTCGTACACTCGTAGTGTTCGTCGCACGCCTATGTGAAGTATTCTGTTGTCAACTCCTCTCGTATCGTCCTATGATGACTTTCTGTGATTCTTCTGGGTTTGGTTTTAAAATTTGAGGTTTTTGAAAAATTCTGAGTTTTGAAAGAAAAATTTTCATGGTATTTCCATGTCTGGTGGTCTTGACCAAGCCTAGCTTCTCGGTGACTGGTATATTCGTTAGTACAATGGTTAGGCCGTTAGGTCCTTCCAAGGTTTCGTTCTTCGAGTTCTTAGGATTTGTGATCCTATAATTGTTTCATTCACCATCGTGGTACTTCACTAAGTACTTTTGGTCGTTAAAATTTCTCTAAACAGCCCCGTTATTACAGCACTTGTCGTGGCAAGTGTACCATGCAGGTTGGTTTTCGGTTCAATACACATACTGGTTATGGTATTACTTCCGCCCGTATCGCATTCGGTAGCCTTGTTGGCTCTTCCTTTGATCCTCTTAATCTTGCTAACTAATCTTCTGAGTGACCTCTCATTTGTCTGACATAGTAGTCACTAGTCAGGGCACTTCTCCATCCTCGAAGACCCCTATTTACTTAGTTCTGTGTCATTCCTTATAGCTCATTCCCACACATTTACCGTGGTTATCGAGGCTTGTCTCTTCCTTAGGAACTACGTCTGTAGTCCTATCGGAGTATATTACATAGACGTTCTCATAACTGTCTAAGCTATGTAGATTAGGTCTTGTAACCTGTTGGGTTTGTAGGTTCGGAGTTATCCACTCCTGACTAGTCCCTTAGTCGGTTAGTATACCGATGGTGGTATTATCTCACTATTGCGGTCCCGTAGACTTGTGTCTCGGGTTTCATTACTTCTCCTTTTTCCGATTCGTTTCACGGTTGGTGCTTTCCTTCTTGCTGGCCAAGCAGGGTTTTCGCGACTGCTAAGCATGTCGCCCCATGCTGCCGGAAATTTCAGTCTCCTATGGATAGATATTCTTCATCTTCCGCCATTAAGTGCGGTTATTGTCGTTCAAACGGAACCGTCTCCGGGATTACCGGTTCTTGGAATCTACCGTATGACAGGTTCTGGCCCTTATAGGAATATTTTATAACTGTCAGATAGGTTTTCCTGAGTAAGAGAGGACTTTCCATCTCTCTGACGTTCTTTTCCGAGTTTAGAAAATGGGGGATGTGGATGGCGGTTTTGGATATTGTAGGTTTCCAGTACACACTGGAAGTTCCTATCTAGCGTATCTCTCACGCTATCACTCAACCCTTAGCCCTAAGTCTCTAATTCCTAACTCGGTATTTCCTAAGCTCGATAATTCCAGTCATTAGAGCGGTACTCCGCTCTGATACGACTTTTTCTAACACCCTTACCACTATTCTCATCACTAACAACTAACCTCCTCGTTCATCCCGTACAATCGCAACAGATCATCCAAATACAATGGTGGGTGAAACAATGTCGTTAGCCACCCACGTGACTAACAAGGCCTAACTCAATTACAGTAACGGTCTGATGGACCGGAATTCCGAGTACTTACACAAATACAATCCTCATTCATTATTAACTGAGCCTGAAATACCCCTAAATTAATTTAGGGGATTTCTATTATTAAACCTTTAATAATACTATTAAGTATTATTTTATTATATGGAATTATGAATATTAAATTATTATATGGAGTTATGAATATTAAATTATTATATGGAATTATGAATATTAAATTAGTATATGGAATTGTGAAATTTATTTAGGGGTTTTCTCCTATTTAACCCTAATTATTATATATTGTATAGTATTATGAATTTAATAATAAGATTTATAAGTCCATAAATCTTGGGAAAATTTCTAAACACTCAATTATATTTATAAAGATTTTAGGAAGTGTTGGAACATTGTTTTGAAACATAAAAGTCAATATAAAATTCTAGAAACCTTAAAGCTTATTAAGCCTTGCTAGAGTTGACTTTTTGAGAATGGTCAAACCAGGCCATGAAACCTATACCAATAAATAGGTTATGAAAAACCATGAAGATCGATAAAAAGAACGTCAAAAACGGATCATCCTAGCCAAAGTTATGCTAGATTGAAGTTTTGAATCAAAATTTTAAGAGATGCCACGTGTCACTCTGTAATGGGTCGCCCACACTTAGCCGATTTCTTCCCTGAATTTCGGTAACCGATTTCATTCCTTTACCCTAACTTTAGACGGCTATAACTTTTACATATCTCAGTATTTTTCCATGCCGTCTTCTTCATTCTCTTCTCCTACAATTCCTCTTTCCAACCATTACTCATAAAAACCCTAACTCCTTCAGAATCAACCGGAAATTTGATCCAAAGTAGCCACCCTGCAAAACCGTAACTGCAGTTTCCAGTTTTTCCCTTCGAATTAGGTAACTTCGTCTAGCCATAACTTCTTCGTTTCTCATCCAAATTTCGTGTTCTTTAGCTCATTTTAAAGAGCTCTAATCCCTCTACAACTTTCATGTTTATGACCAAATCTAATTCTCAATAATATGGAAGATATAGTCGTCTAAAGTTCCGACCCCGATCTGGTCGCGTTTTGCCCAGAAGTTTTCCAGAAACGAGAAGGTAAACTCGTAACTTTCGGGTTTGATTTATTCTTGTGTGTTGTGAGTTAGAGTGAGTTCTTGTTATCAATGCGTAGAGCTAAGTTTCTCTTTAGATTAAGCCCTTACACATAGCCTAACTCGATCTGTACTGCAAGATATAGATCCTCAAAGTCGGCCCCGTGAACTGCTCGAAAGTTCGAAACTTTCCAGATTTCCGAATTCGATTTGCTCCGTTGTTGCAATTCCGGTAAGTTTACTTCAAATTCCTTCAACCTTGCTAATCTACATTACATTGTCGGTCAAAAAAATGTTTCAATTGCATCAATTACGCTTTAGATTGAGTGAATTTGGGAGAATCTAATTCAAAAACTCTTAAGAAACCTAACCTCGAAATCGAATTCGAAAACCAGTGAATACTGCATTATAATTGGGAAATTGGTATCATTAGAACCGTAATTGAATTTCGAAACCATAGAAACAAGAATCACTCAATTTGGTTCTGTAGATTGTGAGATAATGTCGATTTAGTACTCGAGTCAATTTGGGGGTGGATGAAGAACTCGAGTTTCAGCAGCCGTCCGATCGTAGTTATAAGAAACGGACGGCCGAGATTAGATCTGGGGAGTTTAAGTTGGTGAGTTTTAATATTTCCAGAATTAAACCCTAACTTGTTGAATTAATTTAGATACCTTCCCGAATGTATTTTGACTTGAAATTTTAACCATAGATTCCTTATTAAATCTAGTTTATTTTTATGTAAATTAATATGGTTTTGGAGATTTTAAACATAAGTTATGATTTTTGCAACTTACGGGTTTTCTGGAATTATTTGGCCAAATTAAAAAGATATTTTTATGAAATAAAAATTTTATAATATGTCTAAAATGTTATAGTTACTGTATATTAAATTTGGGAATTTTTGGGCAAAGGTAAAAGGTTTTAAAAATTGTGTTTATGAGTTTTTCATAAGAATAACTTATAAATATGGTTTTTAATGTAACCAAAAATTAAAGTATGGTTTGTTAATTAACTTTTAAGCTGGGGAAAATAAGGGAAACTAAATTAACATTTTATAACAGTAAGTTTATAAATGTTTAGGTATTAGTTTTTAATGGAAGTGAAATTATTTACATATATGTATATATACATATTTAAGTGGGAACTTATATAAATCAAGGAATATAATTATTTTTATGTTTTATTTATTATATTATATGGGAGTTAATATTCTTAATTAAAACTAAGGAATATAAATATATATTATATATATATTACACATATATGTAAAAGAAATAAAATAGTAACTTAGGTTAAATCAAGGAGCTAAATTAATCTACATTTATATTAATTATAGAATATGGTAGATAATATACTTAATTGGAACTAAGGAAAATACTTTATTTATTAGCCATATTTTGGATGTAGGTGTGTGTAAAAGTTAATATAAATAATTAAATACAATAAAACTACATAAATAATGTTTTGTACAAATCCTAGTATATATAAATATATACAGTAAACATAATAAAATTAAATACCTTATAGGAAAATAATACGAAGGAATTAATAAGTTAAACTAAACCCCTACATAATACCAATAAAAGAATATTTTATGAGGTGATATTAAATTATAGTAATGAATTAGGCTTAAAGAGTTACCTTGGAATTTCCAAGGTTTATATGTAAACCATATTAAAATACTTGTATAGTATTATTTGTCAATGATCAGAATGTAAATCTAAAATTGGGATTAAGAAATTAATAAGTTAATACTTAGGAAAAATTGAGATTAGATTACATAAAATGTTGCACAAATAGATCTTATTCTATAATTAATGATAAACCAATGTAATACGATTACATCTAAATATTCTTAATATATAAACCATAATAAGATAAGTAAAATACTTTTACATCTAAATGTGAGGTGGATTAGTAAGTCTAGATTTAATCATTTCTTAACATTTATGGTGGTGAAATATAACTTAATGTTTTAAGATAGGATCATTAAAAAGGATTGTGATATAATCTATATTAAACGATGATTTGGGAATTTATCTAAATAATTATCCTTAAGTTTCTTAGAATTAGATAAGCCATATAAAATACATTTATTACCAATATTCAGGATGTGAGTTTACAGTTAAGTGAGGTATTTAGTGGTGGGAATTTATAGGAGGGTTTATAGATAGGAATTTGATACTTAAAACCTTTGAACCTTTTTATTAGATAAAACTAAGTTACATACGATATTATATTGATACTTTACGGTAATGGGAAATTATGAAATGTTATTTTGAATATAAAATATGAGAATTTTCATAGTAGATTATCTTATGAAATAATTAACAATTTCGCTTACGAACCAGAATTTAATTCTTTGATACATTCTACCCTATGTAGATATATTGTCCATCCTAAATACAATAAAGGGAATTAATTTATTAAGTTATTCATTTGAAACCTTAGGCTTTGTAAAATAATTTAAAATGTATTTAAGGCTTAAGTTTATTGAAGTTTAGTACAAAAGGATTATACATAGTCTATAGAGTGTATGTGTGTAAAAATAAAACATTTAGGAGATTAAAGGTAAGTAAGGATACATAAAAGGTTATATTTAAACACCTTATTATATAGGTAATAATTAAGCAAACAATGTACCTTGTGAATACTAAATGTAAGAGTTCGATAAGTCTAAGTTAACTATAATATAGTTGTTTCAATATGAGCGGTAATTCAACATCTTATGGCAAGATTATTAGACGGTTATAATAGGAAGTCATTCTGAACTAAGGATATGATAATTGAGTTTAGTGGCTCAATTAAGTTATAATAAATTGTATCTACAACATTATGATTCCAATAAACAAGATGTAGTTCTTAATTAAGTTAAGGGAAAGACTTAATCATAATGGGTTGTCTAGTAGATATTGTTTAAATACATAATCTTTACATTGTGAGATAATAGTATAGTATTCTGAGATGAGTCCACCATAGGTCATAATACAATGTTTATTCTAAATTAAGAATAAAGGTATTGGGCTTAAGATTATTTCGAAATTCTTAGATTTAATTATATAACATAAATACATTATGATATAGAGGTCTCAAAAGTCTTGAATGTGAGGATTGTGGTTAATTATGAATAAAGTGGATAGGAGTGGACAATTAGCAAATGTTAATCGAATACATTCCTTGATCTTACCACCTTGGGCTATACAACGTTCTCAGATAACTCAAAAATTATACGTAACACATAAGTGAGGGCTTAAAAGACAATTGAGACTTGGAATAAGAGTAAGGAATTTATTTAAGCTTAACTTAGGCTACAAGTGATTGATGATAGACTACCTTTAATATTCTTCAGAGTACTGTTGATTGTTTGCGCAAGTAGATTAGAACTGCTACAACGTTACCCAGGTACGATTTCTCGTACTCAGCTTGTTGTGTCTTGGACTCTATGGGATGTTTTGTACGATTTCTCGTACTCAGCTTGTTGTGTTTTGGACTCTATGGAATGTTTGTACGATTTCTCGTACTCAGCTTGTTGTGTTTTGGACTCTATGGAATGTTTGTACGATTTCTCGTACTCCGATCTTTTTGCTGATTGACTTGTGGAATGTTTTGAAAAACGCTAACTGACTTAAAGAGGCATTTTTTAAAAAGGAATTGGTGTGTGACTAACTCAGCTTGTGTGACTAACTGAGCCTTGGATGTGGAACTCATTTGGGTATTGGTTTCTTCTATTTGGTGTCCCGTTAGACATTGACTGCTTAGGGTTTACGCTTCTGCACTCTGTAGGACTGAGTGTTTTGGTATTGCTCTGGGTAGTTGGTGATCTAGTGGGAATTTGGAAAAAGGTCAATCTTGGAAATCTTTCTTTCGACGTGCGCGCGTCTTCAATGGTTACAGCAGGGGGCTGTATATCCCTCGCCCATAGGGGCATTGATATTAAACAGTGAGGGGCTGTATATCCCCTGTCCTTAGTGGACGTGATAGACAGTGAGGGGCTGTATATCCCCTGTCCTTAGTGGACGTGATAAACAGTGAGGGGCTGTATATCCCCTGTCCTTAGTGGACGTGATTGGCGGTGGGGGCCATCTCTCCCAGTTAAATTATTCCATTCTTGAGTATATCTTGTCTATGGGATTCAGCTTTCTGAAATGGTGGGGACATAAACTGTCTACCACGGGTTATGTGTATTCATATCATTCCTAGTCCCTTGACTACTTGAGTCTGTCTCTTCTTAACCAGAATTGGTTCTAACATCAACAATGGATGCTTACTAATATGTGTGGACTAATTAAGTGGATGACTTGTTTTGGAAGTTCTCTATCTCTATCTTTGTCTTGTTTTCTTTTCTCTTTAACTTGATTGTTTTGAAGTGCTTTATCTCTGTTTACTTTTAAGAGTTTGTTTTCATGTTACTGTTTTTTTGAAGAGTTATGTTTTATAGGTTTGTTTTTGGAGAATTGTACCAGTTCCATTCCAGGGAACTGACTCACCCCTTTTGGGGTGGGCTGCTTGGTTTCATCTTGCAGGTACGAATTGATTTACAGGTGGCCACGAAGAGAATGAGCGTTTGGGATGGGACTAGGTTTTGTGGAGAGTTAATGTGTTTAATTTCTATTATGTTTGTGTTAAGTTTTTCTCGAGTTCAGACCGTAGCTTTTGTAGATTGTAAGTTGTAATTGGTGAGGTTTGGTGCCGGGTGTTTGGAACCCGATGGTCTGTAATCGCCTTAGAGTTTTTTCCGCTGTATTTATGGTTAATAGAGGCGTTACAGAAAGTGGTATCAGAGCGTAGTTACGCTCTGAACCCGAGAAAACAAGCCGAGTGAAATACTTAGATTATAGGTGCACTTAAAACTGGGGAACTGGGTAGAATTGGGAAGTGAGGACTCCAGTAAGGCACGACTCCTAACCCTTTTTGGAATTGTGAACGATTCCTTTACACACTTTTCTTTTGTGAATGTTTGTTGAGTGTGATGTGTTGTATACCGTTCCAACAGTAAACTACAAAAATATATATATATATATATACATATAAGTTTAGAGCATCCTATACTAAGTACGATAAGATTTTGGTTGAGATAAACCAAATATTAAGCTATTTTTCAAAAGCATACTCATGGAGAATACATTGCTAAAATGCAATCCTTTAAAAGCTAGTACACAAATTCCTAGAATTTTAAAGAATACTTTTGGTTGAAAACAGTATACAAATAGAACTTACATAATTAAATTAGTATTGATATTATGTGAAAGTACTTCAACTCCTTTAAAGTTTGAAAATAAATCTCATTAACTACTTGGTATCAATTTATTACCTAAGATAATTTTAAGATAAATCTTAAGTCTAGAAAATTATTAAGCTAACAAGAACTAGTAGCGTATTAGAAAGATCAGCATCTGAACTTGTAAAACACAAAAACTCTATGTTAACTTTAGAAAGAAAACACATAAACCTAACACCCTACGGGAAGTGCCTGGTGCGACGAACTCCTAGGCTGAAAGTAGTGGGGGTGCACACCCACTTCTAGAGGTTTAGGGGCTAGACAAGCCTTGTCATCTAACTGTAAATAATCTTCTACGCAGGTGATGGATTGTGTTGAACTTGAGGGGAAGTGGTGGTAAGACGTTACCATCATGAAATCTTGAGCTAGGCATATCTCATTGCTAACCACAATGAACAAATCAAAATTTGTATCTTAAGATCCGGTATTAAAACTCATAAATGTAAAGGGTCTATTGAGTTAAATCTTTGGTGAAAATACCTATATATGGAGGAAGGGGATTAAGTTTGGGTACTCCAAGATACAACATCCACCTCTGGTTGAATATATATAAAAAAAATCAATAAAAGAAGTTACTTAAAGATTATCTAAGGGAGTACTAAGATTTAATAATCAGGAGAATACTTACATAGAACAAACCTTAAGAAAAATAATTACCAAGAGTGAGTGAGTTTTCATTAGAGCTCATTTGACTTAAAATTTTATACAGAGTCCCTACCTTAAAAAAATATATATATATTATATATAAATTTTAAGTAAAGGAATCAGATTTTGGAGAACTTCCTAAAATTCTGCCTTGGGTGAAGTTATATAATAAGTAAATTTTATAAAGTAAACACTGAATGATCGTCTAAATACGATAGTTAATTATAAAACAATTGAAACTTGAAAAGTCACAGAAAATATTTATCTTATAGAGTTTTAACATATGGTTGCCTAATAAACCTTTGAAGAAATTTTGGAAGATTATTGAGGATTATTAAATGATGGGAATATTATGTTAAACTACTCAAGTATGTTACAACTGGTTATTTGGTAATATAATTGATATGATAAATGATCATATATGACGGTAATTCGTATCAGTCAAATGAATGGATAATGATCATAAGATAAAATTTATAACCACCAAGGAAATACAATACATAACAATCAAGAGATACAGATATATAACGATAGATAAAATCAACGTGCAGTAAAATTCACAACAAAGCTGGTTAATAAGGTGTTGAATTCTTTGAATGTGCCGTTAGTAGCGGTACGAGGGCGTACCTTAGCTCTTTTAAGGGGGATATGCTGGCATACTCCTCCTTCGTTATCTCATCCGGATTATGCCTCGTTGCATTGTTGTTAGCAAAGGAGAACAGTATTAGCAGAATGAGAGGTGTTTGTATGTGCTTGGTTTTTACATTATGACTCAGTATGTGACTTTTGATTTTCATCATGCTATATTGGTATATCCTGGTTCAGTTTGATTTTGAGTAATCTTGAGTGCAATGTGTTATGGAAATGGATGGAAATAAAGGATTGGTTTGGTATGGAATTTCATTGGAACTTTTATTGTCTCAGCACACCCGAAGCGGTGTGAGTGCTATTAGTTGATTTTTAAACTTCGAGGCGAAGTTTCTTTTAAGGGGGATATACTGAAATACCCCTAAATTAATTTAAATTAATTTAGGGGATTTCTTTATTAAACCTTTAATAATACTATTAAGTATTATTATTATATGGAATTATGAATATTAAATTATTATATGGAGTTATGAATATTAAATTATTATATGGAATTATGAATATTAAATTAGTATATGGAATTGTGAAATTTATTTAGGGGTTTTCTCCTATTTAACCCTAATTATATATTATTTATAGTATTGAATTTAATAATAAGATTTATAAGTCCATAAATCTTGGAAAATTTCTAAACACTCCAATATATTATAAAGATTTTAGGAAGTGTTGGAACATTGTTTTGAAACATAAAAGTCAATATAAAATTCTAGAAACCTTAAAGCTTATTAAGCCTTGCTAGAGTTGACTTTTTGAGAATGGTCAAACCAGGCCATGAAACCTATACCAATAAATAGGTTATGAAAAACCATGAAGATCGATAAAAAGAACGTCAAAAACGGATCATCCTAGCCAAAGTTATGCTAGATTGAAGTTTTGAATCAAAATTTAAGAGATGCCACGTTCACTCAATGGGCGCCACTTAGC
The DNA here is from genome assembly GCA_023374045.1 of Limonium bicolor. Classification (NCBI taxonomy): domain Eukaryota; kingdom Viridiplantae; phylum Streptophyta; class Magnoliopsida; order Caryophyllales; family Plumbaginaceae; genus Limonium; species Limonium bicolor. The sequence continues at coordinate 325,900,108 of CM041778.1, forward strand.
GATTCTTCCCTGAATTTCGGTAACGATTCATTCCTTTACCCTAACTTTGACGGCTATAACTTTTATATCTCAGTATTTTTGATGCCGTCTTTTGCATTCTCTTCTCCTAATTCCTCTTTCCAACCATACTCACAAACCCTAACTTCAAATCAACCGGAAATTCGATCCAAAGTAGCCACCCTGCAAAACCGTAACTGCAGTTTCCAGTTTTTCCCTTCGAATCAGGTAACTTCGTCTAGCCATAACTTCTTCGTTTCTCATCCAAATTTCGTGTTCTTTAGCTCGTTTTAAAGAGCTCTAATCCCTCTACAACTTTCATGTTTATGACCAAATCTAATTCTCAATAATATGGAAGATATAGTCGTCTAAAGTTCCGACCCCGATCTGGTCGCGTTTTGCCCAGAATTTTTCCAGAAACGAGAAGGTAAACTCGTAACTTTCGGGTTTGATTTCTTCTTGTGTGTTGTGAGTTAGAGTGAGTTCTTGTTATCAATGCGTAGAGCTAAGTTTCTTCTTTAGATTAAGCCCTTACACATAGCCTAACTCGATCTGTACTGCAAGATATAGATCCTCAAAGTCGGCCCCGTGAACTGCTCGAAAGTTCGAAACTTTCCAGATTTCCGAATTCGATTTGCTCCGTTGTTGCAATTCCGGTAAGTTTCCTTCAAATTCCTTCAACCTTGCTAATCTACATTACATTGTCGGTCAAAAACATGTTTCAATTGCATCAATTACGCTTTAGATTGAGTGAATTTGGGAGAATCGAATTCGAAAACTCTTAAGAAACCTAACCTCGAAATCGAATTCGAAAACCAGTGAATACTGCATTATAATTGGGGAAATTGGTATCATTAGAACCGTAATTGAATTTCGAAACCATAGAAACAAGAATCACTCAATTTGGTTCTGTAGATTGTGAGATAATGTCGATTTAGTACTCGAGTCGATTTGGGGGTGGATGAAGAACTTGAGTTTCAGCAGCCGTCCGATCGTAGTTATAAGAAATGGACGGCCGAGATTAGATCTGGGGAGTTTAAGTTGGTTATGAGTTTTAATATTTCCAGAATTAAACCCTAACTTGTTGAATTAATTTAAATACCTTCCCGAATGTATTTTGACTTGAAATTTTAACCATAGATTCCTTATTAAATCTAGTTTATTTTGATGTAAATTAATATGGTTTTGGAGTTTTTAAACATAAGTTATGATTTTTGCAAGTTACGGGTTTTCTGGAATTATTTGGCCAAATTAAAAAGATATTTTTATGAAATAAAAATTTTATAATATGTCTAAAATGTTATAGTTACTGTATATTAAATTTGGGAATTTTTGGGCAAGGTAAAAGGTTTTAAAAATTGTGTTTATGAGTTTTTCATAAGAATAACTTATAATATATGGTTTTTAATGTAACCAAAAATTAAAGTATGGTTTGTTAATTAACTTTTAAGCTGGGAAAATAAGGGAAACTAAATTAACATTTTATAACAGTAAGTTTATAAATGTTTAGGTATTAGTTTTTAATGGAAGTGAAATTATTTACATATATGTAATATACATATTTAAGTGGGAACTTATATAAATCAAGGAATATAATTATTTTTACGTTTTATTTATTATATTATATGGGAGTTAATATTCTTAATTAAAACTAAGGAATATATATATATATATATATATATATTTACACATATATGTAAAAGAAATAAAATAGTAACTTAGGTTAAATCAAGGAGCTAAATTAATCTACATTTATATTAATTATAGAATATGGTAGATAATATACTTAATTGGAACTAAGGAAAATACTTTATTTTATTACCATATTTTGGATGTAGGTGTGTGTAAAAGTTAATATAAATAATTAAATACAATAAAACTACATAAATAATGTTTTGTACAAATCCTAGTATATATAAATATATACACAGTAAACATAATAAAATTAAATACCTTATAGGAAATATAATACGAAGGAATTAATAAGTTAAACTAAACCCCTACATAATACCAATAAAAGAATATTTTATGAGGTGTATTAAATTATAGTAATGAATTAGGCTTAAAGAGTTACCTTGGAATTTCCAAGGTTTATATGTAAACCATATTAAAATACTTGTATAGTATTATTTGTCAATGATCAGAATGTAAATCTAAAATTGGGATTAAGTAATTAATAAGTTAATACTTAGGAAAAATTGTGATTAGATTACATAAAATGTTGCACAAATAGATCTTATTCTATAATTAATGATAAACCAATGTAATACGATTACATCTAAATATTCTTAATATATAAACCATAATAAGATAAGTAAAATACTTTTACATCTAAATGTGAGGTGGATTAGTAAGTCTAGATTTAATCATTTCTTAACATTTATGGTGGTGAAATATAACTTAATGTTTTAAGATAGGATCATTAAAAAGGATTGTGATATAATCTATATTAAACGATGATTTGGGAATTTATCTAAATAATTATCCTTAAGTTTCTTAGAATTAGATAAGCCATATAAAATACATTTATTACCAATATTCAGGATGTGAGTTTACAGTTAAGTGAGGTATTTAGTGGTGGGAATTTATAGGAGGGTTTATAGATAGGAATTTGATACTTAAAACCTTTGAACCTTTTTATTAGATAAAACTAAGTTACATACGATATTATATGATATTTACTTACGGTAATGGGAAATTATGAAATGTTATTTGAATATAAAATATGAGAATTTTCATAGTAGATTATCTTATGAAATAATTAACAATTTCGCTTACGAACCAGAATTTAATTCTTGATACATTCTACCCTATGTAGATATATTGTCCATCCTAAATACAATAAAGGGAATTAATTTATAAGTTATTCATTTGAAACCTTAGGCTTTGTAAAATAATTTAAAATGTATTTAAGGCTTAAGTTTATATGAAGTTTAGTACAAAAGGATTATACATAGTCTATAGAGTGTATGTGTGTAAAAATAAAACATTTAGGAGATTAAAGGTAAGTAAGGATACATAAAAGGTTATATTTAAACACCTTATTATATAGGTAATAATTAAGCAAACAATGTACCTTGTGAATACTAAATGTAAGAGTTCGATAAGTCTAAGTTAACTATAATATAGTTGTTTCAATATGAGCGGTAATTCAACATCTTATGGCAAGATTATTAGACGGTTATAATAGGAAGTCATTCTGAACTAAGGATATGATAATTGAGTTTAGTGGCTCCAATTAAGTTATAATAAATTGTATCTAAACATTATGATTCCAATAAACAAGATGTAGTTCTTAATTAAGTTAAGGGAAAGACTTAATCATAAGGGTTTCTAGTAGATATTGTTTAAATACATAATCTTACATTGTGAGATAATAGTATAGTATTCTGAGATGAGTCCACCATAGGTCATAATACAATGTTTATTCTAAATTAAGAATAAAGGTATTGGGCTTAAGATTATTTCGAAATTCTTAGATTTAATATTATAACATAAATACATTTATGATATAGAGGTCTCAAAAGTCTTGAATGTGAGGATTGTGGTTAATTATGAATAAAGTGGATAGGAGTGGACAATTAGCAAATGTTAATCGAATACATTCCTTGATCTTACCACCTTGGGCTATACAACGTTCTCAGATAACTCAAAAATTATACGTAACACATAAGTGAGGGCTTAAAAGACAATTGAGACTTTGGAATAAGAGTAAGGAATTTATTTAAGCTTAACTTAGGCTACAAGTGATTGATGATAGACTACCTTTAATATTCTTCAGAGTACTGTTGATTGTTTGCGCAAGTAGATTAGAACTGCTACAACGTTACCCAGGTACGATTTCTCGTACTCAGCTTGTTGTGTCTTGGACTCTATGGGATGTTTTGTACGATTTCTCGTACTCAGCTTGTTGTGTTTTGGACTCTATGGAATGTTTTGTACGATTTCTCGTACTCAGCTTGTTGTGTTTTGGACTCTATGGAATGTTTGTACGATTTCTCGTACTCCGATCTTTTTGCTGATTGACTTGTGGAATGTTTTGAAAAACGCTAACTGACTTAAAGAGGCATTTTTTAAAAAGGAATTGGTTGTGTGACTAACTCAGCTTGTGTGACTAACTGAGCCTTGGATGTGGAACTCATTTGGGTATTGGTTTCTTCTATTTGGTGTCCCGTTAGACATTGACTGCTTAGGGTTTACGCTTCTGCACTCTGTAGGACTGAGTGTTTTGGTATTGCTCTGGGTAGTTGGTGATCTAGTGGGAATTTGGAAAAAGGTCAATCTTGGAAATCTTTCTTTCGACGTGCGCGCGTCTTCAATGGTAACAGCAGGGGGCTGTATATCCCTCGCCCATAGGGGCATTGATATTAAACAGTGAGGGGCTGTATATCCCCTGTCCTTAGTGGACGTGATAGACAGTGAGGGGCTGTATATCCCCTGTCCTTAGTGGACGTGATAAACAGTGAGGGGCTGTATATCCCCTGTCCTTAGTGGACGTGATTGGCGGTGGGGGCCATCTCTCCCAGTTAAATTATTCCATTCTTGAGTATATCTTGTCTATGGGATTCAGCTTTCTGAAATGGTGGGGACATAAACTGTCTACCACGGGTTATGTGTATTCATATCATTCCTAGTCCCTTGTGACTACTTGAGTCTGTCTCTTCTTAACCAGAATTGGTTCTAACATCAACAATGGATGCTTACTAATATGTGGTGTGACTAATTAAGTGGATGACTTGTTTTGGAAGTTCTCTATCTCTATCTTTGTCTTGTTTTCTTTCTCTTTAACTTGATTGTTTTGAAGTGCTTTATCTCTGTTTTACTTTTAAGAGTTTGTTTTCATGTTACTGTTTATTTTGAAGAGTTATGTTTTATAGGTTTGTTTTTGGAGAATTGTACCAGTTCCATTCCAGGGAACTGACTCACCCCTTTTGGGGTGGGCTGCTTGGTTTCATCTTGCAGGTACGAATTGATTTACAGGTGGCCACGAAGAGAATGAGCGTTTGGGATGGGACTAGGTTTTGTGGAGAGTTAATGTGTTTAATTTCTATTATGTTTGTGTTAAGTTTTTCTCGAGTTCAGACCGTAGCTTTTGTAGATTGTAAGTTGTAATTGGTGAGGTTTGGTGCCGGGTGTTTGGAACCCGATGGTCTGTAATCGCCTTAGAGTTTTATTTCCGCTGTATTTATGGTTAATAGAGGCGTTACAGAAAGTGGTATCAGAGCGTAGTTACGCTCTGAACCCGAGAAAACAAGCCGAGTGAAATACTTAGATTATAGGTGCACTTAAAACTGGGGAACTGGGTAGAATTGGGAAGTGAGGACTCCAGTAAGGCACGACTCCTAACCCTTTTTTGGAATTGTGAACGATTCCTTTACACACTTTTCTTTTGTGAATGTTTGTTGAGTGTGATGTGTTGTTATACCGTTCCAACAGTAAACTACAAAAATATATATATATATATACATATAAGTTTAGAGCATCCTATACTAAGTACGATAAGATTTTGGTTGAGATAAACCAAATATTAAGCTATTTTTCAAAAGCATACTCATGGAGAATACATTGCTAAAAATGCAATCCTTTAAAAGCTAGTACACAAATTCCTAGAATTTTAAAGAATACTTTTGGTTGAAAACAGTATACAAATAGAACTTTACATAATTAAATTAGTATTGATATTATGTGAAAGTACTTCAACTCCTTTAAAGTTTGAAAATAAATCTCATTAACTACTTGGTATCAATTTATTACCTAAGATAATGTTTAAGATAAATCTTAAGTCTAGAAAATTATTAAGCTAACAAGAACTAGTAGCGTATTAGAAAAGATCAGCATCTGAACTTGTAAAACACATTAAAACTCTATGTTAACTTTAGAAAGAAAACACATAAACCTAACACCCTACGGGAAGTGCCTGGTGCGACGAACTCCTAGGCTGAAAGTAGTGGGGGTGCACACCCACTTCTAGAGGTTTAGGGGCTAGACAAGCCTTGTCATCTAACTGTAAATAATCTTCTACGCAGGTGATGGATTGTGTTGAACTTGAGGGGAAGTGGTGGTAAGACGTTACCATCATGAAATCTTGAGCTAGGCATATCTCATTGCTAACCACAATGAACAAATCAAAATTTGTATCTTAAGATCCGGTATTAAAACTCATAAATGTAAAGGGTCTATTGAGTTAAATCTTTGGTGAAAAATACCTATATATGGAGGAAGGGGATTAAGTTTGGGTACTCCAAGATACAACATCCACCTCTGGTTGAATATATAAAAAAAAATCAATAAAAGAAGTTACTTAAAGATTATCTAAGGGAGTACTAAGATTTAATAATCAGGAGAATACTTACATAGAACAAACCTTAAGAAAAATAATTACCAGGAGTGAGTGAGTTTTCATTAGACTAGCTCGTTTGACTTAAAATTTTATACAGAGTCCCTACCTTAAAAAAATATATATATTATATATAAATTTTAAGATAAAGGAATCAGATTTTGGACGAACTTCCTAAAATTCTGCCTTGGGTGAAGTTATATAATAAGTAAATTTTATAAAGTAAACACTGAATGGATCGTCTAAAATACGATAGTTAATTATAGAAACAATTGAAACTTGAAAAGTCACAGAAAATATTTATCTTATAGAGTTTTAACATATGGTTGCCTAATAAACCTTTGAAGAAAATTTTGGAAGATTATTGAGGATTATTAAATGATTGGGAATATTATGTTAAACTACTCAAGTATGTTACAACTGGTTAAAATTTGGTAATATAATTGATATGATAAATGATCATATATTGACGTGTAATTCGTACCAGTCATTAAATGAATGGATAATGATCATAAGATAAAATTTATAACCACCAAGGAAATACAAATACATAACAATCAAGAGATACAGATATATATAACGATAATAGATATAATCAACGATGCAGTAAAATTCACAACAAAGCTGGTTAATAAGGTGTTGAATTCTTTGAATGTGCCGTTAGTAGCGGTACGAGGGCGTACCTTAGCTCTTTTAAGGGGGATATGCTGGCATACTCCTCCTTCGTTATCTCATCCGGATTATGCCTCGTTGCATTGTTAGCAAAGGGAGAACAGTATTAGCAGAATGAGAGGTGTTTGTATGTGCTTGGTTTTTACATTATGACTCAGTATGTGACTTTTGATTTTCATCATGCTATATCTTGGTATATCCTGGTTCAGTTTGATTTTGAGTAATCTTGAGTGCAATGTTGTTATGGAAATGGATGGAAATAAAGGATTCGTTTGGTATGGAATTTCATTGGAACTTTTATTGTCTCAGCACACCCAAAGCGGTGTGAGTGCTTATTAGTTGATTTGTAAACTTCGAGGCGAAGTTTCTTTTAAGGGGGATATACTGAAATACCCCTAAATTAATTTAAATTAATTTAGGGGATTTCTATTATTAAACCTTTAATAATACTATTAAGTATTATTTTATTATATGGAATTATGAATATTAAATTATTATATGGAGTTATGAATATTAAATTATTATATGGAATTATGAATATTAAATTAGTATATGGAATTGTGAAATTTATTTAGGGGTTTTCTCCTATTTAACCCTAATTATTATATATTATTGTATAGTATTATGAATTTAATAATAAGATTTATAAGTCCATAAATCTTGGGAAAATTTCTAAACACTCCAATTATATTATAAAGATTTTAGGAAGTGTTGGAACATTGTTTTGAAACATAAAAGTCAATATAAAATTCTAGAAACCTTAAAGCTTATTAAGCCTTGCTAGAGTTGACTTTTTGAGAATGGTCAAACCAGGCCATGAAACCTATACCAATAAATAGGTTATGAAAAACCATGAAGATCGATAAAAAGAACGTCAAAAACGGATCATCCTAGCCAAAGTTATGCTAGATTGAAGTTTTGAATCAAAATTTTAAGAGATGCCACGTTTCACTCTGTAATGGGTCGCCCACACTTAGCCGATTTCTTCCCTGAATTTCGGTAACCGATTTCATTCCTTTACCCTAACTTTAGACGGCTATAACTTTTACATATCTCAGTATTTTTCCATGCCGTCTTCTTCATTCTCTTCTCCTACAATTCCTCTTTCCAACCATTACTCATACAAACCCTAACTCCTTCAGAATCAACCGGAAATTCGATCCAAAGTAGCCACCCTGCAAAACCGTAACTGCAGTTTCCAGTTTTTCCCTTCGAATTAGGTAACTTTGTCTAGCCATAACGTCTTCGTTTCTCATCCAAATTTCGTGTTCTTTAGCTCATTTTAAAGAGCTCTAATCCCTCTACAACTTTCATGTTTATGACCAAATCTAATTCTCAATAATATGGAAGATATAGTCGTCTAAAGTTCCGACCCCGATCTGGTCGCGTTTTGCCCAGAATTTTTCCAGAAACGAGAAGGTAAACTCGTAACTTTCGGGTTTGATTTATTCTTGTGTGTTGTGAGTTAGAGTGAGTTCTTGTTATCAATGCGTAGAGCTAAGTTTCTTCTTTAGATTAAGCCCTTACACATAGCCTAACTCGATCTGTACTGCAAGATATAGATCCTCAAAGTCGGCCCCGTGAACTGCTCGAAAGTTCGAAACTTTCCAGATTTCCGAATTCGATTTGCTCCGTTGTTGCAATTCCGGTAAGTTTCCTTCAAATTCCTTCAACCTTGCTAATCTACATTACATTGTCGGTCAAAAAAATGTTTCAATTGCATCAATTACGCTTTAGATTGAGTGAATTTGGGAGAATCGAATTCAAAAACTCTTAAGAAACCTAACCTCGAAATCGAATTCGAAAACCAGTGAATACTGCATTATAATTGGGGAAATTGGTATCATTAGAACCGTAATTGAATTTCGAAACCATAGAAACAAGAATCACTCAATTTGGTTCTGTAGATTGTGAGATAATGTCGATTTAGTACTCGAGTCAATTTGGGGGTGGATGAAGAACTCGAGTTTCAGCAGCCGTCCGATCGTAGTTATAAGAAACGGACGGCCGAGATTAGATCTGGGGAGTTTAAGTTGGTTATGAGTTTTAATATTTCCAGAATTAAACCCTAACTTGTTGAATTAATTTAAATACCTTCCCGAATGTATTTTGACTTGAAATTTTAACCATAGATTCCTTATTAAATCTAGTTTATTTTTATGTAAATTAATATGGTTTTGGAGATTTTAAACATAAGTTATGATTTTTGCAACTTACGGGTTTTCTGGAATTATTTGGCCAAATTAAAAAGATATTTTTATGAAATAAAAATTTTATAATATGTCTAAAATGTTATAGTTACTGTATATTAAATTTGGGAATTTTTGGGCAAAGGTAAAAGGTTTTAAAAATTGTGTTTATGAGTTTTTCATAAGAATAACTTATAATATATGGTTTTTAATGTAACCAAAAATTAAAGTATGGTTTGTTAATTAACTTTTAAGCTGGGGAAAATAAGGGAAACTAAATTAACATTTTATAACAGTAAGTTTATAAATGTTTAGGTATTAGTTTTTAATGGAAGTGAAATTATTTACATATATGTATATATACATATTTAAGTGGGAACTTATATAAATCAAGGAATATAATTATTTTTATGTTTTTTTATTATATTATATGGGAGTTAATATTCTTAATTAAACTAAGGAATTAATATATAATATATATATATATATATATATATATTATACACATATATGTAAAAGAAATAAAATAGTAACTTAGGTTAAATCAAGGAGCTAAATTAATCTACATTTATATTAATTATAGAATATGGTAGATAATATACTTAATTGGAACTAAGGAAAATACTTTATTTTATTAGCCATATTTTGGATGTAGGTGTGTGTAAAAGTTAATATAAATAATTAAATACAATAAAACTACATAAATAATGTTTTGTACAAATCCTAGTATATATAAATATATATACAGTAAACATAATAAAATTAAATACCTTATAGGAAATATAATACGAAGGAATTAATAAGTTAAACTAAACCCCTACATAATACCAATAAAAGAATATTTTATGAGGTGATATTAAATTATAGTAATGAATTAGGCTTAAAGAGTTACCTTGGAATTTCCAAGGTTTATATGTAAACCATATTAAAATACTTGTATAGTATTATTTGTCAATGATCAGAATGTAAATCTAAAATTGGGATTAAGAAATTAATAAGTTAATACTTAGGAAAAATTGAGATTAGATTACATAAAATGTTGCACAAATAGATCTTATTCTATAATTAATGATAAACCAATGTAATACGATTACATCTAAATATTCTTAATATATAAACCATAATAAGATAAGTAAAATACTTTTACATCTAAATGTGAGGTGGATTAGTAAGTCTAGATTTAATCATTTCTTAACATTTATGGTGGTGAAATATAACTTAATGTTTTAAGATAGGATCATTAAAAAGGATTGTGATATAATCTATATTAAACGATGATTTGGGAATTTATCTAAATAATTATCCTTAAGTTTCTTAGAATTAGATAAGCCATATAAAATACATTTATTACCAATATTCAGGATGTGAGTTTACAGTTAAGTGAGGTATTTAGTGGTGGGAATTTATAGGAGGGTTTATAGATAGGAATTTGATACTTAAAACCTTTGAACCTTTTTATTAGATAAAACTAAGTTACATACGATATTATATTGATATACTTTACGGTAATGGGAAATTATGAAATGTTATTTTGAATATAAAATATGAGAATTTTCATAGTAGATTATCTTATGAAATAATTAACAATTTCGCTTACGAACCAGAATTTAATTCTTTGATACATTCTACCCTATGTAGATATATTGTCCATCCTAAATACAATAAAGGGAATTAATTTATTAAGTTATTCATTTGAAACCTTAGGCTTTGTAAATAATTTAAAACGTATTTAAGGCTTAAGTTTATTGAAGTTTAGTACAAAAGGATTATACATAGTCTATAGAGTGTATGTGTGTAAAAATAAAACATTTAGGAGATTAAAGGTAAGTAAGGATACATAAATGTTATATTTAAACACCTTATTATATAGGTAATAATTAAGCAAACAATGTACCTTGTGAATACTAAATGTAAGAGTTCGATAAGTCTAAGTTAACTATAATATAGTTGTTTCAATATGAGCGGTAATTCAACATCTTATGGCAAGATTATTAGACGGTTATAATAGGAAGTCATTCTGAACTAAGGATATGATAATTGAGTTTAGTGGCTCAATTAAGTTATAATAAATTGTATCTACAACATTATGATTCCAATAAACAAGATGTAGTTCTTAATTAAGTTAAGGGAAAGACTTAATCATAATGGGTTGTCTAGTAGATATTGTTTAAATACATAATCTTTACATTGTGAGATAATAGTATAGTATTCTGAGATGAGTCCACCATAGGTCATAATACAATGTTTATTCTAAATTAAGAATAAAGGTATTGGGCTTAAGATTATTATCGAAATTCTTAGATTTAATTATATAACATAAATACATTTATGATATAGAGGTCTCAAAAGTCTTGATGTGAGGATTTGGTTAATTATGAATACAGTGGATAGGAGTTGGACAATTAGCAAATGTTAATCGAATAATTCCTTGATCTTACCCCTTGTCGCTATACCACGTTCTCAGATAACTCAAAATTATACGTACCACATAGTGAGGGCTTAAAAGACAATTGAGACTTTGGAATAAGAGTAAGGAATTTATTTAAGCTTAACTTAGGCTACAAGTGATTGATGATAGACTACCTTTAATATTCTTCAGAGTACTGTTGATTGTTTGCGCAAGTAGATTAGAACTACTACAACGTTACCCAGGTACGATTCTCGTACTCAGCTTGTTGTGTCTTGGACTCTATGGGATGTTTTGTACGATTTTCTCGTACTCAGCTTGTTGTGTTTTGGACTCTATGGAATGTTTTTGTACGATTTCTCGTGCTCAGCTTGTTGTGTTTTGGACTCTATGGAATGTTTGTACGATTTCTCGTACTCCGATCTTTTTGCTGATTGACTTGTGGAATGTTTTGAAAAACGCTAACTGACTTAAAGAGGCATTTTTTAAAAAGGAATTGGTTGTGTGACTAACTCAGCTTGTGTTGACTAACTGAGCCTTGGATGTGGAACTCATTTGGGTATTGGTTTCTTCTATTTGGTGTCCCGTTAGACATTGACTGCTTAGGGTTTACGCTTCTGCACTCTGTAGGACTGAGTGTTTTGGTATTGCTCTGGGTAGTTGGTGATCTAGTGGGAATTTGGAAAAAGGTCAATCTTGGAAATCTTTCTTTCGCGTGCGCGGCGTCTTCAATGGTAACAGCAGGGCTGTATATCCCTCGCCCATAGGGGCATTGATATTTAACAGCAGGGGGCTGTATATCCCTCGCCCATAGGGGCATTGATATTAAACAGTGAGGGGCTGTAGATCCCCTGTCCTTAGTGGACGTGATAGACAGTGAGGGGCTGTATATCCCCTGTCCTTAGTGGACGTGATAAACAGTGAGGGGCTGTATATCCCCTGTCCTTAGTGGACGTGATTGGCGGTGGGGGCCATCTCTCCCAGTTAAAATTATTCCATTCTTGAGTATATCTTGTCTATGGGATTCAGCTTTCTGAAATGGTGGGGACATAAACTGTCTACCACGGGTTATGTGTATTAATATCATTCCTAGTCCCTTGTGACTACTTCAGTCTGTCTCTTCTTAACCAGAATTGGTTCTAACATCAACAATGGATGCTTACTAATATGTGGTGTGACTACTTAAGTGGATGACTTGTTTTGGAAGTTCTCTATCTCTATCTTTGTCTTGTTTTCTTTTCTCTTTAACTTGGTTGTTTTGAAGTGCTTTATCTCTGTTTTACTTTTAAGAGTTTGTTTTCATGTTACTGTTTATTTTGAAGAGTTATGTTTTATAGGTTTGTTTTTGGAGAATTGTACCAGTTCCATTCCAGGGAACTGACTCACCCCTTTTGGGGTGGGCGCTTGGTTTCATCTTGCAGGTACGAATTGATTTACAGGTGGCCACGGAGAATGAGCGTTTGGGATGGGACTAGGTTTTGTGGAGAGTTAATGTGTTTAATTTCTATTATGTTTGTGTTAAGTTTTTCTCGAGTTCAGACCGTAGCTTTTGTAGATTGTAAGTTGTAATTGGTGAGGTTTGGTGCCGGGTGTTTGGAACCCGATGGTCTGTAATCGCCTTAGAGTTTTATTTCCGCTGTATTTATGGTTAATAGAGGCGTTACAGGGCCACATAATACAATCCTCAATTCAAAACTATACTGAGTCTATTACAATCCTCAACTTGCCGACACAGTTTTGGTCTTACCATACAAACAATTACAAATGTAATTAAATAAAACTACCCATACATAATAGCAACCCCGTCCTACTCTCAAACGGTAATCAGCTCCATTGTACCTGAAAAAGAATGGGTGGCCCCCAAAGGGGCTCAGCACCTTTGCTGGTATGGTAGTCGTGCAACCCACTACTACCGGATCACACCCAACTAATTGTCATCTAAGCATGTGATTGATTTTATTCAAATCATAACCTGAAATGCTGTAAACACACAACATGCTCGCAATCAACACAAGTATTCAACAATGGAATACAATCAACAAGACTAACACCTAAGTTTGTTAGCTTACATTATTTTGCTCTTTAGGCCTCAAGGGTTTCAACCTCACTAATGCCTTATTCTCATTAATCATCATCTTATCCATTCTCTCTGGATAACTTTACTTACTTTCTCTTAGATCTATAGACACTACAGGTCTCGATCTCATTTTCTTAATTATTCCTCTCTTGAAAAATTCTTCAGTCAACACACTTGACCTCCGGGCAGAAACATTCACAAGTCTCACCACCGGGCTTTCGAGTTCTAGTCTTACTTCCCCGGCTTTGACCCTACACCGGGTCTAGCATAGTGAGCAGATTCTACTAGCAACCGGAACTACTCTCTTAGTTCCTCCTTCTTTCACATACGTCTGAATCTCTCTTGGACTTCTCACATTCCCAATCACTCCTCTCATTGGAGTCGTAACATAATTATGTATATTAGTCTAGAAGCATCACTCTCGGTGTCATCTAATAACTTAGGGAATTTTCTTGAATTCTTGTATTCTCATATTTAAGGGTTACCCCAACATTTCGAATACTTATACGTTCGGGTCGTTTGTTCATACTGAGTCGGATCCTCATTAGGAGGTCGACAATCATTAATGGGGAGTTCTTTAGTCCCATACATCTCTCTAATATTCTAGTGAGTTCGTAAGATTGAATTATCATTGTTCTCGACGAACCATTAAAAGGAGTTTACTAATCCTGTATATCTCTTTTCTCGTTTCTAGTAAGTTCATAGGTTTGATTATCGTTGTTCTCTAATCGATAGTTCTCATGTGTTCTCCACGTTAAGTTATTTCGTGGTTTGACTCTTTCTACGAGTTACTAACCAAACGTTAATCATTTACAAGTCGGTCTTCTACATTCAGTTAGACTACACATTCAAGCAAGGATGGTTAGTACACACAACATGCATCAAGATACATTTATCAAATGCAATAAACATTTTCGTGCATATATCTTGTTAGGTCGGCACACACAACAAGCAACACACAAGCCGAGTGCAACTCGGCAGGACACAAGTTGCAAGAAAACCATACCTTTCGCCAAGGAATAATTCCAACGTGTCATCTTACGCTCCTCGGATAATTCCTGAACAACTAGTTACATTACAAACGTTTCTATTAACGTTATGACAATACGGTATTTAACGACTAGTGCACCCGTATTTAACCCTGTTATCCCGTTACTCTTAACCTTACTCAAGTGATCTTAAGTTCTCACTTCTACATTCAATCTCATACTTGTTTATACTCCTAAGGACCTTTACATGGCACCAAACAAGTTCTAATCATCATCTAATACCAATACCCATCAATCCCCATTCATATAGAGGGTTTAAAACACTCACGGTTGCATTTTTGGTGTGGTCCAGGACTTGGTCCGGCCCTTAAGTCCCAGACCAACACATAACAATACTCTCAGGGTGAAATTCTACACTGGTCCGGGACTTTGTAGTTGAGGTAAGTCCCGGACCAACCACTGAAGGTACTCTCGGCTTGTCTTTTAACCTGGTCTGGGACTTTTTCTTGGACTTAAGTCCCGGACCAATACTCCAGTAATGTTCTTGGGGCATTTTTTTTGTGTGGTCCGGGACCTTATCCAAGGACTAGGTCCTAGACCTGCTACAAACTGTCAAATTTTACAGTTTTCAATTCCTATTCTAACTCCAATTCTCACCCAAATCTTTTCTAATCTTTCCACATGTTTCCAAACATGTTATAATACCTTAATCACACCTTAAACCTTCTTAAATCCTCGACCAAACTTTTTACTCATTTCTTGAACCATTACACAATTTTCATTCTCAAATTCTGTAGTTTGCACACTAGTGCATTACCAACACTCTCATGACAGTTTACAACCTTCTCCCAACCATTTGACTATACCAAATTCATCTTAGATGCTTCCATTTCAAATTCCCAAATCTCTTCATTGTTTCCAAAACTCTACGCACTAGTTTACCTCTAGCAACCCAAGATTTTCCTACCCATTTGTGCTACAGATATTACACACTCTATTCCATCCTCCGACCAATACTTCAAGGTGGTTATTTAACTCAAATCAATTCTTTTCCACTCCTAGTTAACTTTAGGCTCTTCAATCTCATAATATCACCTAAACTACTTTATTTCTACAGGAATTTCGCCATAACTCCTCCACAATTCTAACATGCCCAACTGCTCTATTTTCACTTCCTACTCAATTCATCTAACCAAATCCATAGTGGATTCTACCAGCACACAATCTCATCCAGAAATTCCATCAATCTCAATATAATGCAATAATCATAAATTGCATGGCTCTTAGGCCCTTAAATCACACAACAATTCACCAATGCATTGAGCATAATCACAATTCTCTCTCATCTCAACTAAACACATTTTCCAGCACATGTTTTGATTCATTCTTTAGATTTCCCATCCCATAATCTTAAAAGCACTAAGGATAGGCATTAAGGTAGAGTGTTTACCTTTAATTCTCAAGTTCTCTTTTCCACTTCTCTTGGAGGTGGACTTCAAGCTTTTGAGATTTTGGAAGAACAACAGAAAGCCCTCAACTCCACTAAGAAGAATATGTACTTATTTTTGGATTTGGAGCATGGAGTTGACTTGGGCAAGTGAAAGAAGGCAAGAAGCCATGGGAGGGCTGTATAAATTGTCCAAGGTAGAAGAGAGGAAGGTGGAACCGGCTGGGAAGAAACAAAATAAGAGAGAGGATGGAAATGGAAGAGAGAGAGGGAAAAAGTAGTTTTGTACTTTTTCCACCTTTTTGCTTTTGTCTTATTTAACTAATAAGCTAGTTATTAATTGGGAGAGGGGAGTGCTGAACCACTCTAAAAATCGCCCCCCTATAATTAGTGAGGGAGGGGCGTTTTTGTCTTATTGCAAGAAACGTTCGTTAAATTTCCCAATTTGGCACTAGTCACTAACCGGGCCCGTTTTCCGTATTTTTCTCGTTTCTTTAATTTAATGGTTCTTAAACCTTCATTAATGTTTAATTATAGTTATATGACCAATCATAATTTTTATGAGTCCATTTAACCACTTAAAGTTACATTTTCAGGTTTTCTTGAAAAACATGCTTTAGGACTTCGTTTGCGTTTTTAACCCACTATATGGATCAGTTTTCTTCGGGATTTGTTCCCACACATTCTTAGTGATTAATTAAGTCTTAGGAATCCATATAGGACCCTAGCCGAGGTCATATGCCTCCTATGGTTGCGGAACGCACATTTTTACGTTTTATGTTTTTTAAGCGTTTTCTCTTTTCTTTTGGTTTTACTTTCTTCACCAAAGTTCTTTAGACAACATTAGGCCTCTAAATATCAAATTAGAATAATTTAATCACCATATTTAAGTCCGGGGTATTTCAGTGTTGGTAGCAATACTATCCATGAAGACATTGGTATTCTTTTCTAATGGACGGGATATAATACACCGACATCAACATAACCAAACAACATGAATTCCGTAATGAGACAACTAACACTGTTCAATATGTACCCCTGATATATATTAAGTTTCTAATGTAATAAAAATACCTAAAACTTAAATCAATTGTTCATGCTAAAACGTTTCACTACGTTATATAATCTTAATTGGGCCGAAACGTAACTAGTGCATAATGCCATACTATTGAAAGATAATGATAGAATGTGGAAATATGATAAACTGATTAAGAGAAAACAATCTGTATTAATTAGAGTGGTAAATAATTTGAAAAAAATGAAAAATAAAAATTAAGTTATGGGTTTAATGTAACCGTTTATTCTAGGTTTGTAGGATGAAATATTACAATTAGTTTTAGGGAAAATTACATTCCCCACTGATGACGTTTAGTAAATACACACCCACCCACGAGGTTTCAAAATTACTTTCCTCACCCATGTGGTTTCTCCTAGTTTACATATAGCAACTTTTTATTTTTTGTTCAACTTAGAAGAGGCATAAATGCTGTCCAAAATTGATGAAACATTACATAGACGATGCTAAACTGTTATATTTTGGTCCATTGCAAAATCCAAAGATTTTTAAACTCATATGTGATCCACCCAATTAAACATGTGAAATGTAAATGTGTTTTAGTTAGGTCCCACAAGTCATATATGAGCTTCAAAAACTTTGGATTTGGCACTAGACCAAAATGTAGCACTTGCATCATCCATGTAAAGTTTCATTAATTTTGAACAGCATATTAGCATATTCAAAGTTGAACAAAACATAGAAAAGTTACCGGAAGTAAAACGTGGGAAAGTAATTTTTGAAACCTAGTGGGTGAGGTGTGTAATTCACCAAACGTCATGGGTGGGGAATATAATTTTCCCTTATTACACTTTTACATTTAATCTAATTTTAATTAAGAAAAACACACTATATTTAATCCACATTATTTTGACCCATTGAAGAAAAAAAGAAAAAAAAAGAATTGTCCACAAAAAAAAGAAGCAAACTGTTATTAACTGCCTTCTAAATAAAAAATGATATAATTTAGACCATTCATTCAGATAGTCAGTAATCTAATGGTAATAAAAAAGTCCAGAATGGTTCAGGGACTCTAGTAGTGTCCAGAACTGAATCCAGTCCGCTCTCCGCTAGTGATTTGTCTACTAGCACCATACCCTCTAGCACCCCAATCACAAGAGCTTTATCCACTAACGTGTTGTCCATTTATCATGTTAACTCATCAACTACCGATGGTAAACAATTTCTACTATAAAGTCTCGTAGAACCGGAACCATCAGTGTCCAGACCTAACCTTTGCTCTTATTAGATAGTATCTTCTTTAGAAGACAAAACCTATTGCGTATCTCACAAGGACCAAAAGAGAAATCTAACAACTTCTTTTTGTGACTAAGTCGGAAGATGACAACCACTGCACCTGAAATATCCCAGATATTAATTACCTGGATTAATAAGGAATTAATTAAATATGAAAGATTAATCAAGGATAGTCATGGAATAATAAAGACTAATGAACCTTTATTCATTAAAGAATTATATAACCTCTAAACATACATATATAAATAAATATATATAGTCCAAAATGGGCATGAAACTCACATGGAAATGGACTAAAGAGAGAGCATTTATAAGGATAAAAATAACTCCTAAAGTTAATGTAAACATATAATACATGATTTAAGATCCAAATCATGTGAGAAAAATATGTAACACACATTATATTGCTGCCATGAATATTAAAGTATACCAAAATACTCAAAACACAAAGAATACACAAGGAATACACCTTAGGATAATGTAACTGAAATACCCCAAACTTAAATATAGGGATTTAAATTAACTTAATACGTATTTAAGGGCCTCATGGTACCTAATTAATAATTGTAAGGAAGAATAAATCCAAAAGAAATAAAGAAACACTTTAAAAGCGAAAAACGCTAAATAAGCGTTAAATAACCGTAGGAGGTATGAGACCTCGGTTAGCGTATTATAAGGATTCTAAAGGCTTAATTAAGTCTAAATAAATATGAGGGAACAAATCCCGAAGAAAACAGATCCTTAAAACGGATTAAAATCACTAACGAACCTTAAAGCGCGTTTTTCGAGGTAACCGGGAAAACGTGTCTTTAAGCGGGTCAAATACTCGTAACAATTTTGGTCAACTAAATAATCATTAATAAATATTAGTGAAGTTCTAGAACCAATAAAATCAAGAAAACGAGAGTTTAGTAAAAACTGTCAAAAACAGGAAGTTGTGGGGTAGAAATATAAATAACACAAACGTGTGTCGAATATTGCAAATAAAATTGTAAAACCCATATGGGCTGTAGAGCTAGCCGATTTTAAGGCCCTCTCACACCCTCTCATAACTCTCCTCTTATACACAAAACAACAAAAATAATAAAGCAACCCCCTTTATTACTTTACTACTCTACACTCTCACATTCTCTCTCCTATCCCCATTCCCTATTCTCTCTCACGTGAACAAGCACCCCCCTCTCTCTTTTCTTCTCCTTCTTCAACCCATGCGATTTCCATGGTGAAAGAAGAGAACCCACACAAACACTAACTAATCCTTTGTAACTCTCTCCAAACTCTTCCAAAAATTATAAAAACACCACCATTGTAATCCTCTCACCAAGAGCTACATTTTCATCTTTCCAAAATTCGAAAACACCCACTTTCGATTTTATGGGTATATCCCATTGGGAGCTTCAACACCACCATTAGAAGGCCCTCCTTCCTTGTTCTTCTAAGGTAAAAATATTTCGAAAACTCCATCTTCTTCTAGCCCTTGTGGGCAAAACGAGATTCATGAACTAAACCCTTGTTCTTCCTCTTGTTCTAGCCGATTTTGGCTTATTGGTGGAGTTGGAAATATTGTCCTTGAGCCACTCCAAGCTCCATTTGAACCCTTGCAAGGTAATATAAATCCTAAACCCTAAAACTTGTATTAAGACCTAGAAATGGTTAGGGTTAGTTTTAGTGTATTAAAATAGTATATTGAAATGTATTTGTATGGGTTGTAGTAGTAGAGAACTTGGTTTGCAAACCGGTGAGAAAGAAGAAGGAAAGAGGAAGGAGAAAGAAAGAAGAAGCTTGTGAAATAACAAGGTAATATACTTGTCTTTGTGAAGTCTTTGTAAATGAAGGTGTAACAGATTTTGAGGAATTAAAATATGTATTGTAAGGTAGTAATGCATTGATAGTGTAATGTGTAGGAAGAAACAAGATTTTAAACCCTTAAAGACATGTTAAAAACTGTTAAAACTGTTAAACTAGTTTGGGAATGAGATGTTGTGCAGGAATTTTAAGAGCATTTTTGTGGCTAGTATTGGTGTATGAAAACTTGTATATTGATGTCTATTGAAACAGGGGAAATAAGTGTTGAATTGTGGACTAGAATATGTGGTGAGAGTTAAAAATATAGGGGAACCTTGCCCAAATTGTATGGAAATAGGAGGACTTAGTTGTGTAAGAGAAGAAAACTACCTAGGAAATTACTTGGTGTATTTGGAGAGTTTAAGTGAGTAGTTTAGTACTTTGTAACAAATTTAGAAGAGGATTTAAGTAAAGGGAGGAACTAGGATTGAGGCAATGCATTGAGGATGTTAGGAGTAGCATTAGTAGAGGGAGTATTGAATGGTAATGAGGAGAGGAAAAATCTGTAACAATTGTAGAAGAAAGAAAGTTGTAACAGAGGAAAAAAAATGAAAGTGTGAGTGTTAATGTAACAGATTAGTATAGTGTTGGTTTAGGCTAGTTTTAAATGCTTAAACAAGGTTAAAACATGCTAGATTATATGTAGAAATATTAGGGAAGAGGTTGGTAGAAGTTTAGAATTTATACAAGCTCAAAAACTTACTTAAAAAAAAATACTGCAACTAGTCCGGGTTGCAAACCAGAATGCAAACCCGGACTAGCCTTAAAAATCGACAGAAAGTGTTGCAGTGGGATGATCCGGGTTTAAAACCAGGATGCTAACCCGGAACATCCCAAAAACATACCGTAGCTTTCCAAAATAAAATTGTCCGGGTTTGAAATTGGGATGTAAACCGGAACAATGCAAAAATTCACCCGAGAGCAATACCTGCTATGGTCCGGGTTTAGAAGTAGTATGTAAACCCGGAACAAGCCTGAATTTCACCCGTAAGTTGCTCCAGTGGGTTGGTCCGGGTTTGTAAACCCGGACACTAACCCGGACAGTGTCAAAAACCCTCCAGAATGTGAATTAAAGCTTAGGTAAGGATGGGTAATGATATTAAGTTAATTAAGACATGATTAATGATGTTTAAAGGTCATTAAGGCTATAAACAAGCTTAGAAAATAATTGTAAGTAAGTAACTTAAGTAAATGTATTTAAGTAACAAGAGTTAGTAAGTATAAACTAGGAAACTTTGGAAAGTAAAGTAAGGTTAGTTATGGATAATTAACCACCCAATTGTATGTATGTCATAGGATTCGACTAGTTGAACACCGAAGGGAGTCGGTGTGTCCAAAGTCAACGGTGAAAGGTATGATTTCTTCATGCCCTGTATCCTAATCTGGTTACCCCGATTTGTGTGCTTATTTGATCACCTAATAAGATAAATGCATGAATCGGACTATATTGCACCTACTTGTGCTTGTTTACATTGTTCTTGATATTTGTCTTGAACAATAGTTTGTATAATTCATGAAACATATGAATGATGATGAAGTGTATCATACTTGTAGTGTACTTGTATATTGTAATGTATTTGTATGTAAGTGTATATGGGTATTGTATTATTGTGGCTTGGATGCTGACTTGTACTAATTCCTAACTATCTAACTCCTAACTTAAGTGAGTAAATTGGAATGAGTACAAGTCCGATATAGCTTCGGCCACGCGTGAGGATGCGGAGTCACAAGAGGTTGGCTGCAATTCCTGACTCTTAAACTGGTCCGCGGCCCAAATCCCTTAAATGGGTAGCATCCCGGATTGGTGAGTCAAGTAAATCCCGGAGGTGGGACGGTGTAGTCCCCAGGGCCGGAGGTCCCGACGACTTAACTTGAGTAAGAGTAAGAGTAAGTAAGTATGGATCCGTAAGTAAGTATGAGTATGAGTATGTATGTGTATGAAGTAACGAGTAAAAGAGTAATCTCCACCCGATTAACCCGGGTGGACCAATGAAGCTAACAAGAATTGTATATTGTGTATGTAATGAGTATGTGTATTTCGGAAGAAGGTAAGTATGTATTGGATGGTTTATTGTATTCCTTGTATGTAATGTAGTGTATGTATGTATGCCTTGCGTAAGTATTGTTGTATTGTGTATAAGAGCATGTATGCATGTATCTTTGAATGAAATCAACCGCATGTATTCGACCAAGTGGTCGGCGTACCCTCACTAGTACGCGGGGTATGCGGTTATCATGCTCGGCGAAAGCTGACCCCTTCGGGGGACATTTTTTAGTGTGCAGGTACCCGAAGCGAATGTGGTCAAGGCACGAGACCGGTGACTACATTGGATAGTAGTAGCAGAATGTAGAGGTGTATTAACTAGCACACCCCTTGTATTTAGAAAGTAATGTAGTAGTGAGGAATGGGTAGTAAGTAGTCTCTTAGTGAGTATGTATGAACTGGAAGAGGTATTATACTTGTATAAGGAACCTAGTAAACTCGGTATGTAGATTATACTGTATTGTACTTGGAGTATTGTATTGAATGAAGATTGTAGTAGTATTTGGTAAACGGAGAACGTATTGTAGACTTGTAGTACTCGGGATTCCGGTCCATCAGACCGATGCTGTATGTAGAAGTAGTAGCCTTGTTAGTCACGTGGGTGGCTAACGGCATTGTATCACCCATTGTATGTAAGCATATATCCGCTGCGTGTATCTGATATGTAAGGAAATTGGACGGTAAGCACTGTATTAATGGTAGGGGTGTTACAAAAAGTGGTATCAGAGCGAAGTATCGCTCTGATGACTGGAAATACCGAGTTTAGGAATACCGAGTTAGGAATTAGAAGCTTAGGGCTATGGGCTGAGTGATAGCATTAGAGAGATGCTAGTTAGGAACTCCCGGTGAGTACCGGATACCTACAATACCAGTCCCGCCCGCCGCAAACCCCACTGCATAACTTGGGGAAGGACGCCAGAGAGAAGAATAGCCTTCTCATACTCGGGAAAACCCGATCTGGCAGTGGTGAAGCAATCACACAGTAAACAAGAACCGACATGTAGTAGATTCCAAGAAAAGGAAGACCCGGGGATGAATCCCGGTTGAACAATAATGCCGCACTTAATAGCGGGGGAATAAGCACTCCAACCACAAGGAGGCTACAACTTACAACAGCATGGGGCGACATGCTTAGCAGTCGCAGAACCTAGCTGAACAACCAGCAGCAGGAAAAGAAGCGCTAAACGTACAACGAAATGGTAAAGGAGCAGTAATGGGACCCGAGACACAAGTCTGCGGGACAACAGTAATAGCCAAGCAGCAGCACCAACGGCATGCTAGCTGGCTAAGAACATAGTCAGAAGCGATTAACTCCAAATTACAACGCCAAAAGGCTGCAATACCCGGCCAATATGGCTCAGACAACTACAAGGACAACCATGAGATATAATTCAATAGGACTACAAGAGTAGTGCCTAAACAAGGAAGGCTCAATAACCACAATAAATGTGTGGGAACGGGCAACGAGGATAACACTAAACCAAATTAAAGGGAATCTCCAAGGACAGGAGAAGTACCCGGATCTACGACAGCCATGTCCAGATCATTGAGAAGCTACCTAAAAGATCGAATATCCCAACCAACGATCAATAAGATCAAGAGAAGGGTCAACAAGACTATCAAATACTAATGGAAACCATACCGTGATCGGTATAGAATTACTCAAAAACCACCAGTACCACGCACTTGCCACGGCAAGTGCAGTAACAACACGGATATGTAAAGGAACACTAATACGTCACAAGTACATAGTAATGTACGGTGACCGTAACGAAACAACCAAAGGATCACACATCCTAACAACCAGACGTAGGGAACCTTGGGAAGGCTTAACGGCCCGACCACTGTACTTAGAACATACCAGTCAGCGAGAAGCTAGACTTGGTCAAGACCTCAAACATGGCTATGCCATAAGAGATTTCTTTTAACACCGAACCATTGTTTTAAAAACCCAAAATTTTCCTTTCAAAACCACAACCTTCTTTTATAAACCTTGGATTTTAAAACCGAACCGATATGATTATGGTGAGTATCATAGAATGATACAAGAGGAGTTGGCAACAGAATACTTCACCTAGGCGTGTGACGAACACTACAAGTGTACCCAATTACGGGATGTGGGACAACCGCACTCCGAAGGAGCTTGCGGGCCTGACATATAGTTAGGTAAGTGGTAACGTATCAACATGGTACCCCACGTATGTATACATGTAGTGTACGACACACGGGAAGTAGTCAGCTCCGTTCTACGGACCATGAGTGAATTTTAACCAGAACAGTTGGACACCTCAGACGATCAAGTATAAAGGAGCTCAGAGAATCCATCTGAAGATGAGGAATGAGAACTGGAAAGTGCAAAGAGCACAGACTAGCAAGTATAGACATTGGATATGTCCCAGAAACATCAAGAAAATATATGACAGCTGGAAAGTATACCCAGCCTGACACAGTAAGGCAACTGCCTAAACGTGAACACCACAATGCTCGACAAACGGGACAGGACTCCCGAGAGCAATCACCAGATTACCATAAAGTAAAACCCATCATTGAAGGGAATATTAAACCTAGTCGCAAGTACTAGGAACAAGTATAAACGGTCTACCCAACGACGGGAGACGTCATAACCTAAAAGGAGATAGCTTAATACAATACCATAAGACGGTATAGAGGACAACACATGTTATAAACATTAGCCGGATGTAACGGCATAACTACCAACACCTAGGAGCGATCCTTGAAGGGTATCTGTGTTAACAACAGTCGAACGAAGCGTCATGATAAGGGCACGACAACTAGAACAAATACTCGGTTAAGATACCGAAGGGATTTCAAATAACAGGAAATACCCTAGACTACAAAAGGCACTGATTAGCACCAGAATGCCTAAAGGACCTCCTATGAACGGAAGCGTGATGTCACGACTTACCATGGAGCCCAGTAACACCCTCAACCTATGGGGTATAGAAGAAGTGGAAATGTGAAGAAGCAGCTTGCAAAGAGCATAGCTCGCAGCAATACGGCTTAAAAGCCATCAACCAACTATGTTAGCTAAACCTTAATGGTTGCATAACCCACACCATTTGATAACAAGACTTGCAAGAGATATTGTCTCATACGACAAGAAATCAACAACTGGACCATCAACTCAAACCCAACATCCCGAGTGGCTTGGAGTGATGGCCAACTCAGTGTCACTGTCACTAGAGCATCAGTCTAGTATACAGTTGACAAGCTCTTAATCACCCTCATGCCTTCTGTAGCAATGGTAGCACAGAGGCATAAGAATCATGATAACGCCAACAATGGCCTAGTCCACACTTGGACACTACGAGAACCCAAGGGAAAGTACCCCTCGCTAACCGAAGACCACCAAGGTGGTGAAGATGTGAACCCTTGGAAAAAGGCTTACATCTACTATAACAATAAAGCCGACGCAATAGATATTGCCAAGGGGCGATGGAATAAGGAAATGAGATTTCCAAACATTACGACGTAAAGGAGTAAGCATACTCCATATGCACCTGAACATGTGCGAACCATTGTATAAACACCAACATAAAACCTCGTCATGAGATCTATGAGTGGAAACAAGCCTCTCAACAAGAACTTCAATCTATCAATGAGAACGGGACCAGAAAACCCTTAAAGTTTCATGGGATGTCCCGGCAATGTACATACAAGTAGAACTACACAGCTAGAGCCTATAACCAATGCTCAGCACTGGAAGACAATAATTGTCAAAACAATCAACGGGAATGCACATTGCACACCATGAATGACCAGCGCTCAAGAGAGCTCGTAACCCGATAAATTACTTCATCCATTATCAACCAAGATACTTGGTAAATTATATCATAAATGATGATAAAATGTGAGGTAAGCTAACCTACACATAAAACGTAAGTTGAATAAAACTTCTTCACATTGGGAAATAATCACATCACGGTATGCTACGACAACCATCATACACACGAACAGGGGAAACCCTCAGTGTACACACCATAAGGAAATGGTGCCAATGACAATGGCAATAAGTAAAAAGGAACTATCACAGTAGCAGAAACAGTAAAAGCAATGTTGTATAATGAGTAAGAATACGGTGCGCAATAAGCGACCGATGAGGAAGTAGCAGACAATGACACGGAGTATAAGTACGAGATGACAGGCAGAAATATTCCTTCCTATCACATAAGTGACTTACTGTCAAGCGTTTACGCCTCTACACTCTGTATGACTGAGTGTTTTGGTATTGCACTTGTGCAGCTAATGATCTAATGGGATGGCTAGGGATATGGAGAATGTAAACCGTAGTAAACCCTTCTTTCACCAACAAACATGGCAAGCCAGTTAAGCAAGCTTAACAAATCGTGCGGCCTAAGGCCAAAGAAGCACGAAGAGTGTAAACACACTACAATCACAAGGTGAATGCCAATGGAATAAAAAGTGAAAAGAGACTTAAGAAAGTCACAAGGACCGACGCATAGAAAATGCAAGGTCATACAAGTAAAGGACACTTGTACTAAACCAGAAGAACTGGTATAATTCAGAAGCTATTGACAACAGAGGAAGCACTAACTAAGTGGCTTAGCCGACAATAATCAAGTGAAGAACTTAACGAATAATCGTGAGGATAGCAGTATGTATAAGATTACCAGAGAGCTGGTTACAATCTAAAACATTAAGTTCAAACACGGTAAAAGAATACCGCATTGTTTAGTAACCTTATCCCCATAATAGACGGATAAAAAGGTGATGTATAACACATTGAGGATAACACGAAGGGTAAGTAACCCGAGTTATCAGGGTCGCGCAGCAGAAGCTAGCGGGCCCTAGCTAAGGAATGTAATACACCCAGTAAGTATGCGAGATTGGCTATTGATACCTTAAAGCCTAATAGGCTAGAACCAAATTAATTATGAGTTAAATAAACTCATATAGGAATTCTTGGTGCAAAGACTAAACCATTGGTATGGTTAAGACCCTTTGACCAGAGCATATTGTATAGTGTACCGTAGTGAAGCTAAACGCTTCAGATTGCCCAAATTGATTAAACCAATGTTTAATAATAATAACATATGGTAGATTACGTGGGCGTAATCCCTTTTAAGGGGGGTAGAGCGAAAACCGCTTAATGTAAGTTTTGTGAATAAAACACATAAACCATAATGTGCATAGCACAAATGAGAATCAAATTGATGATTGATACTATGTTAAATAAACATAAGTATTCATTCATATTATAATTATGGTAACTAGGCATTAGATATGTAAATACCATAGGTGAATGTACCCATCTTGTAACACCAGTGTAAGAGTATTAGTAAAGAAGAGTAATGAGTAGTGGACGGAGCTCCACAAGTGTTGTAACCCTTAAAGAAGTAGTACGAATGGATTATGAGTAGTAGAGGAAAGTAACCAGGAGTAATGTATTCGTAAGTATGTTATTGGAAGTAAATTGAGCACGATTGAATTTCATAAGTACTGTAGTCCGTAGTTAGAATATTGGAGAGTGATAGATGAAAGCAGTGAAGGCTGAGGAAGTGAGCACTTAGGTATTGAACCACGGAGTAAAGCATTTGGGAAGTAGAGTGAGGATGATTGATGGATTGATTCCATCCTTTGGAGATGTATGAATTTGTAATCACGACTAGGAGAGTAAAAAGATAGAAAATGAAAACAACCAAATTATTTGCTTGTTTGAAATTGATGTGGGAAGTCGAACTTGATCCTGATCAGATCAAGGGAAACCGAACACAAATTGGGGTGGAAAGATAGTTCAACACTGATGCTGATCACATCAGGGTCGAACGATTCTTGAAGCTCCCCTTAAGTGGTCACAAGAATCACACTTAGGATAGAAGTAATGATATAAATTGGAATTTGGAGTTGTATGCTTTAGAAGATTTCTAATTAGTAGTTGTAAAAGAATTTTCTTAGACTGGAGAGTAAGTAATTGTTGGAAGTTATACCGGAGAAGATAGTAGTAGCATGTTGTATTATTCCAAGGGCAGCGGACATAGAGGGTCCTGTGTCTAGATGACCGAGTGCCTGAGGGATTGTATGTGTATTGCATTGCTTTGGGATAGCTTTGCACCGTATGTATGTATGAACTTGGTAAGAGGAACCAGATAGTTGGTAGTAGTGCGGATTGGAGTAACTATTGTATATGGGTAGTATGGTATGTAGGAACCTTGAAGGATGGATTTGGGAATCGTAAGGAGGAAGGATGTATGACTTTGGCACTAGACAAGTATAAAGGAGTAAGTACAGTAATCCTATAACCTCGAACAACTTTGAGGACAAAGTTCTTAAGGGGGGTAGATTGAAATACCCCGAACTTAAATATAGGGATAAATTAACTAATACGTATTTAAGGGCCTCATGGTACCTAATTAATATTGTAAGGAAATAAATCCAAAAGAAATAAAGAAACACTTAAAAAGCGAAAAACGCTAAATAAGCGTTAAATAACCGTAGGAGGTATGAGACCTCGGTTAGCGTATTATAAGGATTCTAAAGGCTTAATTAAGTCTAAATAAATATGAGGGAACAAATCCCGAAGAAAACAGATCCTTAAAACGGATTAAAATCACTAACGAACCTTAAAGCGCGTTTTTCGAGGTAAGGGAAAACGTGTCTTTAAGCGGGTCAAATAGACTCGTAACAATTTGGTCAACTAAATAATCATTAATAAATATTAGTGAAGTTCTAGAACCAATAAAATCAAGAAAACGAGAGTTTAGTAAAAACTGTCAAAAACAGGAAGTTGTGGGGTAGAAATATAAATAACACAAACTAGTGTGTCGAATATTGCAAATAAAATTGTAAAACCCATATGGGCTGTAGAGCTAGCCGATTTTTAAGGCCCTCTCACACCCTCTCATAACTCTCCTCTTATACACAAAACAACAAAAATAATAAAGCAACCCCCTTTATTACTTTACTACTCTACACTCTCACATTCTCTCCTATCCCCATTCCCTATTCTCTCTCACGTGAACAAGCACCCCCTCACTCTCTCTTTTCTTCTCCTTCTTCAACCCATGCGATTTCCATGGTGAAAGAAGAGAACCCACACAAACACTAACTTCTCTCCTTTGTAACTCTCTCCAAACTCTTCCAAAAATTATAAAAACACCACCATTGTAATCCTCTCACCAAGAGCTACATTTTCATCTTTCCAAAATTCGAAAACACCCACTTTCGATTTTATGGGTATATCCCATTGGGAGCTTCAACACCACCATTAGAAGGCCCTCCTTCTCCTTGTTCTTCTAAGGTAAAAATATTTCGAAAACTCCATCTTTTCTAGCCCTTGTGGGCAAAACGAGATTCATGAACTAAACCCTTGTTCTTCCTCTTGTTCTAGCCGATTTTGGCTTATTGGTGGAGTTGGAAATATTGTCCTTGAGCCACTCCAAGCTCCATTTGAACCCTTGCAAGGTAATATAAATCCTAAACCCTAAAACTTGTATTAAGACCTAGAAATGGTTAGGGTTAGTTTTAGTGTATTAAAATAGTATATTGAAATGTATTTGTATGGGTTGTAGTAGTAGAGAACTTGGTTTGCAAACCGGTGAGAAAGAAGAAGGAAAGAGGAAGGAGAAAGAAAGAAGAAGCTTGTGAAATAACAAGGTAATATACTTGTCTTTGTGAAGTCTTTGTAAATGAAGGTGTAACAGATTTTGAGGAATTAAAATATGTATTGTAAGGTAGTAATGCATTGATAGTGTAATGTGTAGGAAGAAACAAGATTTTAAACCCTTAAAAGACATGTTAAAAACTGTTACAAACTAGTTTGGGAATGAGATGTTGTGCAGGAATTTTAAGAGCATTTTTGTGGCTAGTATTGGTGTATGAAAACTTGTATATTGATGTCTATTGAAACAGGGGAAATAAGTGTTGAATTGTGGACTAGAATATGTGGTGAGAGTTAAAAATATAGGGGAACCTCTGCCCAAATTGTATGGAAATAGGAGGACTTAGTTGTGTAAGAGAAGAAAACTACCTAGGAAATTACTTGGTGTATTTGGAGATTTAAGTGAGTAGTTTAGTACTTTGTAACAAATTTAGAAGAGGATTTAAGTAAAGGGAGGAACTAGGATTGAGGCAATGCATTGAGGATGTTAGGAGTAGCATTAGTAGAGGGAGTATTGAATGGTAATGAGGAGAGGAAAAATCTGTAACAATTGTAGAAGAAAGAAAGTTGTAACAGAGGAAAAAAATGAAAGTGTGAGTGTTAATGTAACAGATTAGTATAGTGTTGGTTTAGGCTAGTTTTAAATGCTTAAACAAGGTTAAAACATGCTAGATTATATGTAGAAATATTAGGGAAGAGGTTGGTAGAAGTTTAGAATTTATACAAGCTCAAAAACTTACTTAAAAAAAAATACTAACTAGTCCGGGTTGCAAACCAGAATGCAAACCCGGACTAGCCTTAAAAATCGACAGAAAGTGTTGCAGTGGGATGATCCGGGTTTAAAACCAGGATGCTAACCCGGAACATCCCAAAAACATACCCGTAGCTTTCCAAAATAAAATTTGTCCGGGTTTGAAATTGGGATGTAAACCCGGAACAATGCAAAAATTCACCCGAGAGCAATACCTGCTATGGTCCGGGTTTAGAAGTAGTATGTAAACCCAGAACAAGCCTGAATTTCACCCGTAAGTTGCTCCAGTGGGTTGGTCCGGGTTTGTAAACCCGGACACTAACCCGGAACATGTCAAAAACACTCCAGAATGTGTATTAATGTTTAGGTAAGGATGGGTAAGGATGGGTAATGATATTATAAGTTAATTAAGACATGATTAATGATGTTTAAAGGTCATTAAGGCTATAAACAAGCTTAGAAAATAATTGTAAGTAAGTAACTTAAGTAAATGTATTTAAGTAACAATGAACTAGTAAGTATAAATTGGGAACAGTAAGGAAAGTAATGAGTAAGGTTAGTTATGGATAATTAACCACCCAATTGTATGTATGTCATAGGATTCGACTAGTTGAACACCGAAGGGAATCGGTGAGTTCCAAAGTCAACGGTGAAAGGTATGATTTCTTCATGCCCTGTATCCTAATCTGGTTACCCCGATTTGTGTGCTTATTTGATCACCTAATAAGATAAATGCATGAATCGGACTATATTGCACCTACTTGTGCTTGTTTACATTGTTCTTGATATTTGTCTTGAACAATAGTTTGTATAATTCATGAAACATATGAATGATGATGAAGTGTATCATACTTGTAGTGTACTTGTATATTGTAATGTATTTGTATGTAAGTGTATATGGGTATTGTATTATTGTGGCTTGGATGCTAACTTGTACTAATTCCTAACTATCTAACTCCTAACTTAAGTGAGTAAATTGGAATGAGTACAAGTCCGATATAGCTTCGGCCACGCGTGAGGATGCGGAGTCACAAGAGGTTGGCTGCAATTCCTGACTCTTAAACTGGTCCGCGGCCCAAATCCCTTAAATGGGTAGCATCCCGGATTGGTGAGTCAAGTAAATCCCGGAGGTGGGACGGTGTAGTCCCCAGGGCCGGAGGTCCCGACGAAACTTGAGTAAGAGTAAGAGTAAGTAAGTATGATCCGTAAGTAAGTATGAGTATGAGTATGTATGTGTATGAAGTAACGAGTAAAAGAGTAATCTCCACCCGATTAACCCGGGTGGACCAATGAAGCTAACAAGAATTGTATATTGTGTATGTAATGAGTATGTGTATTTCGGAAGAAGGTAAGTATGTATTGGATGGTTTATTGTATTCCTTGTATGTAATGTAGTGTATGTATGTATGCCTTGCGTAAGTATTGTTGTATTGTGTATAAGAGCATGTATGCATGTATCTTTGAATGAAATCAACCGCATGTATTCGACCAAGTGGTCGGCGTACCCTCACTAGTACGCGGGGTATGCGGTTATCATGCTCGGCGAAAGCTGACCCCTTCGGGGGACATTTTTAGTGTGCAGGTACCCGAAGCGAATGTGGTCAAGGCACGAGACCGGTGACTACATTGGATAGTAGTAGCAGAATGTAGAGGTGTATTAACTAGCACACCCCTTGTATTTAGAAAGTAATGTAGTAGTGAGGAATGGGTAGTAAGTAGTCTCTTAGTGAGTATGTATGAACTGGAAGAGGTATTATACTTGTATAAGGAACCTAGTAAACTCGGTATGTAGATTATACTGTATTGTACTTGGAGTATTGTATTGAATGAAGATTGTAGTAGTATTTGGTAAACGGAGAACGTATTGTAGACTTGTAGTACTCGGGATTCCGGTCCATCAGACCGATGCTGTATGTAGAAGTAGTAGCCTTGTTAGTCACGTGGGTGGCTAACGGCATTGTATCACCCATTGTATGTAAGCATATATCCGCTGCGTGTATCTGATATGTAAGGAAATTGGACGGTAAGCACTGTATTAATGGTAGGGGTGTTACAGTAACAACACATGTTACAACCTAACACATGAAATAAGTCCATTTGTACAACATTCAAGTCTTTAATATTATAAGACACGATAGACTCATCATTATCCATATAAATATCTATGGCTGGGCGGCAAGAGGGTGAATAGTCCCCCATGAGTCATCCAAAACTAGCTTTAAGGAGATAAATATATAGAATAAGCCATGACTCTTTTCATTCATTAAGGCCAAGTAAGGCAAGACTTCATTCCTCCCTCCTCTCTCATCCAGCTGAGAATACACACTCATCCTCCTTTGTTCTCCATCTTTATCCTCGTGTTCTTCAAGAACTCATCCATGATGGACATGGTAGATTGAGTTTTTTTCACCTTTTCCACTCAAAACTCCCTTCTTCTTCATCTACAAGCCAAGAGGAGCATAAACATACCTTTCATTTGTTCAAAAACTGAAATTCCAGCACTATTTTATCAAGGAAAATTCGACAATCAAGCATGGAGGTGGGAAACTAGCTCAACTCCACAAGATAAAGTAAAAATGTGCTTTAAGCTCTAGGACCTCCTTTGATTTAATTATGGCCGAAACCCATGAATTCTTTAACTCATTTTTCTCCACTCTTTTCATACACAAATTGAGTTCATCTTCAACACCAAAGAGGGTCGAATATCAGCATGGTTTCTACTTAAGGTAAATCCTTACAAATTAGGGTTGTTAAGTGCTATTTCATGTTCTACACTTGATTCCACACATGGACTCACTCCCAACACTTTATTTTAGTGAGGAAAAATTCTTGGAAGAGGATAATCAAACTCATTGAGTTATAAGGTAAAGTTTCAACCTTAGAACTCATATTAAGCCTTAAAGCCTTAGATTCATCCTTTGATTTGTTATGGGGTCCAAAGACCTTAACGTTATGATTCATTCTCTTCTTATTCGTGTGGCCAAAGCGGATTTTCAAATACCTTAAGGGGCTGGCCGAAAGTCAAGAAATTTCTAGACAAAAATCTACCTTAAATAGAGTAAGCCACAAATCCCAGTTTAGTGAATTAAACCTTCATTAATCATTCTTGTTGATCAATAAACTCATATTAGAACCTAAAATTGATTTAGGGTCGAGAGCAAAGCTTGGAGAAAATTAACTTGGGCATAAAGAGATAAGCCTTAAAGTTAAGGTTGATTTTATGTTGTTAAGTTGATTATTGTTGGAGTTGGAATCATGGCCGAGAGCTTAGGAATAAAATGGTCAAAATTGACCAAGAAATCAAATTAAAACATTGTTGGAACATTTGGCTAAGTTAAGTGGTGACTAATGTACAAAACATTAAGTTAAAAGGGCCAAAATGGAATTGTTGGAAAACTTTGGGTTATAATTAATTACAGCCGAGGATTAACTTTAACTTATATGTATTTTGGTGCATTTTGAGCTTATATTAAATTTTTTATTATAGCCATATGTTTAGGCTTGCATTTATAAGGTTTTTGTAACATAAAATGCTACAAAAGCATATATTATAAAATCTGATGATATGTGTGGAAATCTAGGGTTTATTAGGTGATTTAAAAAATTTTGAGGACTAGGTGATTGGAAAGTGTTTGGTGAATTTAAGTGCAAAGAATGACTTTAAAATGAATTATAAAGTTTATATAATGAATTAATAAACTTTGGACTAAGTAAAGGTTGTAAAATTAAAAGAAAATAAAATTGGGGTGCTAGGAACATAATTGTTAAGTCAAGATCCTTTAGTTTTGATGATAGTAAACCTTGTAGTGTCTATCTAATATGTTTGTCAAGATTCATGTTTCAGATAGACAGGTAAAAGAGTGGCTTAGCATGCAAGGTTGCAAGCGCACTCGGTTCACGACATGTGCCCAACCAGTCGGGCACCTGTCTGGGAAAGCTCACGCGAGAACTTCTAGCACATACAACAAGTCAGAGACCGTACGAAGATATCTCTCATGCTTAAGAAGAAAATCAAAGACAAAAGACTGCAAGAGGATCGACACATTCAGACAGAATCATATCCCCACATAATCAACTAGCACACTACAAGAACACAACTCATTAATGTGCAAATGGACAAGATAAGTAAAGGGCTACTTATTAGAACAATTGCATAGCCGTAATGAATACTAAAGGAGCATTAATGAGCATTTAATTAGCCAGATAGAATCATGCAAGTGGGGCGCACAAGTGGTGCTCGACCAACTGAGAGGGCTGCCGTCAGCGTGACCAACCGTAAGGCAACACGTAGTCCAGACACCTTCAGATCAAGTTGAAGACTTTCTGCAAGTCTAGTGTGGTTGTTATGTGAATAATAGAAGCTGAAGTTGACTCCTAGAGTCTAAGGACTTATAGGACGGTAGTTACACTCTAGATAACCGTATATATACTTGCATTTATTTCATATGTAAGTAAGCCAGAATGAGATAGAAAAAGATAGAGATTATCTGGGTAAGTGTGGATCAAACTTAAGAGTGTAAGGGCTAGAGAGTTCGTGAGCTGGTTAGGACTGGTGTTGTATGTCAACACTTTGTATTTGGTAGACTGATCAGTCAGGGAGCGGTTAGGGAACCGTAGGCTAACTGTCAGGAGAGGGTAGAGGACTTTGGGATAAAGTCCTAAACTATCCCAGAGTCCATGTGTGGGGCGAGGGAGATTGAGTAAATTTCTTGTGTGTAAATTCTCAATCGAAATGGAGTTTTCTGTTTAAGTTTATCTCGTGTCTTTCCCTAACTATCAAAGTTTCATTCAAGTCCATGATACGTCTACGACACGTCGAGGACGCATCAGGAGTGCTTGCTGGTTTCAATTGGTATCAGAGCGGGTCTTCTAGAAAGCTAACTGCTTTAGAAGACGATCAAAATGTCTCACGCAAACCTACTAGTGACAGAAGAAGGTTCTGCACCAAATCGACCACCACTCTTCAATTGGAGACAACTACACTCACTAGAAGAATAAAATAGAGTTTCACATCAACTCTAATGACCTAAGAATGTGGAGGGTGATAACACATGGAGAGTACACCTTCCAGAACGCTCAAGGACAAGACATATCTATTGATAGCATGACGGATGATCAAATCAAGAAGCTGATATTCAATGCTCGAGCCGTAAGAATACTACACTGTGCATTACTACTTGAGCAATACTCCAAAATAGCCTCAGCCAAAACAGCTCAAGAGATTTGAAAAACTCTTGAGGTCACGTATGAAGGGAATGATGAGATCAAAAAGACTCACATTGAGTTGCTACTCACTCATTGGGAGCTATTCAAGAAGGAAGAAAAGGAGGGCATTTCTGAAATGCATGCAAGGTTCACCAAGCTGATCAACGAAATGATGGTGCTTGGAAGAACTATCTCAAACGAGGATCAAATTCTGAAAGTTCAAAAGAAAAAGGAAAAGGCATAGCCCTACAAGTAGCTGAAAACTCCGAGACAGAAGAAGACAATGATGAGATGGTCCTCTAAGCTAAGAGGTACTTTCGAAAATTCATAAGAAACAACATGAGGAAAGGAAGAGAGCCCAAGGAGATTGATGATCATCGCAAGAAGAACAATGATAAGTGTTTTGGATGCTCGAAGCGAGGGCATCACATCAAAGACTGTCCTCAACAATCACGAGAGGACAACGACAAAGTCAGGAAACCTGTCCGACGATCATTCAACAAAGGGCAAAGGAAAGAAGCATTTGTTGCTGCATGGGGATACTCAGAGCTCAGCGACATTAATCAAACCTCATATAGTAATTCCTCGGAGGATGAGAAAGCTCACCTATGCCTTGAAGAAATTTGCTTGACGGCGCAAGATAAGGAAACTTCAGAGTCAGAAGAAGAAGATCAAAACAAGGTAAACTACTCTAACCTTAGAAAGAGGATTCTAAAGGCCGAACTTCCTGGACTTAGAAAATTTTCTCTTATATTAGTTGATCAACTCGAGGCTTTGGAAAATGAAAATAATGAACTTTTGGTGGAAAATGAGAAATTGGAGAAGAACTCAGACAATGATAAAGTAGATAATTTTATGAAAGCACTCATGAAATTGCAAATTGATTATAGTGAAATTCTTTCTGCTCATGAAAAGATGAAACTAGAAAAACAACCTGAAATCGATGAATTGATTGTTGCACTTAGTACAAAGGAAAAAGAACTAGCGTTCGTCAAAGAAAAACATGCGAAGCTAGAAGCTGCATCTAGGAAACCCATATGGAGAAACAAGCGACCAGTCGGGTATCAGTCAGCGACCAGTCATGGAAGTGTTTACAACCTATGCAGACAACCTGGTCATCATGAAGCCAATTGCTATAAAACACGTTTTATGAGGCATTGGAAACTCAAGAAAATATGACTAAAATGGGTAGTCAAAAATGATCCAAGAACAATAGTTGATGGTGGAAATGGGTCCAACATTTCTATGGACCCTAACCCCACACCCCTAACGTGTTAAGTGCAGAATCGAGTGGGAATGGACCCCTGCTGGTACATCGACAGTGGGTGCTCTAAACACATGACATGAGACAAAAGGAAGTTCTTCTCACTCGAACCAGGAAGCCAAGGAACCGTTTCCTTTGGCGACAACAAGAAAGGAAAAATCATCAGTGTAGGTAAGGTTAGTATTACTTCATATTATGTCATAGATAGTGTAAATTTGGTCGATGGTTTAAAATTCAACTTCCTTAGTGTTTCTCAAATATGTGACAAAGGCAATTCAGTTCACTTCTATCCTACACATTGTAGCATAGTAAGTCAGAACAATGACAAAGAGTTGTTAAAGGGAAAAAGGTGGAAAAATGTTTATGTAACTAGTTTGGAGGACATTGACAGTCCAAATCTTCAATGCTTGACTGCTTCAATAGATGACTCTACACTATGGCACAAAAGATTGGGGCATGTTAGCACTTCATTGTTAAGAAAACTTGTCAAGAAACGGTTGGTAAGAGGTCTCCCTGAGATTAAAGAATCTGAGACCAATCTTTGTGATGCTTGTGTTAGAAGCAAACAAACTAGGACTTCTTTTAAATCAAAGAACTTAGTTAGTACATCCAAGCCACTTGAATTACTTCACATGGACCTATGGACCTGTGGGAATCAAAAGTTTTGGAGGAAATTGGTATATGTTTGTAATTGTTGATGATTACTCACGATTTGTTTGGACATTCTTTATTGCTTCCAAAGACGAAGTTATTGGGAAATTTCAAGTCATTGCAGGAAAAGTCCAAGTACAACTCAACCACAAGACCAAGGCTCTTCGGTCTGATCATGGCTCAGAGTTTGAGAATCAACAATTCGTGGATATGTGTAAACAACATGGAATCAATCACACATATTCAGCACCAAAAACACCTCAATAGAATGGGGTAGTTGAGCGTAAGAATAGAACACTACAAAAAGTAGCCAGGGCCATGCTATTGGGGAGCAATCTTCCTCAGGTCTTCTGGGCAGAAGTAGTGGTGACTGCATGCTACATCACAAATAGAACGCTCATACAACCTATCCTCAACAAAACTCCCTATGAGCTAATCAAGGGAAGAAAACCAAACATAAGTCACTTCAGGATCTTTGGTTGTAGATGTTATGTCCACAATAATGAAAAGAATCCCCTAGGAAAGTTTGATGCCAGAAGTGATGTGGACATCTTCCTTGGGTACTCTGAAAGGAGCCGGGCATACAAAGTATACAACAAAAGGACACTGAAGGTGGAAGAAAGTGTGCATGTAGTCTTTGATGAGGCCGATGTTCACAAGGTCAAGAAATCTGAAGAAGATGAAGAACTTGGATTTGACCTAGCTGATCAGAATCACACAGATAATCCCAAAGATGAATCATCGACAGAAGAAAACTTGCCCAACAGGTCGGCGACAGGTCAACAACAGGTCAACGAAAGAAACAATGATGTCGAAGATCCTTTGTCACCATCATACATTCATCAATCTCATACTTTGTACAAAGATCATCCATTGGAGAACATCATATCAGACATCTCCAAGGGAATTCAAACAAGAGCACAAACTCGAGATCTTCTAACCTTCTCAACGACAGTCTCACCCATCGAACCCAAGAACATCAAGGAAGCTCTTCGAGACTCATACTGGATTAATGTAACGCAAGAAGAATTAAATCAGTTTGAAAGATGCAAAGTCTGGCATCTTATGCCTCGTCCTTTGCATCAAGGGGTACTTGGCACAAAATGGGTCTTTAGAAACAAGTTAAATGAGATGGGAGAAGTCGTTAGGAACAAAAGCTCATTTGGTAGCTCAAGGATATCGTCAACAAGAAGGGATAGACTTCCAAGAAACCTTCGCTCCAGTAGCAAGGATGGAGTCCATCAGATTGCTAATTGCATTTACTGCACACAAAGGAATCAAACTCTTCCAACTTGACATCAAAAGTGCCTTCCTCAATGGGTACGTCAACGAGGAAGTATATGTTGAACAACTTCCAGGCTTTTATACACAAGAAGGAAAAGATATGGTACTCAAGCTTGACAAAGCTCTTTATGGGCTCAAACAAGCTCCAAGATCATGGTATGCTTCATATCTTTTAGAAAACCAATTCAAGAGAGGAAAGGTGGATAAAACCTTGTTTGTTTACAACAACAAAAGGGATTTCTTAATTGTGCAAGTATATGTTGATGATATTATCTTTGGAGCCTCTGATGAGAAATATTGCAAGAAGTTTGAAGCTTTGATCAAAAAGGAATTTGAGATTAGTGATCTAGGAGAATTGAAGTTCTTTCTAGAACTTCAAGTCAAGCAAAATGTCAAAGGGACTATCATATCCTAAGAGAAGTACGTAAAGGATTAGCTAAAGAGATTTGGAATGGAGGAGTTTAAGCAACGTTTGACACACCAGTTGCAGTTGGCACAAAAAGGGGCATCATAACTTATGACCGACCGGTTGACCAGCGATCATACAGGGAGATGATTGGTTCTCTACTATATTTAACTGCTAGTAGACCTGACATTGTGTATAGTGTTTGCTTATGTGGCAGGTTTCAAGCAGATCCAAGAGAAAGTCACCTCACCGCGATGTGAAAAGAATCCTACGTTACTTAAAATGAACCATGAATCTTAGTTTCTTTTATCCTAATCACTAACTATGACATTGTAGGATTTTCAGATGCAGATTATGGAGGATCTATCGCAGATAGAAAGAGCACGTCAGGAACAACATTCTTTGTTGGGTCATGTTTGATCACATAGGGATCAAAGAAACAACAAAGTGTTACAATCTCAACGGCTGAATCTGAATACATAGCTGCAGCAAGCTGCTGTGCTCAACTCCTGTGGCTTAAACAACAAATTGGTCATTATGACGTCAAAACTGGTACATTACCATTATGCGTGATAATACAAGTGCCATCTCTATTTCCAAAAATCCTGTGCATCATTCTCGTACCAAGCATATTGACATTAGACATCACTTTCTTAGAGATTGTTGTGAAAGAAATTGGTTGGTTTAAAGTATATTTCTACTGAAGACCAACTAGCTGACATTTTTACTAAGCCATTAAGTAGAGAAAGATTCACCAAGATTGTTCATGATCTTGGAATGATGGTCATTAATCACAATTAAACTGTCTTTTATTTCCCATATGATCGGTCACCGACATGTGAGCAACACCTATAATATGTCGTTCAGTAGTCAATGATCAGTTTTAATGCATAGAAGTTGTGTCAAACGACTACTTGAAACAGATATGTCATTTTTCACAACAAGTGAGGTTAGTATAGAGAAGGGCCAACAGATAGAAACGGGAAAATACCAACGATCGCTGACAGCCTGTCACGGCCGCTGCCCGTTATAAATAGTACCATTAGGACATGTCAGCGAGCGGACGAGGAACGGTCCACAGATCGTTACACGATATCTATAAAAGGGCGACGAGAGTTTTGCTCTTGTCACACTATTGCCCTCACTCTCTCTAATCTCTCAGTGCATTCAAAGCAAATTCTATTCTCTCTTACAACACTCTTGTAAGCTTAGTGCAAAGAACCCTTGCCTCACAGCCACTAAAGAACTTCCGATCAAGAGTAGTAAATTCCAGCAAATTCCCTAACCTAGAATGGCACCCAAATCTGCTCTCCGTTCAAAAGCAAAAACCATACTCAAAGAGCCTCACCAGAAAAGGCAACCGACATACAGCCAACAGAGACTATCATAGAATCACCGCCAACTCTCCTGACCAAGGAAGAAAAGGACCACTCACGGTAAAAGTAGTGGAGGAAGGCGAAATGCTTTCTAGTGAGGTAGAATACATAAAGAACCATCTTCCTAAAACTTATTATCTCTTCGAATCTGGTACTTTCAAACCAACTATCCTTCCTGACCCAACTTCCAAAGAAACACAGCCAATGTCCTCTCCTAATCCATCTCCAAAAATCTCCAAAATCTCCACAAAACAATCCAAAGCTAGAAACCCAAAAACCAAAATCCAGTCTTCTGCTACAACCAGTCAAATGACTCGCGCATCCAAGTGTACTTAAAAAACAAGAAGCTCCATAAAAATCCCATTCAACTCCCAAAAGAGCAACCCGTCAGTTGCACTTTACTGGTGAGGAAGAAGCTATGCCCTCTCCTGTCGTTGAAGCAGTTGTTCAACAAGCGGATGAAGAAGAGGTTCAGAGTGATGAGCGGTCACCAAAGGATGACTCAGTAGCAAAGAAAGTTCAAGAAGTAGGTGTGTCAGCACCTGACTCATAAGAAGAAGCGGCGCTCATCGCCGTGTTTGGAGAACCGGTCATTAACAGGTCACCACATCTCAGTGACAACTTCAAGTTGACGATAGTGACACAGAGTTGCCATTACATGTCTTACACATGCTCGACAAGCGTGAGCACCTCAAAAAGGAAAAAAGCAAAGAAAAGATGGCCTCCTCTTCACATTCTAAAGAGCCTGACGAGCTCCTTTAAGCAAAGAAGGCAGTTGCAAAGCCACAGCCTCCTCAACCTCTGAAGTGACTCAAGAAGGTCAGCGAGCTAGAGCCAGCCTTGATCAATGCTGAAAATGTCAATGATAAATCTTGTCCAGTCTTACCAAAAACATTGGACATGGAATGGATGGAGAAATAGGTCTAAGAGAAATCCAAGAACTATTAGAATACCAAGGATGGGTTGACTTCTTCCAGGAGCCTATCCCGGTCTACACCGAGCTACTCAAAACACATATGCGACATCTAGGAGCACTCAAAAGTGATGACGACGACGACTACCTCACCTCCACAGTCCAAAATGTCAAGGTCACCATATCAAAGTCTTGGATTTACAAGAATTACAACCTAGAGCCAGAAGGGCTAGTCATTCCCAAAGAGACAGCGTAGAATGACGTAGGACACCAAGGAGGAAGATTGGTAAATATGCTCAACAAAGGAGCAACTATGAAGAATTTCCATGCTGTTGACATTTCCATTTCGGACAGAGTCCTTTTTAGTCTGATCACCCATAATATCACCCCGAGGAATCAACATACTCATATCATAATGCACGAGAAGTGAGACTGTTGTACGCCCTTAAGACAAAGGAGAAGATCGACCTTCCATCCATGATTCTCCTCACACTTGATGAAGCAGACACATCAATCAAGGGCTAGTACACGGGGGAGTGGTAACCACGGCCCTAAAAGAATCTGAAGTGGACACCGACAGGTTCCATAAATGCTCGTGCACCACTCAGGACAGCATATGCTCAGAAATGTTGTCCAAGATGGGCATCAAGACCAAAGGTGATGAGCTCATGGCCTTCCAAAAGCCCACAAAGAGCAGGACTTCAAGTCAGAGCCTCGACCACTGGCACGGACATCAGCTCTAAAGAGAAAGCGCAGTATCTCACCGGTCCACGACAAGTCTGGGACCAGTCTAGATACTCAAGCTTGGGATGCTCTTCAGCGAGTAAGAGTCACTCTTACTACTGTGCAGACCGTCTCCACTGAACCAAGTGTTCATCACATGGTTCAAGGGGCAAGATTTTATACATTCCCACATAGCCTGGGTGTTCTATGTCTCTTAGAGACATGAGTGATAACCGTGAGAGCTAGTTTTAGGATTAGATTTTGCTTTTCCATTAGTATTTTGTTTCGACATTGACTATCTATTTCTGAGTAAACCTTTTGATATGAATGAAAATGCAATTGTTTCTTGTCGACTTGAATGATCATCATTGGTTACAAAATAATTTATCTTATTGACTGCTTCTTCCTTGATTAAAATTACAAAATGATAATATTTAGTTTTATTCATTTCACTAATCCTATCTCCTAACTTGACACCTAAAAGGCCTACAAACGTAGCCCACAAGACGTAGCGCCTCATTAATTACCACTCACAGAGCAGTCACCAAGCATATAATTAACTGTCTACAATACTTGCTCAGTTCACTCATCACTCGCGATCATCATTTCACTTCTCACAAAATGGCACAAACTCCACAAAGCTCCTACAGCTCAAATGAGAAAACCATTCCTTTCACCATTCACAAACTCATGTTCACA
The DNA here is from genome assembly GCA_023374045.1 of Limonium bicolor. Classification (NCBI taxonomy): domain Eukaryota; kingdom Viridiplantae; phylum Streptophyta; class Magnoliopsida; order Caryophyllales; family Plumbaginaceae; genus Limonium; species Limonium bicolor. The sequence continues at coordinate 325,943,334 of CM041778.1, forward strand.
AAACATCCAAAGAAATACGTCACCCAAAGCTATGTTCAACCAGTCTCCGACTCACTAACAGCTTGGTCTAGAACCTCAAGTGTCACTCCCTCTCATACTAGGACTCCTCACTGCATGGAGTTCACAGTAGATTCTGAGGAGTCACACCCTTTTCATGACAGCCGAATCACCCTTGATCGAATCCACTACAGCTAAGAAACCTTGGATAAAGGTCTCTTTTTAGAGGATGAACCCTTTGTGATAGTATGATTGTTTTTTTCTTGCGTCATGTAATATCTTAGTGAATAAATTTCTACCCATGGTTATATATAATAAAAGATATCATCCTTTATCTTTTGGCTGCTCAAATTAATCTTTTAACTCGTAACAAACTCAGGGGAAATCCTTCTTAGGGGGAATCTCTCGGATTTTTAATTGCCAAGTACATATAATTTTGTATAGGTTGTCATCATCGAAAATGGGGAAATTGTTAAGTCAAGATCCGTAAGTTTTGATGATAGAAAACCTTGTATTGTCTATCTAATATGTTGTCAAGATTCATGTTTCAGATAGACATGTAAAAGAGTGGCTTAGCACGCAAGGTTGCAAGCGCACTCGGTTCACGACATGTGCCCAACCGGTCGGGCACCTGTCCGAGAGAGCTCACGTGAGAACTTCTAGCACATACAACAAGTCAGACACCGTTCGAAGATATCTCTCATGCTTAAAGAAAAATCAAAGACAAAAGACTGCAAGAGGATCAACTCATTCAGACAGACTCATATACCCACATAATCAACTAGCACACTACAAGAACACAAACTCATTAATGTACAAATGGACAAGATAAGTAAAGGGCTACTTATCAGAACAATTGCATAGCCGTAATGAAGACTAAAGGAGCATTAATAAGCATTTAAGATCCAGACAGAATCAGGCAAGTGGGGCACACAAGTGGTGCTCGACCAATTGAGAGGGTTGCTGCCAGTGTGACCAACCGTAAGGTGACACGTAGTCCAGACACCTTCAAATCAAGTTGAAGACTTTCTGCAAGTCTAGTGTGGTTGTTATGTGAATAATAGAAGCTGAAGTCGACTCCTAGAGTCTAGGGACTTATAGGACGGTAGTTACTCTCTAACTAACCGTATATATACTTGCATTTATTTCATATGTAAGTAAGCCCGAATGAGAGAGAAAAAGATAGAGATTATCTGGGAAAGTATGGATCGGACTTAAGAGTGTAAGGGCTAGAGAGTTAGTGAGCTGGTTAGGACTGGTGTTGTGTGTCAACACTTTGTATTTGGTAGACTGATCAGTCGGGGAGCGGTTGGGGAACCGTAGGCCGACTATTAGGAGAGGGTTGAGGACTTTGGGATAAAGTCCTAAATTGTCCCGGAATGTGTTGAGTGAGGGAGATTAAGTGTATTTCTCGTGTGTAAATTCTCAATCAAAATGAAGTTTCCAGTTTAAGTTTATCTCTTCCACGATATGTCTACAACACGTCGGGGATGCATCAGGAGCGCTTGTGCAACACCCCTACCGATAATACTGTCATTACCGTCTAATCTCCTCGTGCTTCCAGATTCACGCAGCGGTACACACTTACATACGGTGGGTGATACAATGCCGTTAGTCACCCACGTGACTAACAAGGCTACTACTACTACATACAGCATCGGTCTGATGGACCGGAATCCCGAGTACTACACATATACAATACATACTCCATTTACCAATTAAATTCTACTATGCTCCATTCAACACATTACTCCATTACAATACCATACAATACAATGTACATACCGAGTTTACTAAGTTCCAATACACTTACAATACTCCTTCTAAGTTCATATATACTCATTAAGAGTCTACATCTACCCATTCCTCACGTCTACAAAACTTACAATGCACAAGGTGTACCCCCTTGGTACACTACTACTTCAAGACTACAAGTTCGATACTATTCTCTGCAATCTACCGTGTCACCGGTCTCTTATTGCGACCATGTCCGCTTCGGGTACCTGCACACTAAAAACGTTCCCCCTAGGGGTCAGCTTACGCTGAATATGACTTCCGCATAACCCGCGTGCTAGCGAGGGTACACCGACCACTTAGGTCGAATACATGCAGTTCATTTTACAATACATACATACATACTTTCTTTCATAATACTACAATACTACGCATGGTATACATACATACGCACAGTACGTTACATACATGGAAGACAATACAAGTCAACCGATACTTACTTACCACTTTCCGGAATACACCTACAAAATACATACACATCACATACTCAATACGCAATACGGAGATACCCTTCTCCAATTCATACAAAGGTCTTGTTAGCTTCATTACACACCCGGGTTAATCGGGTGTTCAATACTCTTTTACTCAAGGTCATTGACTTACAATAGTCAAGACCGATACACATACAATACTTACTTCTTACTTACTTTACTCAAGTCAAGTCGGTATGACCTCCGGGCAGGGATTACTACATCCCACCATCGGGCTTTAGGGTGGCCCACTAATCCAGGATGCTACCCATTCAAGGGATTTGGTCCATGGAAAAGATTACAGCCAGGATTCGGATCCAACCTCTTGTGTTCCTTATCCTCACGCGTGGCCGAAACTATATCGGACTTCTACTCATTCCATTTTACTCATTACTCATGTTAGGAGTTAGATGGTTAGGAATTAGTAGAAGTCATTACTTCCATACCATACATCGATACAATACTCCAGTACACATACTTACTCATACACATCCTTCTCATTCATGCATTTCATGAATTATACAAACTAATTGTTCAAGAAGATACAACAAGAACAATATAGCTGAAACACAATTAAGTGCAATAAAAGTCCGATTCGTGTATTTATCTTATTGGTGATCACATAAGCACACAAATCGGGATAACCAGGTTAGGATACAGAGCATGAAGAAATCATACCTTTCACCGTTGATTTACTCTATCGGGTGTTCCCTTGTTCCTTTGGTTCTCTCTTGTTCCTCGAGTATTATTCTCGAACCTCCGGCTACATGCCAAATGGTTCCATTAATACTAAGCATTACACTACACACATAGTTACTATTCCCATACTTACCCCGTTATCCGTTAATTCGGTTCAATTAATATTCCTAGATTCACAGTTTCCTCAACTTGTTTTCTTACTTTTGTGCATACTTTCTTACCTACCATTTCTATCCTATTAATATGTACTACTATATATACATATACATATGTGTATAGTATATATACTTATACCTATGATTGCTATAATCATTTTTTTTTTTTACTCGACCGACCTTACCCAGGGTCGGACCCAAGGTCGGTCGGAGTCAGTAAGTTTCGTTAAGGCAAATTTCCAGGCTCAACCGACCTTACAAGTCCGGTCCCAAGGTCGGTCCATTCCAGTGAGTTACTTACGTGAAAATTTCAGGCCCGACCGACCTTGCAAGTCCGGTCCCAAGGTCGGTCCGTTCCAGTATGTTCTAGGTTCGAGTTTTCTGGACTCGACCGACCTTGCCCAAGTTCGGTCCCAAGGTCGGTCTGTTCCAGCAGACCTCTGGCCTTCACAATTTACGACTCGACCGACCGACCTTGTAAGTTCGGTCCCCAAGGTCGGTCGAAGGCAGAAGACTTCCCGTCCGTGTATTTTAAGGCGCGACCGACCTTGCGGGTTTGGTCCCAAGGTCGGTCCGGCCCAGTACTTCAGTTTTAAAATCTGTTTTCAGTTCTATAATTTGCCCATTGCTTCCCCAATCTTCCTACATGTAATCCCACATGTTTTAACACTACTTAGGCCCTCAAAATTGCCTTAGTTTATCCTACAACCTCATTACACATTCTTAAATCCCCTTACACAATTTCCTCTCATTTCTTTTCAACACTTACAACAGTTTTTCATTTCCCCAATGCTACAGATTTTTGTTCTAACCTTTACCATTCAATACTCCTCCCTCAACCAATGTTACTCCTAGCATTCAAAATGCATTGCTTTACATCCTAGTTCTTCTCATTACCTAAATCCTTTTCAATTTGCTTCCAAGGTATTAAACACTCACCTTAAGTTCTCCAAATACACTTAATTCCTCCTAGTTTCTCCAATGCATCCTAGCACTCTTTGCTATAGAGTTTTTGCATCCTTATATCCTCATACTACACTACCATTCCATGGTTACTAGATCTCCTTACTCAACCCAATACATACCTTGGTTCTCCCATTCACCAAGTCATCCACAATTGTACATATTCCTACCAAAATTTTGCCATAGTTCATCTACTTTTCTTACTTAGCCACACATACACATTCCCACCAAATTCATTCCTAATCTAGCCACACCCATACAAGGGTCCTACCAGCAATCAATACAATATAAACTCCTCAATACTTCCTCAATCCACGATACCAATACACATACACAATCATTTGGCTCTAAGGCCTACAATCCACATACTTACTCATAAGTACTTAAACTTCCACAACTACAATGCTAATACAATGTTTAGGTGCTTTTGTTTGTTTATCCATTCTCATTACTCTAATGCATTAACATTTATAATTAAGAAGGAGCTCTTACCTTAAGCTCTTAATCCCTTCTTTCTTTTCCATTTCTCTCCTTCTTCTTCCTTTCTTGCCCAAATCGGTCATATGGGGAATGGAGTTGCCAAACTCCATTCCCATCACCCAAAGCACATACAACAAGTAAATAAACATGCTAACCCTCTAATTAATGCTAGTTCATAGAAATGTTTAAAGTAAGTTTTCTAGGGTTTACCTTTGGGGTGTTTTTGGAGGGGTTTTAGCCCTAGGCTCAAGAAGGTGAATCCACCTCCATTGCAAGGTTGATATTATGCTCAAAAGAGAGAGAGAAAATGGAGTATTACAAGGAGGTGAAAATCGGTTACAAGGGAAGATGGAGAAATATGAGTTTTTTCATGTAGATTTTTACCTTAATGGAGAGAGGGGACTCCAAGCTACACATTGATGCTATTTTCTTCACCAATGGGGTATACCCACGAAAATGGACTTCCTCATTTTTTGGATTTTGAAAAGAGAGAAGTGTAGAGGAGAATGAGGAGAGTGAGAATATATATTTATTTTTGCATTTGGAGCTCACATGGAGATGGAGCATGGAGGTGAAGTGGAGAAGCCATTGGAGCTTCTTGGAGCTTCAAAAATCGCCCAGCATAGGAGGGAGAAGAGGGAGATCGGTGGGGGACGAAGAGGGTAGGAGAGAGATGAGTGAAATGAGAGAGTGAGGTGAGAGAAAAGGGGTAAAGTACCCTTTCACTTTATTTCTTTTTGCTCTCTTATTTAATTAGCTAGTTACATGTGTGTGTGAGGGAGTTATTTGACTGTTAAAAACCGGCCCCTCCTACAGTTATACTAGCTGGAGCATTTTTCGTCTTTTACAGAAAACGCTCATTGTTTTACCCGGTTTCGGTACTATTAACTAACTGGGCCCGTTTCCGGAACTTTCTCGTTCCTTTAATTTTATTGGTTATTAAGCTTCCATTAATGCTTAATTATTGTTACATAATGATTTATAATTTTTATGGGTTCGTTTGACCACTTAAAGTCACGTTTTCGGGTTTTCCTCGAAAACGTGCTCTAAAGCTCTATTAGCGTTTTACTACATTATTTGGATCCGTTTTCTTCGGGAGTTGTTCCCATATATTATTTAGGCCTTGTTAAGCCTTTAGAATCGATATAATACGCTAACCGAGGTCTCATACCTTCTATGGCTATTTAACACTTATTTAGCGCTTTCGCTTCTCAAGCGTTTCTTTATTTCCTTTGGATTTATTTTTCCTTACCAATATTACTTAGGCGTCATTAGGCCCTTAATATGTATTAGATTATTTTAATCCCTATATTTAAGTTCAGGGTATTTCAATCTACCCCCCTTAAGAACTTTGTCCTCAAAGTTGTTCGAGGTTATGGGATTACTATACTTACTCATTTATACTTGTCTAATGCCAAAGTCATACATCCTTCCCCCTTACGATTCCCAAATCCATTACTCAAGGTTCCTACATACCATGCCATACCAATGTACGATAATTACTCCAATTCGCATTACTACCAACCATCCAGTTCCTCATTACAAAACTTATACATACATACAGTGCAAAGCTATCCCCAAGCAGTGCAATACACATACAATCCCGCAGGCACTCAGGTCATCTAGACACAGGACTCCTCTATGTCCCGTGCCCTGCCCTTGGAATAATACAACATGCTACACTACTATCTTCTCCGGTATAAACTTCCAACAAGTCCTCAATCTCCAGTCTAAGGAAAATTCCGTTACAACTACTAATTAGAAGTTTTCTAAAACACACAACTCCAACTTCCAATTTATATTCATTACTTCTATCCTATGTGTGATTCTTGTGACCCCTTGAGGGGAGCTTCGAGAATCATTCGACCCTAGTGTGATCAGCACTAGCGTTGAACTATCTTTCCCCCCAATTTGTGTTCGATCTCCCTTGATCTGATCAGGATCAAGTTCGACTTCCCACATCAGTTTCAAACAACCAAATAATTTGATTATGTCTGATGAGTGTGAAATATGAATGGTTTTAGTGGTCCTGAATGCCTTTTTTCTTACACGCATGGATAATATTCCACACTTGTCATACGTTTTTCCTTTTTGGTTTGTTGTTTGTTAAGGGTTGATACCTTTTTCTATGTTAAAATGCAGAAAAAGCCAAGGAAACAGTAGATTAACTCATAAGGGAGATGATACAACAAACGAGGGTCGAATTGGAGTCAGAACGATGAATTTGGAGGACTTTGAAGGTGTGTCCGAGCTTGTGTCCGAAATTCGAAGTTCGGACGCAAGTCGAGAGTTCGTGTGCTGTGCCTGATGGAATGTCCGAACTTCAGTCCGAACGTCTAAGTTCGGACATGGTCTGCGATTCACAATGAGAAAAGTCGGAGTCTGTCGTACGGAGCATGTCTGAACTTGTGTCCGAACATCCAAGTTCGGACACAAGTCGAAAATTTCTGAATTAGAGCGCTCAAAGCATTGTGTCCGAACATTGAAGGTCGGACCAATGTTCGGACACGACTAAAAATTCAGCAGAAGCTCGGCGTTTGAAGGGAGAAAGAGGAAGGAAACTCTATTTAATGACCTAATTAGATGAGAGGAAGATCATTCATTACCGATCACCACATGACAACACTCTCACGCTGAAAAACTACGCTCCTTCCATTCACCCACACCATCAGCATCAGCTTCATCTTCATCCCCATTCATCAAGCATTCGACCAGCATTGAGGAGGAGCTTCAGTAGAAGGGAGTCAGTCCATCATCTTCAACCTTGCGCCTGCAGCCATTGATTCTGGATAATCGTTCAACTCGAGGGTTTTTCTTCCTTTAGATGAATTCCATGTTGATTGTATTTATTTACTTCTTTGCAATGTCTGGCTAGTAGGGATTAACTCTGGGGTAGGGTTGTTCGTAATGGGTACAATGTAGTTAAGAATTCTGCAATTTGATTATGAGACTGTAACGGATTGTTTCCAGGTTAATGATTATCATTCATCTTCTCTATTAATTTCGCGAGTTTATAGAGTTGTTCTGTGAAACCTGTTAGGATCAGACAAGGTGACTAATAGGGAGTTCGAATTAACCTGGGGATTTGGGGAGAGATTAGTCGGATAGATAATCTTTTCTGCAAACGTTAACAATTCTTCGCGTTTATTCCGCCTATATGTGTTTTGCCAACTGCTAGATTAGAGTTGACATGTTCTGATAGGTGTGCTCTTCAATGAACTAGGATTTAGCACTGAAGAGATAGAAAGAATTGGCCTTTCCGTTTCTCATAATTGAATTGTAGATGTTACTAGATTCAACCAGTAAAGAACGACCCGAACCCGGAGTTCCACTCACTTTATCAAACTCATCATTCACTTTCATTTATTGTTTATTTGAACTTTGATTTGCATTTTCATTCAATCACAAAAACAATTCACAACCCCCTGAATTTCCAGTTTTCTTAGGACTTAGGCTTATTTATTCAAGTCCCACGGTTCGAATCTGGTTGCTTAACTTTCTATACTATAGTGACCGGGAATTTTGCAACCCGACAGACTTATTGATTTGCTACTTTCTAGGTTTAATTAATTTGTTTTTTTAGTATATCAATTTACCTGTTTGCAAAATGGCGCCGTTGCCGGGGACTTGACTTTGTCAAGTCCTTTGCCTTGGTTGTCAATTGTTTTTATTTTATTTAATTTGTTTTGTGTAACTGTGAAGGTGTTGGGTGAATGCACGGCACCCGATCTCGAGGCCCACCAAGATTCAATTTAGACCCAGAGATCAACCGTACCGCTCGTAGGGCGAGAAGAGCACTCACCTTCACCATGGCTGCCAACGGACCGGTAAATAATGAGTAGTCCACATTGGGAAGAATTAATCGCCCGTCAGCTGCTCCTAGAAGAGGACCTGTGACTCTACCGAACCTCACAGCAGAATTAACAGCAAAATGGCAAAACTGAAACCGAGCCATCAAACAAATGCTGTCAGGAATCATCTAGCAGGGACCTTCTCAGGCGCAGACCCGGCTGATGCGCTCGACCATGTCCATCGTTTCTTAGTCCATCTGGATTCGTTGGGGATGTCTCAGGGGCTGGAGGAGTATGCTCGGTTGTGCCTATTTCAGCACAGTCTATCAGGGGAAGCATCGAAGTGGTTCCACCGTCTACCGCCAGGTATCATCACTACCTGGGAGCTGATGACGGAGAGTTTTATGAGAAGTATATCCCCATCTCCCGGACCAGACAGATGATCGCTGACCTGACCGCCTTCAGACAGTCCGGCAGTGAGACAATCTGCGAAGCTTGGGATAGATTCAAGGAGCTGCTCCGCCAGTGCCCTCATCATGGTCAGAACATGACATCCTTGGCCCAGGGGTTCTTCCAAGGGCTGAGAGATGAGCATAGAGGCGAGGTCCGAGCTGCACTAGGTGGAAATTTGCTGGCTAAAAGTGGAGAAGATTTATGTCAGCCATGGAGTCTTACTGCGAGGAGCTCCACCAGTGGAGCAACAGTGGTGGAAGAGTTTTCACAGTTGGGCAGACATCCTCTCGGACTCCAGATCCTATGATGGAGCAAATTGCTGCTGAGCAGGCCCACTTAAGTACTACAGTGGGTAACATGGCGAAGATGCTCGAGTGGCTCACTATGGGACAGACATCTGTGCACTCCGTCAAGAAGGTGTCTACTGGTCCAAAGGAGGTATGCTGTTCTCAGTGCGGAGACAGCCATGATTATGAAGACTGCCCGATGGTTGCTGAGATGAGGCAGACTGAAGAGGCTAATGCAATTGGTCAGTACAACAGGCAGCCTTGGATGTAGAATCAGCATCCAAACCTGAGGTACGGTAATCCAAATAACGCCATCAACTCACAGCAGATGCAGCTTCAGAGGGCAAGTCAGGGAGGACCACCCGGTTTTTTTAGGCCCCATACAATCAGTTTAGGCCACAGCAGTCCCCAGCTCAGCCATCATCACTGAGCTCGAACAATGCTAATCTGAAGGAGATGATGGATAAACTGATGGCCTCTCAAGAACAACAGACAGTGATAAATCAGAATCTGGCAGCTGGCCAGCAGAAGCTCGAGAACGCCATGGTGGAGATGCAGGGAACGATGAGTCAGTTGACTCAGTTCCTTCTACAGCAAGACCGTCTGGATCACTGCCTTCCCAACCAGACCCCAATCCTAAAGCTCAGTTGAAGGCAGTGACGGTCTCAGAACCGTGGTAGTTGAGGGCTATTCAGATTCTGAAGAGGTGGCAGCAGTTACCTTAAGAAGCGGGAAGCAATTGATAAATAGAAATCTAGTGGCTGGGATCAAGCTGACGAGGAGACCGGTCGCCCTTCTTCTAGCACTGGTGCACCATCAGGGCCCTCAGCCCCTCCTGGGTAGTTGTTGAGGAGACCCAGGCTCCCTATTTCTTCCCCTTCTCATTCGTTAACTGCTAAAAACTCCAAGGGTAAGGTGGTTCCTAAGGAACTTCCTTTCCCTAATAGATTAAAAGAAAAAGAACTTGATGATCAATTTGGAAATTCTTGAGTGTATTTTCGAAGCTTACATTAATATTCCCTTGATTGATGTTATCAAGCAGATGCCTAACTATGCTCGCTTTGTGAAGGATTTGATTTCTAACAAGCGAAGGTTCAAGGAGAGGGAGATTGTTCAGCTGACAGAGACGTGCTCTGCAGCCATCCAGCAGAAGCTGCCTCCGAAGTGTGGAGATCCAGGGCAGCCCATCATCCCTTGCACCATTGGAGACATGGACTGAGGGTATGGACTCTGCGACCTTGGAGCGAGCATAAATTTGATGCCGTACTCAATGTTTAGAAAGCTTCATGCTGGTGAGCTTATCCCGATCAATTTTAACTTGCAATTAGCTGATCGTTCCTCAATCAAACCTCGTGGTATGGTTGAGAACGTTGTGGTAGGTGTTGGTAACTTCTTCTTCCCTGCTGATTTTGTTATTCTTGATATGGATGAGGATGTGGAAGTGCCATTAATTTTAGGGAGACCATTCCTGCGAACTGCTAAAACTGTCATTGATGTTGACAAAGGAAAAATCACCCTTAAATTTAATAATGAGGAGCTTAGTTTTGATATCACTAAGATGATGAGAACAAACTTCCTCCCATGTTGTGCTTTCTATTGATGTTGACTATACTGATGATTATGATGCATTTGTCGCTGAAAGTACTGATGACTCTTCCTTCCTGTTTGAGAATTCTGATCTGTTAGAACAGGTGTTATGCCACTCGATTGAGGATGACAAGGAGAGCACTGAGGTAGCTACTGTTGTCCAGCAGCTTAACCAGGGACGAACCTATTTTCGCCCTCATGCTCCTCCTGTGGAGCCACTGGACAGGCCTACTCAGAGGCTCTTTCCTTCAGTAGAGAAACCCCCTACTCTTGAATTAAAACTCTCCCTTCAAACCTAAATATGCTTTCTTGGCAGAGGGTAGCGCCCTGCCGGTTATTATTTCTTCTTCTTTGTCTGTTTCGCAGGAAAGCAGACTTCTGGAGGTATTAAGAAGGCACAAGGGAGCATTGGGGTGGTCAGTGGCAGATATAAAGGGATTAGTCCAGGGTTCTGCACTCACCGAATCTACATGGAAGACAGTATCAAGCCAGTGAGGCAACCCCAGAGGAGATTAAACCCAAACCTGAAGGAAGTAGTGAAAGCTGAGGTATTAAAGCTCTTGGATGCGGGCATCATCTACCCCATCTCTAACAGCCGTTGGGTTTCTCCTGTGCAAGTCGTTCCCAAGAAAGGAGGAATTGTGGCGGTGCCCAATGATAAGGGAGAACTGGTGCCCCAAAGACAGACCACTGGCTGGAGGATGTGCATCGACTACAGGCGTTTAAACGAAGCCACAAGGAAGGACCACTTCCCGCTGCCATTTATCGATCAGATGTTAGAGCGACTGGCTGGGCAAGAGTACTACTGTTTCCTTGATGGATACAGCGGGTATTTCCAGATCCCCATTGCGCCAGAGGATCAGGAGAAGACCACCTTCACCTGCCCTTATGGCACTTTTGCCTATAGGAGGATGTCGTTTGGTCTCTACAACGCACCAGCCACATTCCAGCGATGCATGATGGCCATTTTCAACGAGTTTATTGAAAAAGTATAGAAGTCTTCATGGACGACTTCTCAGTATACGGCCAGAATTTTGATGTATGTCTTTATCAGCTGGATCAGATATTAGGTAGATGCGAGGAGACCCACTTGGTTTTAAATTGGGAGAAGTGCCATTTCATGGTACATGAGGGTATAGTGCTCGGTCACAGGGTCTCAAAAGACGGTATTCAAGTGGACAAGGCGAAGGTGGAAGTCATTGAGGGGTTACCTCCTCCCACTTCAGTCAGAGGAGTGAGATCTTTTTTGGGTCACGCAGGGTTCTATCGAAGGTTCATCCAGGACTTTTCAAAGATTGTGAAGCCCTTGTCTGACCTTCTGCAGAAAGATGTAAAATTTCACTTCTCAGAAGAATGCTTGAAGGCCTTTCAGACTATCAAGAGTAACTCATCTCGGCCCCATAGTGGTTTCCCCCTGACTGGACCCTTCCTTTTGAGGTCATGACAGATGCTAGTGACTTTGCTGTTGGTGCTGCACTCTGTCAAAGGAAGGATAAAATATTGAGGGTTATCACGTATGCAAGTAAGACACTGTCGGAGCCTCAAAAGAACTACACCACCACTGAATAGGAGCTACTTGCTGTGGTGTTCGCTCTTGACAAGTTCAGGCCTTATTTGCTGGGGAGTAAGGTAATTGCTCACACCGACCACTCTGCCTTGAAATACTTGTTCCAAAAGAATGATTCTAAGCCTAGACTCCTAAGATGGATCCTGCTTCTCCAAGAGTTCGACTTGAAAGTTGTTGATAAGCAAGGAAAGCAGAATGGGGTAGCAGATCATTTATCTAGGCTTGAGACTCCAGATGACGGGGTCCCATAAATGAATTCTTTCCCGACGAAATGGTCTTTGTAATTGGGAAAGTCAAAGAGCCATGGTACACTGACTTGGCTAACTATCTTGCCTCTGGGTTGGTTCCCCATGATCTAAGTTACAACCAGAGGAAGAAGTTTCTGTCTAAGACCCGTCATTACGTTTGGGAGGACCCCTATCTCTTCAGAGTTTGTGCTGATGGTTTAATCAGAAGATGTCTTCCTGATGAAGAGGTAAACAGTGTGATTGAGTTCTGCCATTCCCGAGAGGCAGGTGGTCACCACGGTCCTACTAGGACAGCGGCTAAGGTGTTAGAGTGTGGTTTTACTGGCCCACTCTACACAAAGATGTCCACCGCTTCTGTGCTCAATGCGATAATTGCCAGAGGATGGGGAACACTTCAAGAAGGCATGAGATGCCTCAAAAGGGAATCCTCGAAGTTGAACTGTTTGATGTCTGGGGTATTGACTTCATTGGCCCATTTCCTTCTTCTCACGGAAACCACTACATCCTCGTTGCTGTAGATTATGTTTCCAAATGGGTCGAAGCAATCCCCTGCTCTTCTGCTGACGCAAGAACTGTGGTGAGATTCTTGAGAAGAACATCTTTACCAGATTTGGTGTGCCAAGAGCTATCATCAGTGACGGAGGGTCTCACTTTTGCAACAAGGCTTTTGATTCTCTGATGACCAAGTACGGGGTGACTCATAAGGTTACTTTACCTATCACCCCCAACTAACGGGCAAGCAGAAGTGAGTAACCGAGAGCTGAAATGGATTCTCCAGAAGACAGTCAACTCCTCCAGGAAGGATTGGTCTATCAAGCTTGACGATGCTCTATGGGCTTAAAGAACTGCATTCAAGACTCCCTTGGGATGTCCTCCTTTTAAGCTAGTATACGGGAAGGCTTGTCATCTCCCAGTTGAATTGACTTCTTCTCTTTTCAAAATCCAAAAAAGAGGAAGTCCATTTTCGTGGGTATACCCCATTGGTGAAGAAAATAGCATCAATGTGTAGCTTGGAGTCCCCTCTCTCCATTAAGGTAAAAATCTACATGAAAAAACTCATATTTCTCCATCTTCCCTTGTAACCGATTTTCACCTCCTTGTAATACTCCATTTTCTCTCTCTCTCTTTTGAGCATAATATCAACCTTGCAATGGAGGTGGATTCACCTTCTTGAGCCTAGGGCTAAAACCCCTCCAAAAACACCCCAAAGGTAAACCCTAGAAACTTACTTTAAACATTTCTATGAACTAGCATTAATTAGAGGGTTAGCATGTTATTATACTTGTTGTATGTGCTTTGGGTGATGGGAATGGAGTTTGGCAACTCCATTCCCCATATGACCGATTTGGGCAAGAAAGGAAGAAGAAGGAGAAATGGAAAAGAAAGAAGGGATTAAGAGCTTAAGGTAAGAGCTCCTTCTTAATTCTAAATGTTATGCATTAGAGTAATGAGAATGGATAAACAAACAAAAGCACCTAAACATTGTATTAGCATTGTAGTTGTGGAAGTTTAAGTACTATGAGTAAGTATGTGGATTGTAGGCCTTAGAGCCAAATGATTGTGTATGTGTATTGGTATCGTGGATTGAGGAAGTATTGAGGAGTTTATATTGTATTGATTGCTGGTAGGACCCTTGTATGGGTGTGGCTAGATTAGGAATGAATTTGGTGGGAATGTGTATGTGTGGCTAAGTAAGAAAAGTAGATGAACTATGGCAAAATTTTGGTAGGAATATGTACAATTGTGATGACTTGGTGAATGGGAGAACCAAGGTATGTATTGGGTTGAGTAAGGAGATCTAGTAACCATGGAATGGTAGTGTAGTATGAGGATATAAGGATGCAAAATCTATAGCAAAGAGTGCTAGGATGCATTGGAGAAACTAGGAGGAATTAAGTGTATTTGGAGAACTTAAGGTGAGTTTTAATACCTTGGAAGCAAATTGAAAAGGATTTAGGTAATGAGAAGAACTAGGATGTAAAGCAATGCATTTTGAATGCTAGGAGTAACATTGGTTGAGGGAGTATTGAATGGTAAAGGTTAGAACAAAAATCTGTAGCATTGGGGAAATGAAAAACTGTTGTAAGTGTTGAAAAGAAATGAGGAAATTGTGTAAGGGATTTAAGAATGTGTAATGAGGTTGTAGGATAAACTAAGGCAATTTTGAGGGCCTAAGTAGTGTTAAAACATGTGGGATTACATGTAGGAAGATTGGGGAAGCAATGGGCAAATTATAGAACTGAAAACAGATTTTAAAACTGAAGTACTGGGCCGGACCGACCTTGGGACCAAACCCGCAAGGTCGGTCGCGCCTTAAAATACACGGACGGGAAGTCTTCTGCCTTCGACCGACCTTGGGGACCGAACTTACAAGGTCGGTCGAGTCGTAAATTGTGAAGGCCAGAGGTCTGCTGGAACAGACCGACCTTGGGACCGAACTTGGGCAAGGTCGGTCGAGTCCAGAAAACTCGAACCTAGAACATACTGGAACGGACCGACCTTGGGACCGGACTTGCAAGGTCGGTCGGGCCTGAAATTTTCACGTAAGTAACTCACTGGAATGGACCGACCTTGGGACCGGACTTGTAAGGTCGGTTGAGCCTGGAATTTTGCCTTAACGAAACTTACTGACTCCGACCGACCTTGGGTCCGACCCTGGGTAAGGTCGGTCGAGTAAAAAAAAAAATGATTATAGCAATCATAGGTATAAGTATATATACCTATACACATATGTATATGTATATATAGTAGTACATTATTAATAGGATAGAAATGGTAAGAAAGTATGCACAAAAGTAAGAAAAACAGTTTGAGGAAACTGTGAATCTAGGAATATTAAATTGAACCGAATTAACGGGATAACGGGGTAAGTATGGGAATAGTAACTATGTGTGTAGTGTAATGCTTAGTATTAATGGAACCATTTGGCATGTAGCCGGAGGTTCGAGAATAATACTCGAGGAACAAGAGAGAACCAAAGGAACAAGGGAACACCCGATAGAGTAAATCAACGGTGAAAGGTATGATTTCTTCATGCTCTGTATCCTAACCTGGTTATCCCGATTTGTGTGCTTATGTGATCACCAATAAGATAAATACACGAATCGGACTTTTATTGCACTTAATTGTGTTTCAGCTATATTGTTCTTGTTGTATCTTCTTGAACAATTAGTTTGTATAATTCATGAAATGCATGAATGAGAAGGATGTGTATGAGTAAGTATGTGTACTGGAGTATTGTATCGATGTATGGTATGGAAGTAATGACTTCTACTAAATTCCTAACCATCTAACTCCTAACATGAGTAATGAGTAAAATGGAATGAGTAGAAGTCCGATATGGCTTTTCGGCCATGGACCACCCTGATGGGTAGGGATTAAGACCAAGAGGTTGGATGAAATCCTGCCCGGATGAGTATTATGATGTGGGTTGAATGGGAGTCCTGGAGTCGCCCGTGGGGAGTAATCCCTGCCCGGCATACCGCTTGACTTGAGTAAAGTAAGTAAGAAGTAAGTATTGTATCGGTTCTTGACTATTGTAAGTCAATGACCTTGAGTAAAAGAGTATTGAACACCCGATTAACCCGGGTGTGTAATGAAGCTAACAAGACCTTTGTATGAATTGGAGAAGGGTATCTCCGTATTGCTTATTGAGTATGTGATGTGTATGTATTTTGTAGGTGTATTCCGGAAGGTGGTAAGTAAGTATCGGTTGACTTGTATTGTCTTCCATGTATGTAACGTACTGTGCGTATGTATGTATACCATGCGTAGTATTGTAGTATTATGAAAGAAAGTATGTATGTATGTATTGTAAAATGAACTGCATGTATTCGACCTAAGTGGTCGTGTACCCTCGCTAGCACGCGGGTTATGCGGAAGTCATATTCAGCGTAAGCTGACCCCCTAGGGGGAACGTTTTTAGTGTGCAGGTACCCGAAGCGGACATGGTCGCAATAAGAGACCGGTGACACGGTAGATTGCAGAGAATAGTATCGAACTTGTAGTCTTGAAGTAGTAGTGTACCAAGGGGGTTACACCTTGTGCATTGTAAGTGTGAGACGTGAGAATGGGTAGATGTAGACTCTTAATGAGTATATATGAACTTAGAAGAGTATGTAAGTGTATTTGGAACTTAGTAAACTCGGTTATGTACATTGTATTGTATGGTATTGTAATGGAGTAATGTGTTGAATGGAGCATAGTAGAATTTAATTGGTAAATGAGTATGTTATTGTATATGTGTAGTACTCGGATTCCGGTCCATCAGACCGATCTGTATGTAGTAGTAGTAGCCTTGTTAGTCACGTGGGTGACTAACGGCATTGTATCACCCACCGTATGTAAGTGTGTACCGCTGCGTGAATCTGGAAGCACGAGGAGATTAGACGGTAATGACAGTATTATCGGTAGGGGTGTTGCACAAGCGCTCCTGATGCATCCCGACGTGTTGTAAGACATATCGTGGAAGAGATAAAAACTTAAACTGGAAACTTCATTTTGATTGAGATTTACACACGAGAATACACTTAATCTCCCTCACTCAACACATTCCGGGACAATTTAGGACTTTATCCCAAAGTCCTCAACCCTCTCCTAATAGTCGGCCTACGGTTCCCCAACCGCTCCCCGACTGATCAGTCTACCAAATACAAGTGTTGAGACACACAACACCAGTCCTAACCTCACTAACACTAACTCTAGCCTTACACTCTTAAGTCCGATCCATACTTTCCCAGATAATCTCTATCTTTTTCTCTCTCATTCGGGCTTACTTACATATGAAATAATGCAAGTATATATACGGTTAGTTAGAGAGTAACTACCGTCCTATAAGTCCCTAGACTCTAGGAGTCGACTTCAGCTTCTATTATTCACATAACAACCACACTAGACTTGCAGAAAGTCTTCAACTTGATTTGAAGGTGTCTGGACTACGTGTCACCTTACGGTTGGTCACCTGGCAGCAACCCTCTCAATTGGTCGAGCACCACTTGTGTGCCCCACTTGCCTGATTCTGTCTGGATCTTAAATGCTTATTAATGCTCCTTTAGTCTTCATTACGGCTATGCAATTGTTCTGATAAGTAGCCCTTTACTTATCTTGTCCATTTGTACATTAATGAGTTGTGTTCTTGTAGTGTGCTAGTTGATTATGTGGGTATATGAGTCTGTCTGAATGAGTTGATCCTCTTGCAGTCTTTTGTCTTTGATTTTCTTCTTAAGCATGAGAGATATCTTCGAACGGTGTCTGACTGTGTTGTATGTGCTAGAAGTTTCTCACGTGAGCTCTCTCGGACAGGTGCCCGACCGGTTGGGCACATGTCGTGAACCGAGTGCGCTTGCAACCTTGCGTGCTAAGCCACTCTTTTACATGTCTATCTGAAACATGAATCTTGACAAACATATTAGATAGACAATACAAGGTTTTCTATCATCAAAACTTACGGATCTTGACTTAACAATTTCCCCATTTTCGATGATGACAACCTATACAAAATTATATGTACTTGGCAATTAAAAAATCCGAGAGATTCCCCCTAAGAAGGATTTCCCCTGAGTTTGTTACGAGTTAAAGATTAATTTGAGCAGCCAAAAGATAAAGGATGATATCTTTTATTATATATACCATGGGTAGAAATTTATTCACTAAGATATTACATGACGCAAGAAAAACATCATCATACTATCACAAAGGGTTCATCCTCTAAAAAGAGACCTTTATCCAAGGTTTCTTAGCTGTAGTGGATTCGATCAAGGGTGATTCGGCTGTCATGAAAGGTGTGACTCCTCAGAATCTACTGTGAACTCCATGCAGTGAGGAGTCCTAGTATGAGAGGGAGTGACACTTGAGGTTCTAGACCAAGCTGTTAGTGAGTCGGAGACTGGTTGAACATAGCTTTGGGTGACGTATTTCTTTGGATGTTTTGTGAACATGAGTTTGTGAATGGTGAAAGGAATGGTTTTCTCTCATTTGAGCTGTAGGAGCTTTGTGGAGTTTGTGCCATTTTGTGAGAAGTGAAATGATGATCGCGAGTGATGAGTGAACTGAGCAAGTATTTGTAGACAGTTAATTATATGCTTGGTGACTGCTCTGTGAGTGGTAATTAATGAGGCGCTACGTCTTGTGGGCTACGTTTGTAGGCCTTTTAGGTGTCAAGTTAGGAGATAGGATTAGTGAAATGAATAACTAAATATCTTATCATTTTGTAATTTTTAATCAAGGAAGAAGCAGTCAATAAGATAAATTATTTGTAACCAATGATGATCATTCAAGTCGACAAGAAACAATTGCATTTTCATTCATATCAAAAGGTTTACTCAGAAATAGATAGTCAATGTCGAAACAAAATACTAATGGAAAAGCAAATCTAATCCTAAAGCTAGCTCTCACGTTACTATCACTCATGTCTCTAAGAGACATAGAACACCCAGGCTATGTGGGAATCTATAAAATCTTGCCCCCTTGAACCATGTGATGAACACTTGGTTCAGTGGAGACGGTCTGCACAGT